>CM074724.1:390655379-390788161 GCA_037306005.1 Rhinophrynus dorsalis
GTTATACAAGTTACCCGTCATGTTCATTTATAATATGCATAGAGTTTATGTATGCATGTGTGCGTGTATGTGTATATATATAAATTGAATTTACATATACACAAAAAAGGAGGTTGACTCACCTCTAAAGGGATACTAATACTTAGAATCTACAAAAAACTAGGTTGTAGGGTTTGTCCCCCTGAGTAAAACAGCAGTCCCGCTGCTGAATGGTGTTTATTCAAAAGTTATCACAGCTCAAACTTGATTTTCTTTGGTGCAATATCATAGTGGCCTGAAATTGTACAATGGCACTGTTGCTACACCATCCTATGGAGATTGATGGTCAACTGACCAGAGCTGTCCATAGGGTGGTTTAGCAACAGCGCCATTCTGCAATTTCAGGACACTGTGATACTGCACCTATAAAATTCAAGTTTGAGCTAGAATATTTGAATAAAACACCTTTCAGTGTGTATGTATATGTGTGTGTTTTTGTGTGTATGTGTTTGTATGTGTATATATTATATATATATATATATATATATATATATATATATATATATATATATATATATATATATATATATATATAAATATTTAATGTGTGTG
Organism: Rhinophrynus dorsalis; assembly: GCA_037306005.1. Taxonomy (NCBI): domain Eukaryota; kingdom Metazoa; phylum Chordata; class Amphibia; order Anura; family Rhinophrynidae; genus Rhinophrynus; species Rhinophrynus dorsalis. Next base: position 390,655,971 of record CM074724.1, read on the forward strand.
TGTAAAAGCCAAGGTCCGAGTAATGTAACTCTCTTCAATGCGTTGCGTACCCCTCTGACACTCAGAGGGTTAAGATGCCACTACCTCACTGCTCCATGCGATGCAGTCTTGCGCAGTAGAGAATGCTTGAATGCACGCAGTCTCTGCTGTGCATGACGGCTTCTGACAAACATCCGAACGAATTATTATATAGCAAGACTGCACTGCTGGCTGTTAGACATTCATAGAATTAACCCTAGAGTGCCAGAGAGGTATCATACACTGAGTGCTTTAATACTCACTGTTGAGTGAGTCTCTTTAGTTGCCTTTAAAATTGACTAAACTTATTTTGGCCTTAAAGGGATAGTAATGTTTAGGTATTACAGTAAGATCGATTCTTCTGTATACACTTGTACAACGATGCATAACTTTGCCTTTTTCATTTTATTCTATAATAACGTGTCGCTCTCGCACCCCTTTTACATAGGCCGCGAATTGTCCCATGAGATCCGCATGGATCTTCCTTCAGCATAAGGAAAAACCTGTCCTCCTTTATCAAGAGAGCATGGTTGCCCTTATACCGATGGAAAGAAGATTGTCCCTCTCTGCGATCTGTTCCAGTCCGCTGACCGGATTCCAGATCTGAGGGGAAGATTTGTGATGTATTGAAAAGGGGCGGGAGGGGGACACCTTTATTATAGTATAAAATGAAAACGGCAAAGTCTGCATCGTTATATGTAGAAGAATCGATCTTACTGTAATACCTAATCCTTACTATCTGGCACTTGGGTAGCTTGTGGGAAGAAACTGCAAACAGATACTACAGACAGTAGATAAATTGTACAGACGCCAACTATTTTTCAACTAATTTAACCCTTTGAGTGCTAGAGTGGTACGCAATGCGTTGCATACCACTCTGGCACTCAAAGGGTTAATAAAACAGAGTCACCTGGATCCATCTTCTCGATGTATCAATAAACAGGATAAAATTGTTCCAACGGAACACAAATATCACAATATGGATAGCTTATATTCTCACATGAAGAAAAATTATAAAAAATATAAAAATGCCTGGATATTTATTGATCGCTCGACTGCTCTATCAAAAGAGAGGCACTACCTATATATCCCTTTTTGGTATAAATAAATTGTTGCAGTACACAGAATTGTTCTGTTCTAGCAAACATTGATTATATCAAACATATCCTCATACCCCAATATATCTACAGATCTGATACTGTAACTATCTCTTCTGTATAAACATAAAATAAAATCTATATATATGCCTCATTTTTTTCAGCTTCAAAGAGTGAAGCCAGTGAAGGAGAAATCGGGAGACCAGTCTCCGGCTATGGAAGGAGCCGTGCAGCTTCTGACCCGGGACGGCCACAGCATATCCCACAACTCCAAGCGGCACTACCACGATGCCTTTGTCTGCATGAACAGGATGCGCCAGCGGGGACTGCTGTGTGATATCGTGCTCCATGTCGGAACCAAGGAAATCAAGGGCCACAAAGTGGTGCTGGCATCCTGCAGCCCCTATTTCCATGCTATGTTTACAAGTAAGTCTTATTTATTTATTTGTTTTATATAGCAGTGAGCGCCAATCGCCATCAATTAAAGGACTAAAAAATATATATATTGTAGAGTTTATCCTCATGAATAAAACAAGGAAACTACCACTGCTGACAGATGTTTTATTGAAAAGTTATTTCGGCTCAAACGTGAACATTTTTTAGGTGCACTATCTCCAAAGGCCTGAAGTTGTACAGTGGCGCTGTTGCTACACAGCCATTGGAGGCTTATGGTCAACTGACCGGGGCTGTACATAAGATGGTGTAGCAACAGCGCCATGGTAACCGGACAGGCCGCTTTGATTGCACCTAAACAATTTGAGCTGCAATAACTTTTGAATATAATACCCTTGTCTTACTCTGGGGGATAAACCCTACAACACATTATTTTTATATATATATATAATATATAAAAATAATCTCCTATAACATAAAGTGATTGCGTTGCTCCCTGTGAGCGTAACCGCACATGCGCAGTAGAGACTGTGCATGTGTGGTTTCGCACACAGGGCGCTTCGCTGTGAGCCGTCTGGGGCTCCCCATTGAGGATCAGCGCGTTCGGAGAGAGACTCGCCGAACACGCTGATCCGGAGCGGGGAACTCCGGACGGCTCACCGCCTGTCTCTGCTCCGGGGCAGCAGCCGGGTGCACTTTAGCCGATGTATACGGGCTTTGATACTAGTGTGTGTGTGTGTGTGTGTGTGTGTGTGTGTGTGTGTGTGTATGTGTGTATATATAATATTTTTTTTTTTTTTTTTTTAATTTTTAACCCCTTGAGTGCCAGAAGGGTACGCAATGCATTGGTTAAGTGTTACTATCACTCACTCACTTCTGTATAATGGACTCCTGCCTAGGTAAGGGCTTCTGTTAAACAAATTAAGAGCCACTTATATTGGATTTTGGCCTTGTGTGGTGGGAAGATTGCAGAGGAGTGGAAAACAGGCCATTTTTCCTATTTGATAGAGAACGGAATTACCTGGGGCACCAAATTTTGAGGGCAGGAGCTTCACCAATGCTGGTAACACCCACCTGATTGGTGAGCGTGGCCAATGCCGTCTGCACTAGACACCCGCTCATGTTTCTGGTTTATTTACCAGATGACATGCCCTCTTCACACGCTGTGACTTAACCCCTTGAATGCCATAGTGGTCTCCAACAAAGCAATGCATCCAAGGGGTTGAGAGAGTTTACTGTGCTTGTCTGTTACAGGCTAAGGTAATTTTTTTGTGTCGGCAGCAGTGGATGGGGCCGGGGCAGAGGTTTTTGAGTGTGGGTGTGACCATGGGAGGAGCTAAGGGGCCAGACCTGGTATTTAAGTCAGAACGATCACTCAGATTAAAGTGCTCTCAAAATCATTATTCACATAGCGATACGCGTAGCAATACCGAGCAAGTCCAGCGTTCTTGAGAAATCCACCTTGTTTGAGACGCGCAGGCAGGCATCTTGCTGTAGTAGCATCTGTGCGCCTGTGCCGTCAGTCACTTCCTGTACCGTAAGGTACAATGCAACTCCCCCCATCAGTCCTAGAGGAGACTGGGACGGACAGCTCGGGTGCACAGATGTCTCTAAGGCAAGTGGTCTGCGCTGATTGATGCCTGTCTGTGCGTCTCTTATCAAACTGGATGTCTCAAATTCTGGGCTTATTTAGGATAATACTAGTATTGCTCTGTGTATCACTATGTTCATAATGATTCTGGGGGACTTTAATTTGAGTGATAGTTCCTCTTTAAAGGGATAGTAATGTTTCATAATAAAAGCAGCTCTAATTAATCATTATAGTATTTGGACTTTGGAGAGTGTTATTTCAATTCTGTCAGAGTTGTAGTTCAAGAGTAATTGAATGACAAAGTATCCCCCTCCTGCCCCTTTTACTGATGTAACACTGCTCAGCCTGATCAGAAGGGAGGTGCCCAGGTAGATTGCAGAGAGGGACAATCTTCAATTAAGAGAAGGGAAAAAGCTGAAAAACTTGTCAAGGGGGGGAAGGGCTTTCATTGTTCTCATAGGAAGAAGTCTGTCCCCTTCTGTTATCTGTCTGGTCTATGGACTGCATTCCACATCTGAGAAGAGATGGCTTACACTAGGTAAAAGGGGCGGGAGGGGAAACTTTGCTTGTGAATATCTCTCAAACCATAAAGGTTTGAGAGATAAGACTTGTATCGTTCATGTTTTTTTAATGCCTACGAAATAAAATAAAGATAAAACGAAGTATTACTATCCCTTTAAGTCCAGCCCCTGCTATGATGAAACATGGAGTTCCTCTCTAGACATTTTGTTGTGTTCCAGATGAGATGAGCGAGAGCCGCCAGACGCATGTGACCTTGCACGACATTGATCCTCAGGCGCTGGAACAGTTGGTGCAATACGCATACACAGCAGAGATTGTAGTGGGAGAGGGAAATGTGCAGGTAGGTAAATTCTTGTTAGCAACTTGTTTAACCACTTTCATTTTAGAGAAATCCAAAATGACCACACTGCATACAAAACATATCGACTATATACAATCGTAAAATCAAAAATCACACCTTTTATTCTTTCATTTAAAATACATGCTATTTATTCCTTAAACATGATCTCTTTGAGTAAGCGTTAAATACGTGAAACGCGTTGATTAGACTGCATCTGCACCTACAAATGTGCACTACTTCTGGTTTGTAACCTTGTTTATAACACCTTACAGCCTTAGAATGTCATGATGTATTGTAATTGAAAGAATAAAGGTATGATTTTTGATTTTATGGTTGCATATAGCCAATGTTGTATGCAGTGCGGTCATTTTAGATTGTTATGAGATTTGACATGTGAGAAGGGAAGGTCTTAGGCCGACTCGTTACACTATTGGCAACAGCAATCAATTTTAGTGCGCAGTTGCAGAAGATCAAACAGTTACTATTGGATCTACAACTGAGTGTATGGAAGTACTTGTGTACATAGGAACTATGTGTATTTTGGCTGTTAGAAATGTCCCCACTGCATTACAGTTAATCAGTAGAGAGAAACAGACTACAGGTTGAGATGCACTGAGGTTCGATGCAATTGCAAAGTGTGTGTGGAGATGGCTGGACATCGCCATGGGCGGATTGTCCTATCAGGGGATCGGGCATCCCCCGATCAGAGGATCTCACCTCACCGTCCCACAATATTTTGAAGGAGAGGTCAGTGTTGCCACATGCACTCTCTGTGACAGCCTTCGCATTCCTTGTTAATGCAGAGAGCCAGGGTATGACATAATATCCTGGCGCCTGCTCTCCCATGCCACACAGGGACCACAAGGGGGTGCCGACAGGGACATCGGTGCAGCTAGTGGCCTGCTTTAAAAAAAAAAAAAAAAAAAAAAAAAAAAAGCCCGTTCTGGTATTCTCCTACAATCCTCCCATGGACATCGCTGCTCCAAATGCACCAAGAATTATTTACACAAGTGACGGAAGAGCGAGTTTGATCACTGACTTATGACGTTGATCTGCTGATTCTGTGTATATTCTCATCAGTGGATTATGTATGTTTTATAAGGGGTGAAGCTGCGGTCTCGTCTCTGCAGTACAGACCACAGACTGCCCTCTGTGGCTTCGCAGGAAGCCATGGGAAGATCCCAACCTATCCATAGGAGTTGCTTCTTTCAAAAGTAATAACCGTTCAAACAAGTCACAAAGTGTTGGAGTTGTTTCTATCATATTTTGTGTAAAACTGTAGTCCGTAGCTCACCTCTTGTATAGAATGTAGAGGAATAACTGCACACCAGGTGGCACTATTAATATAAGTCCCAATAATTTGAACTGTAATGACTTTGCAATGAAGCTTCTCCATTCAGATCTTTGCGGGGGTATGTGTCCCCTGTGGTGCAATTGGTTTGCCCCCCCCCCCCCCAAAAAAAAAACTTCGCTTTGCTAATATACATTAAAGGGGAACTCTCACCTCCTTTAACCCTTTGAGTGCCAGAGGGGTACGGAATGCATCGGTGCTCTGGTACTCAGAGTTAAAGTCCTCTTTATTTGATTCTGGCTTCCCGATAAAAGTTAAATCGTTTTTTGTTTTTGTTTTGTTTTTTAAAGCGGAACTACCACCCCACAAAATCTTTAGCTTATCTAATCCCCATCTGTCGACTAGCTGCTTAGTAGCTCTAGTCGCCAAAATAATTACCTTATTTATAGATTTCTGCTCTCTTCCATGGCAGACAGTAGCACAGAGCGCAGACTTCTTGCCATAGTGACATCTGCGCGCCTGCATTGTCAGTCCCAGCCGTGTCTAGGAGGTGTTGCTAGGAGCTCAGGAAGGGACTGACAGCGCAGGCGAGCGGACGTCACAATAGCAAGATGTCTGCGCTCCGTACTGCCTGTCACCCATAGAAGAGTGCATAAATCTATTAAATCGGGTAATAATTCTGGCGACTAGCGCTACTAAGCAGCTAGTCGCCAGATGAGGACATAGTGAAGGTAAAGATTGTGTGGGGTGGTAGTTCCGCTTTAACACTCTCTTTCACTGAGAAATTGGTCTTTATAATGTTCCCTCATGACGTCCCTTCACAGTGAGCTACGGTACAAAGCTGTCAATCTTCGCCTCTACCCCTCTCCTCTGTAACCACCAGGAGGTGGTAACTGGGAATAACTGGGGAGGGGAAGAGGCGAAAATTAAAGGGGAACTATCACCTCAAATAAAGTCCCCCCCCCCCCCAATAATTATTCATATAGCGATAAGCTTAGCAATAGTAGTATTATCCAGCATAAGTACAGCTTTATTCAGAAATCCTACTTCTTCTGAGACTGGGCCATACTTCTTGCTTTATAGGCATCTGCGCCGTCAGTCCCTCCCTGTTGCCTTAAAGGAGCAGTAAACTTTTTTTAATGAAAAAATATATATTGTAGGGATTTTCCTTTTGAGTAAAATAAGGGTACTCCCACTGCTGAGAGATTTATATTTCCAGAGTTATTACAGTTTAAACCCATGTTTTTTACATTAGCAGTGCCCTCTCGTGGTCAAATTCTAATTAGATTTCCTGTTAGATTCTAATGGAGAGGAAAGTCAGAAAAGTCAGAGACATACAGTTCTCCATAGAATGTGATAGAAACTGCTGAGTCACTTCCTGTCAGTTAGAACTATCCGGAAGTAAACACAGTAAATTCACTTCCTGTCAGTTAGAACTATCAGGAAGTAAACACAGTAAGTTCACTTCCTGATTATTTAAACTGCTATAAATTTTGAATAAAACATCTGACAGCGATGGGAGTGACCTTGTTTTATTCAGCAGGAAATGCTCTATACAATGTGTTTTCATAAAAAAAAGTTTACTGGTCCTTTAAGGTACAATGCAACGCCTCCTAGAGGAGACCGGGATGGACAGCGCAGGTGCAGAGACGTCTCTAAGCAAAGATGTCTGCACTGATGCCTGTCCGTCGGTCTCAGAAAAATTAGGATTTCTGAATAACGCGATACTTATGCTGCATACTAGTACTATTTGTAAGCTTATCGCTATAGGACTAATAATTGGGGGAGAACTTTATTTGGGGTGATGGTTCTGCTTTAACAGGCTGTGTTACAGAGGTGTACAGCAGCTCGCTGTGAAGTAATGTCATCAGGAAACATTATAAAGACTAACTTCTCTGTGAAAAGAGTTTAAAAAAACTAAACAAAAAAATGGATTTAAAGAGGAATTTTCAACTATTAATAAGTCGCCATACATTCATTAAGCATACGGCGATTAGCTTAAAAATACACGTCTTAACGATAAAAAGTGCTGCATTCTAAAGAAATCCTTTATTGCGGGAGACTGACGGGCAGGTTAGATCAGTCTGCGTGCCTGCACAATCAGTCCTTCCGGTTACCATGTGGCACACTGCAGTGCTTGACAGGAGACCGGGACTGACGGCGCAGGCGCGCAGAAAAGATGTCTGCACTGTTACCTGGCTTCCGTCTCCAAATGGTAAAGATTTATTTAAAGGGGTAGTATTACTTCAAAATTACTATCCCTCATATTGTAGCCCTTAATAAACTGAGTTAAATGACACCAGCGGCATCTCTCAAATCTTTATGGTGTAAGAGAGCCGCTTTCAAAGTTTCCTCTCCCCTGCTGTCAGCGTTCTGCTGCCAGCAGGGGAATCCGGTCTCTGAATCAGTCGGAGGCTCTTCAGCAGAGCCGATATCTCGTTATGGAAGGAAAAATGATTAATTGAAACAGTCTTCTACATGTGCTTGGTAACCAAACACACGTAGAAGACTGTTTAAGTGAATCCTTTTTCTTTCCATAACGAGATATCGGCTCTGCTGAAGAGCCTCCGATTGATTCAGAGACCGGATTCCCCTGCTGGCAGCAGAACGCTGACAGCAGGGGAGAGGAAACTTTGAAAGCGGCTCTCTTACACCATAAAGATTTGAGAGATGCCGCTGGTGTCATTTAACTCAGTTTATTAAGGGCTACAATATGAGGGATAGTAATTTTGAAGTAATACTATCCCTTTAATGGGATAGTAATACTTCATTTTAACTTTATTTTATTTTGTAGGCATTAAAAAAACACGAAGAATGATATAAGTCTTATCTCTCAAACCTTTATGGTTTAAGAGATATTCACAAATCTCCCCCCTGTTCAACCAGATCAGAAGGGAGGTGCCCAGGTAGACTGCAGAGAGGGACAATCTTCAATTAAGATAAGGGAAAAACCTGAAAAACTTGTCAAGGGGGGCAGGGCTTTCATTGTTCTCATAGGAAGAAGATTGTCCCCTGCTGTTATCTGTCTGGTCTATGGACTGCATTCCACATCTGAGAAGAGATGGCTTACACTAGGTAAAAGGGGCGGGAGGGGGAACTTTGCTTGTGAATATCTCATAAACCAGAAAGGTTTGAGAGATAAGACTTATATCATTCTTCATGTTTTTTTTAATGCCTACAAAATAAAATAAAGATGAAATGAAGTATTACTATCCCTTTAAAATGAGGCACTTTTTATAGTTAAGACTTGTATTTTCAAGCTAGTCACCATATGCTTAATGAATACATGGTGACCTATTAATAGGTGAACGTTCTGTTTTAACCTTTATTGGGAAGCCAGAATCGAATAAGACGGAATTTTAAAGGAGGTGAGAGTTTGCCTTTAATTTCCACGATTCCATTGTTGCTGACTGACGTCCCCCCATTATTTCCATGCCAGACTCTGCTACCTGCCGCCAGCCTGCTGCAGCTTAATGGGGTGAGAGATGCCTGCTGCAAGTTTCTGCTCAGTCAGCTGGACCCTTCCAACTGTCTGGGGATCCGCAGCTTTGCCGACACCCACTCCTGCAGTGATCTGCTCAAGTCCGCGCACAAGTACGTCCTTCAGCACTTTGTCGAGGTCTCCAAGACGGAAGAGTTTATGTTGCTGCCCCTGAAGCAGGTAAAACGGATCCCAGAGTGACACGGGCTCAGAGTCTAAAAGCGGAGTCATTCTGAGGGGAACACCAAGTACGCCGTAGGAACAAATACATGTTTCCCAAATTCTGTTGGATTTAACCCTTCGAGTGCGTTGCATAACACGCTGGCACTGGAAGGGTTAAAGGAAGCTTTTAACTGTTGTATGCAGCAAAAGCAATGTGGGGTAAAAGTTGAATTCATGTTGCTTAACCAATTTAGTGCCAGAGGGGTACGGAACACATTGCTTTGACACTCAGAGGGTTAATATAGAAAACCATATAAATCATTCAGTGCTTAAACTGTTGCATAAAACGAGGGAGCTCCAGCTGCTTAAAGGGATAGTAATGGTTTATAATAAAAGCAGCTCTAATTAATCATCATAATATTTGGTCCATGGAGAGTGTTATTTCAATTCTGTCAGAGTTATAGTTCAAGAGTAATTCAATGACAAAGTATCCCCCTCCCACCCCTTTTACTGATGTAACACTGCTCAGCCAGATCAGAAGGGAGATGCCCAGGTAGACTGCAGAGAAGGACAATCTTCAATTAAGATAAGGGAAAAACCTGAAAAACTTGTCAAGGGGGGCAGGGCTTTCATTGTTCTCATAGGAAGAAGATTGTCCCCTGCTGTTATCTGTCTGGTCTATGGACTGGATTCCACATCTGAGAAGAGATGGCTTACACTAGGTAAAAGGGGCGGGAGGGGAAACTTTGCTTGTGAATATATAAGTAAGTATAAATAAGACTTATATAGTTCTTCATGTTTTTTTAACCCCTTAATGACAGGCCGATCGGCGCGGTGAGTTAAGGACCACGGAGCTGCTTTTTTTTTTGTTCTTCCGGTTCCGTACTCCCCTGGAACTCCATGTCGGCCATAGTACATCATGGGTCGTTCAGTCAGATCGACCCATGACGTACTATGACCATCAAGGGTCACTAAGGGGTTAATGCCTACAAAATAAAATAAAGAGAAAATGAAGTATTACTATCCCTTTAAAGATGTTTTTCATTCAAAAGTAATCGCAGGTCAAGCTTGTATTTTTTTTTTTTTTTTGTCATGCTATCCTCACCATGTCCTGAAATGTTATGGGGGTGCTGTTGTAGCACTGAATGGACAGCTAGTGTCAGCGTCCAAATCCTCCATAGAATGGTGTAGCAACAGCGCCACTGCAGAATTACAGGACATGTGGAGGCACCCCCCCCCCCCCAAAAAAAAATGCAATGTTTGAGCTGCAGTAACTTTTGAATAAAACATGTCTCAGTAGTGGGGTACCCTTGTTTTAGTCTGCAGTAATAAAGTTAAAGGGATCGTAACACTTAAAATATAGTACGATTTATATTGTAAGGTTTATTGTCCTGAGTACAATAAGGGCACTCCAACTGCTGAGAGGTGTTTTATTCAAAAGTTATTACAGCTCAAACTTGAACTTTTTAGGTGCAATATCGCAATGGCCTGAAATTGTACAGTGGCGCTGTTTATACATCAGTTGACCATAAACGTCCATAGGATTCTGTATCCACAGCACCATTGTAAATTTTCAGGCTATTGCAATATGGCACCTAAAAAAAAAATTTGCGTTTGAGCTGCTATGACTTTTGAATAAAACACCACTCCGCAGTGGGAGTACCCTTATTGTACTTGGGAAGCTAAACCTTAATATATAATAAGTTTTATATTGTAAGTGTTACTATCCCTTTAATGAATTTTTCTATGCGGATCACTAGCATCCCTCTATACTGAAGATGATTTTAGAATTGTTTGTGTTCCTCGTGATGAGGTTGGTGTGCCCCAGAATTCCTCCATTTTTCCTTTGTGCATAATGCTTGAAAATCCTGAACGGCTCCTTACCCCTCCCAAACGCACATCTAATCATCTGTGCCCCCACATGAACCACAACATTCACCCAGGGTGAGCACGGTCTCCTAGCAACAGCCTGACATACCAAGTACTGGGCATCCCCACATGGGAGCCTGCCAGCGTACCAGCCTCAGGCTCCCTTCACTCCTGTTACATTTCCTACATCGGAGGTGGGCAACCCAGGTACTGCAGCTGTTGGTTTTTGGCTGGCTGGGGATGATGGGAATTGTAGGCCACAACAGCTGACATGCCAGAGGTTACGCATTCCTGCTCCATTTTCTCTCTATTATTGTGATCTATCTTCTGACAAATTTTAAGGCATTTTTTCCTTATTTTATTTTATTTTGTTTTTGATTTCTTATTCTCTGTCAAATGTTCATTCTGCTCTTAGGTGCTCCTCCCTCGAGCGCTGTCTCGCGCTTGCTCCCCCCTCGCGCGCTGTCTCGCGCTTGCTCCCCCCTCGCGCGCTGTCTCGCGCTTGCTCCCCCCTCGCGCGCTGTCTCGCGATAGCGCGCGAGGGGGGGAGCAGTCTCGCGCTTGCTCCCCCCCTCGCGCGCTGTCTCGCGCTTGCTCCCCCCCTCGCGCGCTGTCTCGCGCTTGCTCCCCCCCTCGCGCGCTGTCTCGCGCTTGCTCCCCCCTCGCGCGCTGTCTCGCGCTTGCTCCCCCCCTCGCGCGCTGTCTCGCGCTTGCTCCCCCCCTCGCGCGCTGTCTCGCGCTTGCTCCCCCCCTCGCGCGCTGTCTCGCGCTTGCTCCCCCCCTCGCGCGCTGTCTCGCGCTTGCTCCCCCCCTCGCGCGCTGTCTCGCGCTTGCTCCCCCCCTCGCGCGCTGTCTCGCGCTTGCTCCCCCCCTCGCGCGCTGTCTCTCGCGCTCTTGTATCCCCTCTTGCATGCTCTTGCTACCCCCTCACACTCTTCCTCTTCTCTGTCTCTCAAGTTTTCATTCTTGTTTTCTCGTCTAACGCTCTCTCTCATTCTGCAGGTTCTAGACCTGATCTCTAGTGACAGTCTGAATGTCCCTTCAGAGGAGGAGGTGTACAGAGCTGTCCTCAACTGGGTCAAACATGATGTAGATGGCAGAAGGCAGCATGTTCCACGGGTGAGGAACTATGGGGGGGGGGGTATTAAATCTCGAAATAAGTGCGGATTGTCTTAACCGGCATAGCAAAGAGCTTGTAAAATTGTTGCAAAGGAACCTGAGGATAAAGGTTATATTATAAAAATGCTAATAATTTGACTTTTTTGAAAACGGGAGTACAGAGGTATGGGTAAATGTTTGATAATGGTGACAAAGGTAAAGGTTAAATCTTAACTCTGGTATAACCCATCCTTGATGGAAATATACAGTGATGTATTAGGCAACATATTGGACCTCTGTCGCTTTGTGCCTTTATCCAGTTTCTAAAGAAAAATGCACTATTTTAATATGTTTCCACTCTGCGTCTCGGCCCTCACAGCCTTCTCATTGGCACCTATGAGTGAACGTACCCACATGGTCTGTCTTCATGAAACAAATTTCTCACCCTTTTAAAGGGATAGTAAAGTCCCATAAAAAGTATGTTCTAAATCGTAGCTGCACAAAAAAAAAACATTCAATGTGCTTAATCCTTTCTCTCAAACCGTTATGGTTTGAGAGATATAAGAAAATAAAGTCCTCCGCTCCCTCCCCTTTCTGCCTGACGAGCTGTAAAGCACCCGACTGTAGGCGGCTCTTCAGATATGGTCTATGTGTGCCTGGCTTGCAAGCACACGTTGTAGACCATTCCTATGAAGTAATTATACTTGGATATCTAGATGTCAGCACTCCTGAAGAGCCGCCGCCTGGTCCTGGAAGCAGGATCTCATGACGTCCGCTGTACAGCGGACGCATGAGAAGGGGTCGGGAGCAGAGGTCTTTATTTTCTTATATCTCTCAAACCATAACGGTTTGAGAGAGAGGCTTAAGCACTTTGAATGGTTTTTTTTGTGCAGCTACGATTTAGAACATACTTTTTATGGGACTTTACTATCCCTTTAACTATTTTGGATGCCAGTTATTTGTGCTGACATCCAGTACCACTGGGTTATGCAATGCGTTTTGTAAATGTTATCATTGTAGCTATAATCTATTTATTTATATATGGTATACTCAGCCTGGGGCATCCTGGATTGTAGACAGAGACAGCACTCCGTGATATCAAGAAAGTATCAAAACTTATTGCATGGTTATTTCAAGCATATCCACAAACGTTTTCGGTCCTCTAAAAGGACCTTCGTCAGGGAAAATTAACTTAACATTTCTAAATGTCCCACACTGCTATGGTAGGAAGGCCTAGAGTATAGGGAGTGAGGAGCATTAGGCTCCTCCAACAAGGGATAGTAGAGCAAGACGCTAGGGAGCGAAGCTGGGGTACGGAGCTCGGGAGTGAGGGTTGTCTAGGAGAGGATTGTGCTGCGGCTTTGGCCGACTAAAGGTGCTAGCCGCGAAGCTAGATGTAGTGGAGCTGAAGGTAAGCCCTGGATAACCCTCACCCAGGCAAACTATATAAAACTATCCCCAGGGAAAACAGGAAAACAGAGCGTACTCACAGAGGCCTAGGACAGGGAGTCCCGCAGACAGAACGGCCGATCAGGAACAAGGAGAACCTGGAGATCCAGAAGACAGGGCCGGAGTGGCGGAAAGGTGATCCGGAGGTACAGGAAAAGCACAGGACACTTGAACTAAATTCAGCAGGCAAGAGAGTGGTCAGGAGATCCGGGTCATACACAGGTCACAGTACTTGATTACAGCAGGCATCGAGAAGTGGGGCGGTCCGGGTCATACGCAGGTCACAGTACTAGATTCAGAAGGTTAGAGAGTGGTCAGGAGGTCCGGGTCATACGCAGGTCACAGTACTAGATTCAGAAGGTTAGAGAGTGGTCAGGAGATCCGGGTCATACACAGGTCACAGTACTAGATTCAGAAGGCTAGAGAGTGGTCAGGAGATCCGGGTCATACACAGGTCACAGTACTAGATTCAGAAGGCTAGAGAGTGGTCAGGAGGTCCGGGTCATACACAGGTCACAGTACTAGATTCAGAAGGCTAGAGAGTGGTCAGGAGATCCGGGTCATACACAGGTCACAGTACTAGATACAGAAGGCTAGAGAGTGGTCAGGAGATCCGGGTCATACACAGGTCACAGTACTAGATACAGAAGGCTAGAGAGTGGTCAGGAGGTCCGGGTCATACACAGGTCACAGTACTATATACAGAAGGCTAGAGAGTGGTCAGGAGATCCGGGTCATACACAGGTCACAGTACTAGAATACAGAAGGCTAGAGAGTGGTCAGGAGGTCCGGGTCATACACAGGTCACAGTACTAGAATACAGAAGGCTAGAGAGTGGTCAGGAGGTCCGGGTCATACACAGGTCACAGTACTAGAATACAGAAGGCTAGAGAGTGGTCAGGAGGTCCGGGTCATACACGGGTCACAGTACTTGATTACAGCAGGCATCGAGAAGTGGGGCGGTCCGGGTCATACGCAGGTCACAGTACTAGATTCAGAAGGTTAGAGAGTGGTCAGGAGATCCGGGTCATACACAGGTCACAGTACTAGATTCAGAAGGCTAGAGAGTGGTCAGGAGGTCCGGGTCATACACAGGTCACAGTACTAGATTCAGAAGGCTAGAGAGTGGTCAGGAGATCCGGGTCATACACAGGTCACAGTGCTAGATACAGAAGGCTAGAGAGTGGTCAGGAGGTCCGGGTCATACACAGGTCACAGTACTATATACAGAAGGCTAGAGAGTGGTCAGGAGATCCGGGTCATACACAGGTCACAGTACTAGAATACAGAAGGCTAGAGAGTGGTCAGGAGGTCCGGGTCATACACGGGTCACAGTACTAGAATACAGAAGGCTAGAGAGTGGTCAGGAGGTCCGGGTCATACACAGGTCACAGTACTAGAATACAGAAGGCTAGAGAGTGGTCAGGAGGTCCGGGTCATACACGGGTCACAGTACTTGATTACAGCAGGCAACGAGAAGTCAGGTGGTCCGGGTCATACACAGGTCATAGTACGAGAAGTCAGGTGGTCCGGGTCATACACAGGTCATAGTACGAGAAGTCGGGTGGTCCGGGTCATAAACAGGTCACAGTACTAGATTCAGGAGGCTAGAGAGTGGTCAGGAGATCCGGGTCATACACAGGTCACAGTACTTGATTACAGCAGGCAACGAGAAGTCGGGCGGTCCGCGTCATACACAGAATAACAGCACCAAGAAACAGCAGGCTAGGAGAAGTTGGGCTGTCCGGGTCATGCTCAGATCAGGAAGCAACACAGGATACAACACTGAAAACTAGAAGCTCAGGAGACGCTATAATAACGCGTCACACTGAGCACAAAGAGGTCCTAAAGTAGAACCAATCCGGGAAGCGGTGCTCAGAACGAGGCATAGATGCCAGCCTGAAGCGCATCACTAAAACGAATGTGGTAAGCTCTGGCTGGAAACGGAAAGAACCACGACAATACACCAGGGGGGTGGATAGAGCAGAGGTATGACACTAAAAACATCTCTTTATATATTAAAATGTTATTAGACTCACCCTATCGCACGTTGCTCTCTCCCTTTTACCTGGAACACCTGTACTCTGCGTCCTCGTGTAGAGCATCGTGCGGGGTGACGTCAAACATGCGCGATCTGTTGCTAAGCAACAGACCGCTCTACCTTATTAGTCTTGCCAACTGAAAGCAAATACCATTATAATAGAACATATAACTACTCTCAATCTCAACATTATTGTTGTCTTCATACAAAATTATATACACAGAATAATTTTTCTCAAAAGGAAACAAAATCTGCTATTGTCACATAATTATTCTTGTACACAACACGGATAATGAATTCTATTATAAACATCCATATCAACTTCATAGACTTCCTTTAAGAATCTCAAAATCTGCTTTTTATATGTACTTATCGGGAGCAGTCAATATCTTGCAGTATCCCAATTTATCAATTTCTTAAAAGGTATCGTACTTTGTAGTTCAATCACCGGTCTTTTCTGCAATAATCTCATATTTTTTTTTTTTTAAAGAGGTTCAATCAGTTGTATTGCACCAATCATTTGGGCCATACAGTCCATTTAAGGTCTCCAAGATCTTTCATGACATTCAGAGCCCATTCCCAAGGTCATCCACAGACAGTGCCCTTCTTTTTTTGCCACATTCCACCTTTATTGAATCACATATATAATTAATCCATATACTCCATCTGAAATCACGACGGTCATCTGTTATGTTTCCTTTATATTTCCAGGATCTTTCATAGTCTACTAAGCCCATTCCCATGGTCATCCACAGACTGTACCTTTCTTTCTCTTTTCATTCAAAGGAAACTTGAAAACGATAGCTCATGATTCAATCCATTAGGTGTTCTAGTGTTGAACTCAAAAATTATACGGGCTTCCTCCTGTAGCAGGGTACGATGTCGATCACCACCTCATATTGATCTAGGGACAGTCAAGATTGGCATAAATCGAAAATCCAACAATCTGCTGCATTAATTCAAAATGTCTGGCAACCGGTTGATTCAAGTCTTCCTTACTTTCCAATTTTCCTTCTAACGCTCGTTTAATAGCAGATTTATGATTATTGACTCTCTCTCCTTTAGTATAGTTGTAGTCTTGCCTATATATATCAAGTGTCATGGACACTTAATAATATATATTACATAGCGACTTTCACAATTTAGGAAGTCTCTTTTGGGACCTGTTTCCCAGTTTTTGGATGTTTAAAAGATTTACCGGTCATAATATTGCCACAATTCGAACACCCCCCTACATTGAAATACCCCATTGGGACGTGCCAACCAAGTTTGGTTGCTGCCATATTTTGTTACTGGATCACCTCTACATCTCAAAGATTTTTACCCCTTCTATAGCAAAAAAGAGATGGTTCTTGAAACAAATGACCTATTTTACTATCTCCACTTAATATGTGCCAGTGTTTCAACATAACTTTTTTTACACTAGGTGATACATTCCTATATTGTGATTGAATACAAAAACGCCTAGATTTAGTCACATTATTTACAATTGTCTTAAACAAATCCTCTCTTCAATTGTAATACCTTTTGTACTGCTTCAGATACCCCTTTACGATTGTACCCCCTATCAAGGAATCTATTTTGCATCTTTCCAAGGGGCTAATTCACATTCCTTTCTATCTGTAATAGTGCATACTACTCTTACCATTTGGGAAAAAGGCAGACTTCTTTTAAGCGGGGTTGGATGATGGCTACTGGCATGAAGCAGTGCATTCCGATCAGTACTTTTGTGATAGACTTTCGTCAATATCGCCTCTTCTCTATAAATGGTCATATCCAAAAAATTGATCTTATCTATATCAAATGACATGGCGAATCTAATCGTAGACTCCACCGCATTCAAATAATCAACAAATTCTCTCAAAAGAGAGTTCAACACTAGGACACCTAATGGATTGAATCATGAGCTATCATTTTCAAGTTTCCTTTGAATGAAAAGAGAAAGATAGGCACTCTGTGGATGACCATAAAAGATCCTGGAAATGTAAAGGAAATCTAACGGATGACCGTTGTGATTTCAAATGGAGTATATGGATTAATTATATATGTGATTCAATAAAGGAGGGATGTGGCAAAAAAGAAGGGCACTCTCTATGGATGACCACGGGAATGGGCTCTGAATGTCATGAAAGATCTTGGAGACCTTAAATGGACTGTATGGCCCAAATGATTGGTGTGATTCAACTGACTGAACATTTAAAAAAAAAAAAAAAAAAAAAAAAAAAAAAAAAAAAAAAAAATGAGATTGTTGCTGAAAAGAACGGTGATTGAACTACAAAGTACTATACCTTTTAAGAAATTGATAAATTGCGATACTGCGAGATATTGACTGCTCCCGATAAGTACATATAAAAAGCAGATTTTGAGATGCTTAAAGGAAGTCTATGAAGTTGATATGGATGTTTATAATAGAATTCATTATCCGTGTTGTGCACAAGAATAATTAAGTGACAATAGCAGATTTTGTTTCCTTTTGAGAAAAATTATTCTGTGTGTTTAATTTTGTATGAAGACAACAATAATGATATTGAGAGTTGTGTTCTAATATAATGGTATTTGCTTTCAGTCGACAAGACTAATAAGGTAGCGTGGTTTGTTGCTTAGCAACAGATCGCGCATGTGATTGACGTCACCCGCACGATTCTCTACACAACGACACTGAATACAGGTGTTCCAGGTAAAAGGGAAAGAGCAACGTGCGATAAGGTTAGTCTAATAACTTTTTAATATATAAAGAGATGTTTTTAGAGATGTTAAGTTCATTTGCCCTGACAAAAACGTTTGGCGATATGCTTGAAATAACCATGCAATTAATTTTGATACTTTTTGATATCACGGAGTGACGTCTGTTGCTATGGCCCAAGACTAAGGAAAATGGCAGGGGATGAGCTCAAGGATGCTGTTCCCAACTCCTCTGTCAGGACTAAGATACAAGGAATCTTCATGTAATCCAGCAGCATGTGTAGTGGGCAGGATGCCTACTCCCTCCTCTAGTGGGACTATGTGTAAGCTCCAGCTTAAAGCTAAAATGGACTGTGAGTATTATATGTAACCCCTGGCAGTCTGCAACTTTGCTCATACACCAAGAAGAGAACAGCAGAAGTGTGTAGTTTTTATGCTTTACCCCTGGTTGTTTGCCTGTACTTGTTGTCCTATGTTTGTGTGCCGTGACCTCTCTAATAAATGCAATTTATTTTCACTGTCGTCCAATACAGGTCACTGGTACTCTGGGAGGTGATCCGCCCCTTTAATAGGCAGGAACAATTATTCAAATGTGTGCAGGGGGCGGAGCCTCCCCTCCTACTTAAGCTGCCTTCAGGCCAGAGCCACTAGATTGATTTGTTCGTGTGTGCTGTGCACACCAGGTGGAGAACATCTATACTTTCAACTTAGTATTTTATTATTTTTATTCAAATATGGAATACCAACCATTAGGAGGGTGACCATGGCTGTGAATTGCCCTCTTTAAAGTGGCTGGTGCAGCTTCCAGGGATTTTCTGTGGACCTTATGCCCTGAAGAGGGAACAGCTTGAGTCAAGCAGCTTCCCTACTGGGGAATTTACCTCTGGTCTATTCCTACTTCATCATGGTCACCTGAAGACAGAAGTCCTGCAGAAAGGTGAGCCACCCCTTGAGTGCTGAAGGTCCACTTGTCCCCACAGTGTCCCTTTGATGGGCTTGTATTTGGGAGTTTGCATTGCACTCCAGCACTCATAGGGTGTTTTTATTTGCATTTCTCATTTTTATGCAATTTCTGTGGTATTCTCTGGGTTTTGGAGCTTTGGGTATAGTTTTACTTATGTTTCTTATGTACTTGGTAACTGTTTGGCACTTTATAAGTTTCAGTGGGACTTTATTAAAATTTAGTGTTCCGCGCCTTTAAGCGCGCCTTTTCCCGCTTAGACGCCATTGCTCCTTTACTCTCTATGGGATTTCACAGTGTGGGACATATCTCTGGAACTGCTTGTCACAGCAACTTCAGAGATGGCTCATTTTATTTCTCTGCTCCTGCTCTATCATCCGGTGTCTGTTTTCAGGGTGTGGGGAGTTCAGGGGGGCTTCGGGCACTGTTTGGGGTACTTCTGAGAGAAAACTACATTTCCCATGAGCGCCCGGTTCGCGCTCGTTTCTGATTGGCTGACCTGACGGCCGCCATTTTGTGGTGTTATTTCTCAGCGAGTATACTACGCAGGGACCGAGCCTTCTTTCCTCTCAGCAGATTAACCCTTCGCTGGCCAGATAAGTCCGATTTTAGGCATTTCTGGGGTGAAACTTTAATCTTTCACACTTTTACTGGGTGATATTTGTTAAGTGGTGTATATTGACGCTGTGAGCATGTCTACTCCACTGGAGCCAGGGGCTAGACCTAAGACTAAGGAGGCTGGGGTGTCTGTTCCCCCCCATTGCGCTTTGCTCCTCTTGTCACTCTGGGCTGCCTAGAGATTGTTCTGGTAATTTATGCCCTAAATGCACTGATTGTCATGATAGCAACCCTGGGCTTCCCAGCCATGCTATTGAGCCAACTTGGGTGAAAGAGTTTAAAGCTGCCACTAGGGATCTCAGATCTACTCTCCAACTCTTTCCCTCTCAGGTACAGGGGGCTCTCCAGGTTTGGCAGACCCCCTCTACAATCAGGACTTCCCTGCCTAAGCCACAGGGGGCTCCTGATGTGTCTGATTCTTCTGAAGAAGAATTATTACAGGATTCTGATGCTGAGGAAGGCACTATTATTGAGTCTAACAGGTCCATTGGGGACCCTTATGAATGTGACCCTGAAGTTTCTGCTGAGGGTTTGATTAGAGCTGTGTTAACTATGCTCAACCTTCCTCTGACTTAGGAATCTACTCATGATCCAACTGACGTTTTCCAAAAACCATCTAAGGCGGTTGTATGTTTTCCAACTAACCCTACCCTTGCCCGTCTAGTCTCTGAGGCGTGGAGGAATCCTGACAAATCCTCCTCAGTGTCCAAAAAGTTTGCTAAACTTTACCCTTTTCCAGAGACTGAACTGGCAAAATGGGTTCATCCTCCCAAAGTGGATGCTCCTGTTTCCAGGCTATCCAAATCTACTGTTTTAGCTGTCTCTGATGCCTCTGCCCTGCAGGATTGGACGGACAAAAAGCTAGAACTTTCTCTTAAATCTATTTTTGCCTCCATTGGCACTGCCATGCGTCCAACCTTTGCAGTGGCGTGGGTTAATAGAGCTATTGCGGCCTGGACTGAACGACTGACTGAGGCAGTCCGCCAGGATGCCCCGGTATCTGAGCAGTTGCAGCTCCTTGCTAATATTACTGAAGCACAAAATTATGTTGCTGATGCTGCCTTTGATGCTGTGCGCATGATGGCGAGGGCCTCCACTTCATCTGTGGTGGCTAGACGTGCCCTTTGGCTGAAAATTTGGTCTGCTGATACAGCCTCTAAGAAAGCCTTGCTTTCCTTGCCCTTTCAGGGGAACTTGCTATTTGGTTCTGAACTCAGAGATGATCAGCGAGGCTACTGGCGGTAAAAGTACTCTTCTACCCTCAGTCTTCAAGAAAAAGTTTCCAGCCAAACGCAATCGTTCCTTTCGTTCCTTTCAGACTGAGACACGCTCCACGTCCCAGACGGGGTCGTCCTCTACGCGTCCCTCCTCCAAGCCCAAACAGTCCTGGAAGCCCAAAGTTGCCCCCAAGGCCAAGACCTCCAAGACTGCTTCGGCATGACTCACCGAACCCGGGTCCGCATCCGGCAGTAGGTGGACGTCTCCGCATCTTTCGCCGGACTTGGGAGGAGTCAGTGACGGACCCATGGGTTATTCAGGTAGTGTCAGAGGGATACAGGATCCCTTTCTCTCCCCTTCCTCCTTTTCGGTTCCATTTTACTCGTCCTTCTCAGGAACCTACAAAAAGGCGTCTGTTCGACGCTATTCAGGATCTTTTGGACAAAGAGGTCCTGGAATTGGTTCCTCCAGAGGACACAGGTTCAGGATTTTATTCCAACCTGTTTGTGGTGCCAAAAAGGACGGAGGTGCTAGTCCCATTTTGGTTCTCAAAGATCTCAATTCCTATGTTGTGAGTTCCCACTTCCGCCAGGAATCCCTGCGCTCTGTGATTGCCGCAATGTCTCCAGGGGAGTTTCTTGCCTCCCTGGACCTTCAGGATGCATATCTTCACATCCCTATTCATCCAGAGAGCAGGCGGTATCTCAGGATTGCCTGCCACAGGGGACACTTTCAGTTTTCAGCTCTTCCCTTTGGACTGACTTCGGCCCCTCTGGTCTTTCAGAGGGTGTTGGGTTCTTTGATAGCTGTGCTTCATCAAGAAGGTGTCAGTGACCCCCTACATGGACGATCTCCTCCTGAAAGCTTCCTCAGCGGAGCTTCTCCTCCAGCAACTGCAGCTGTATATACACACTCTGAACCGTCACGGCTGGATCCTGAATCTGGACAAGTCAGACTTGGTCCCATCTCAGAGGCTCCTTTTCCTGGGTCTCCTGTTCGACACTCGGCAATGCATGGTGTTTCTGCCAGAGGAAGTGGCTCATCAGATAGCCATCCGAGTAGCCGGGATCCTGGAGCTGGACAGAGTTCCAGTACCGAAGTTGACGTCTCTGGTGGGGAAGTTCATTTCCACGATCGAAGCGGTGCCATTTGCCATGGCCCACTCCAGGGAACTTCAGATGTTTGTGATCCAGACGCGCAAGAATCATCCAGATCATCAGCATCTGTCAGTCTCTCTACCTCCTCATGTCGAATCGAGTCTGCACTGGTGGTTGGATCTCTCTCCTCCTGAAAGAGAGATCCTTTCGAATTCCCTATTGGACCACGCTCACAACGGATGCCAGCCTCCTGGGATGGGGTGCTGTGTTGGGTCGTTTCAGTGCTCAGGGGAAATGGGGACTGGAGGAATCTCTTCTCTCCATCAATGTTCTGGAACTGCGTGCCATCAGGCTTGCCCTGAGGCATTGGGAATCTCAGCTGGAAGGTTGCCCAGTCAAAGTGGAGTCCGACAACGCCACCGCAGTGGCCTACATCAACAGGCAAGGTGGCACAAGAAGTTGCACCGCCTGGTTGGAGGTCAAGGATATTTTATCTTGGGCAGAAGATCACGTGCCTGTCATTTCAGCAGTTCACATTCCAGGCGTAGACAACGTCATGGCAGACTTTCTCAGTCGTCACACAGTCGACAGCGGAGAATGGGCTCTTCATCCAGAGGTGTTTCACCTAATCACCCAGAGGTGGGGGGTACCTGCAGTGGACCTGATGGCTACCAGACACAACAGGAAGGCGCCGACGTTTTGCTCCCGGTGGAGGGACTCTCTTGCTCTAGAAGTGGATGCCTTGTCAATCCCTTGGGATTTTCCTCTGGCCTACATCTTCCCTCCTCTTCCTCTATTGCTCAGTCATCCAGAAGTTGAAGCTGGAGTGCTGTCCTGTCATCTTGATCGCTCCAAACTGGCCTCGCCAGTCCTGGTATCCGGAGTTGATGGCCATGTCCGTGGCGGAACCGTTTCCACTTCCTGCCCGTCCGGATCTACTTCTTCAGGGTTATCTGTGGAAGGAGGATGTTCAGAATCTCCATTTAATGGCATGGCGGTTGAATCCTCGATTCTAGAGAAGAAAGGTTTTTCTCCTTCAGTGGTGTCGACGATGCTTAGAGCTCATAAGCCTGTGTCCTCCAAGATCTATCATCGTGTCTGGGCCACCTTTGTGGCTTGGTGTACTGATCGGACGATGTCCCTAGATTTTCATCTTCCCACTGTCCTGGCCTTTTTACAGGACGGTGTTGAGAAAGGGCTCAGTCTGAGTTCTCTCAAAGTCCAGACTTCTGCTTTGTCTGTGTTTTTCCAGTAAAAGGATTGCTATCCTTCCTGATGTCAAAGTTTTCTTCCAAGGCGTGACTCATGTTCGGCCTGCCTTCAAGAGTCCTACTCCCCAGTGGGACCTCAATTTGGTGCTGGGAGTTCTCCAGCGTCCTCCATTTGAATCCTTGGCTTCCATTCCCTTACGTCTCTTGACTTGGAAAATGGCCTTTCTTTTGGCTATTGTTCAGTTCGCCAGGTAGCAGAGTTACAAGCTCTGTCTTGTAAACCTCCTTACCTGGTGTTCCACAAGGATAAGGCTGTGCTTCGCACTACCAAGGAATTCTTACCCAAGGTTGTGTCCGAGTTTCACATCAATTAGGAGATTGTGGTTCCCTCTTTCTGCCCTAATCCTTCATCTGACAAGGAACGAGATCTCCATTTGTTGGATGTGGTGCGTTGCCTCAAGTATTATGTTCATCGCACCGAGTCTATCAGGAAGTCTGACGCTCTATTCGTCATTCCTGAGGGGCCTAGGGCAGGGAGACCGGCTTCCAAAGTTACCATTGCCTCTTGGATTAAGGCTACTATCCGTGAAGCCTATAAGTTGCGGAATAAGCATGTTCCCTTCCGGGTGACTGCCCATTCCACCAGATCTATTGGGGCCTCTTGGGCCTACAACAATCAGGCATCTGCTGATCAACTGTGCAGAGCGGCCACTTGGTCCTCTGTGCACACATTTTCAAAGCACTATCGAGTTGATGTACTGGCCTCAGCTGATGCCAGTTTTGGGAGAAAGGTCCTGGAGGCAGTTTTGCCTGTTTAGGACTTCTACTCTGTGGTTCTTAGTGCTTCCTTACTGTTGAGCCCGGTTGGCTCTGGTTCAGTGTGCTGTGTTAGTTCAGGGGTTGTTTCCCCCTGGTTGGTGTCCGTTGACACTTACATTTTGGGCTATGTGATTAACTGGTTCATAGCAGTTCTAGTGACTTGGGCCTTGCACCTGGTCCTTGCCTTACTTCCCGCCTCTGGGTCAGCTTAATGTTTGTACATCCCAGAGTACCAGTGACCTGTATTGGACGACAGTTAAAAGAGGATTTTAGTCTTACCTGTTAAATCCTTTTCACTTAGTCCATACAGGTCACTGGTCTCCCACCCTGTCAAGGGACCATGCTTGGCTCTCCTGTGGCATTCAGTGGGAGACCTTCGGGGCATGCTCACAGGAGTCTTCCTTCTTGCTTACCTATGGTCAGTTTTAGTGTCTCAAATCAATCTAGTGGCTCTGGCCTGAAGGCAGCTTAAGTAGGAGGGGAGGCTCCGCCCCCTGCACACATTTGAATAATTGTTCCTGCCTATTAAAGGGGTGGATCGCCTCCCAGAGTACCAGTGACCTGTATGGACTAAGTGAAAAGGATTTAACAGGTAAGACTAAAATCCTATTATCTTTTTGTCTGGCTGGATAAATCGCTCAACCCTAGGTCTACCAAGCAGTAACCCCTGCACCCTGTCACACCAACTAAAATTTTTTGCATTGTGTAGAGCTTAATAAGTAGAATTGAATGCAAAAAAACGTATCTCAACTGCTATGGTTTGAGAGAGATCTGCATTCAAAATTTGATGTTTCCTCCTGGCACCTGTAAAGCTGTCACCAGGAGATGTGTTGGTCGACACGGAGGCTCTGCAGCAGAGCCGCAATCTCGTTATTTAAAACGAATGTCTTCATTGTTATGGTCTAAAAAGTGTGCTTGCAAACCAGGCACAATTTTTAGACCATTCCAATGAAGACATTTGTTTTAAATAATGTGATTGTGGCTCTGCTGCAGAGCCTCCGTGTCGGCAGACACAGATCTCCTGCTGACCACTTTACAGCGGCCAGCAGGAAACGTCAAACTTTGAATGCACTATCCGCTATGGTTTGAGAGATACTTTTTTTGCATTCAGTTCTACTTAAGCTCTACACAATACATAAAACATTTAGTTGGACATTACTAACCCTTTTCCTGCCACCAAAATGAGTTGGTTTATTTATCAGAACTTCATGTTTTTGCCTACTAATACACAGTATAACCCTGAATGTTCCTCTTGCAATAAATGCATGTAATCTTCTCTTAAAAGTATCCACTGTATCTGCCATTACCACATAAAAACAAACAAATAAAAAACCTTCCTCTGCTGAAGTTGAAGCCTCCTTTCCTCTAATCTTAATGGGTGGCTCCTAGGTATTTGATCAGGCCTTGATACATACAGTTTGGAGGGATCTGTCAGCCTAACGGTGGCAGAGAAAACTGGCAGATCGATCTGGCATCAGCTTGCTGATGTATGAGAAAGTTCCATGTTAAAGGGATAGTAATACTTACTATATAAATTTAAAAAAAAAAATTATTGCAGCTCAAACTTTTAATTCTGTAGTGCAATAACTTTATGGTCTGAAATGTTAGTTGCGCTGTTGCTACACCATCCTATGGTGGTTTATGGTCAAGTGACCAAAGTGGTCAATTGGATGATATAGCAACAGCGCCACCTGAGATATTGCATCTACAATATTCATGTTCAAGTTGCAATAAATAAACCCTACTCTCTCTTTCTCTGTCTCTCTCTCTCTCTCTTATTTATATATATATATATATATATATATATATATATATATATATATATATATATATATATATATATATATATATATATATATGTAATATTTATATATATATATATATATATATATATATATATATATATGTAATATTTATATATATATATATATATATATATATATATATATATATATATATATTTATATATATATATATAAATATATATGTAATATATATATATAAGAGAGAGAGACTCTTAACATAATTTGTCTCCTCAGGAGACACACACCCAGGGGTGGCAATAAGGAGGGGTTACTGCTCCCATTGGGTGTTTCAAAAGGGACGTGACTTTCACACCAATTGCAGTGGCCGAAGGCCACTGCTATTGGTGTGAAAATCATGCAGGGAGTTTGCTCGCCCCCACTATGCAGCCTGCCCACCACTGTCAAAGTCAGAAAAAAACAAAATGGCTGCCACTTGCTCCTACACCACAGACAAACACACACATGCCCCACACACATGCCCCCACTCACACAGCACCAGACACACACACACATGCCCCACTCACACACATAGCACCACACACACAAAAGCCAGAAAGAAATATAAAGGTTTGAGAGATGAATCTGGGGGCTATTAACTTATTTTGCAAATACCAACAATATGAGGGATAGTAATAATAAAGTATTACTTTCCCTTTAAGCTCAACAGAGCAGGGGGATATGCAGCTCATTGCTTTGCAATGCATTGCACATGCCTTCTGGTTATTAAATGGTTAAGAAAACTCACGCACTTGTCCTAATTTCAGTTTGAAAAAATCTCCCATCAGCTGTCATGTCCGCCTCCGTAGAAATGACACGAAGGACTGATTAAATATGGCATCTCTTGAACTGCATCAGAATTGATAGGGGCCATTAGGATTTTCTAGCCATAGTAAGGTGTATGAGAGGTGGTAGTCTACTTTAAACATGGTACAGTCAGGGTAATGCAGTCCTGCGTCTCTGATTGCAGTTGATGAAGTGCGTGCGCCTTCCCCTGCTGGGCAGGGATTTCCTGATGAGCAGCGTGGACACAGAGCTTCTCGTGCGCCATCACTCGGAGTGTAAAGACCTCCTGATCGAGGCGCTCAAGTACCATCTGATGCCAGAACAGCGTGGGGTGCTGAGTAACAGCCGGACCCGGCCAAGGCGCTGTGAAGGGGCCAGTACTGTGCTCTTTGCAGTAGGTAAGGGGATATAAACGTGTTACGCGCTCTGTACCCGTGTCACTGTCCCCTTTGGATGGTTAAGAAGCTTCTAATTCCACATCCAAGGGCTTAACCTTTTTAGTGCCAGAGGAGTACGCAACGCATTGCTTTGCAATGTGTTGCGTACCCCTCTGGCATTCAAACTCTTAAATGAACCTGGAATGAAAGAGTTCTATACATTTTAATAGGGCAATCGGTATACTTCAAGGGACAGTAATGTCTATATTAAAGGGATAGTAATACTTCGTTTTAACTTTATTTTATTTTGTAGGCATTAAAAAAACATGAAGAATGATAAGACTTATATCTCTCAAACCTTTATGGTTTAAGAGATATTCACAAACAAAGTATCCCCCCCCCTATTCAACCAGATCAGAAGTGAGGTGCCCAGGTAGACTGCAGAGAGGGACAATCTTCAATTAAGATAAGGGAAAAACCTGAAAAAACTTGTCAAGGGGGACAGGGTTTTCATTGTTCTCATAGGAAGAAGATTGTCCCCTGCTGTTATCTGTCTGGTCTATGGACTGCATTCCACATCTGAGAAGAGATGGCTTACACTAGGTAAAAGGGGCGGGAGGGGAACTTTGCTTGTGAATATCTCTCAAACCATAAAGGTTTGAGAGATAAGAATTATATCATTCTTCATGTTTTTTTAATGCCTACAAAATAAAATAAAGTTAAAACGAAGTATTACTATCCCTTTAAAGCTCGTAATAGATGAGAGTTGTGTTATCTGTAGATATACAGGAGGCAAAAATGTAGTAAAGTTGATACCTTTATTGGCTAACTAAACAGATTTATAATGCAAGCTTTCAAGACCTCTGAGGAAGAGACCTAAGAGGTAGTGAAAGCTTGCATTCTAAATCTGTTTAGTTAGCCAATAAAGGTATCAACTTTACTAAATGTTTGCCTCCTTTATTAAAGTTCTGCTTTTTATATAACGTAGCGGTATGTTTAATTACTTATAGTTCTGTAGTTCAAAAGATATTCCAGCTGAAAGGATCCCCCTCCCAACCCTTCTGACAGCCTCCCCTTAGATTTGCAATCCAGTTGTGGGACTGGATGGATGCAGCGAGGGACAATCTTCACTCAGTAAGTATAAGTAAAGCCCTGCCTTGACAATGGATTTTCCTTTTGCTTACTGAAGATTGTCCTTCGCTGTGCTCCATCTGGACCAGATAGAAAGGATCAATGACGCAGCTAGAATGGGCGAGAGAGGGAATCATTTCAGCTTATGTATTTTGTACTACAGAATTGTAAGTACTTATAGGGATAGTAATACTTCATTTTATCTTTATTTTATTTTGTAGGCAATAAAAAAACATGAAGAACGATAGAAGTCTTATCTCTCAAACCTTTATGGTTTGAGAGATATTCACAAGCAAAGTTTCCCCTCCTGTCCCTTTTACCTAGTGTAAGCCATCTCTTCTCAGATGTGGAATCCAGTCCATAGACCAAACAGATAACAGAAGGGGACAATCTTCTTGCTATGAGAACAATGAAAACCCTGCCCCCCTGGACAAGTTTTTCAGCTTTTTCCCTTTATCTTAATTGAAGATTGTCCCTCTCTGCAGTCTACCTGGGCACCTCCCTTCTGTTCTGGCTGAGCAGTGTTACATCAGTAAAAGGGACGGGAGGGGGATACTTTGTCATTGAATTACTCTTGAACTACAACTCTGACAGAATTGAAATAATGATCTCCAAAGTCCAAATACTATGATGATTAATTAGAGCTGCTTTTATTATGAAACATTACTATCCCTTTAAGTATGCCACTACCTGTTGTAAAAAGCTTAAAGAAGACTTGGAGCGGACCTTTAATATAGATATTATGTGGGTACGCACATTCTGTGATGGTCAGCAAGCATAACAGCTGACAAATGTGCTTACAGAGAATTTATCCCGTCTCCATTCGGGCGATGCAGAAAGTCCTCTCCGAAATAAGGACACTATTCCAACGGCTCCAAATATAAAAGGATAATACTTTATTAAAACAAATATAAAATTCAAACCTAGTGATTGTAATGTGAAGCTATACCTTTAAATGGCTACCTGCATGCACAGACAATGCAGTCTTTCAGGGCATCGAGGTCCTTTCTATGGTGATATCCCTTTCATGAAGAAGGGAAATTGGTGTCCTGAAAACTTACATTTTCTAGGCACTCAAATAGCCATTAAAATGCTTCACTTTAAATCACTCTTGTAAGTTCTTTATTACAAAGTACTTTGATTCCCATCTGGTCAAGAGACATCTTGGAGACCTCAAGCATTCAAGTGGTTTAAACCCCCATTTAAATCAATTGGAATTATGTGGAATATTTTTCACGTACTAATGTCAGTGCAGTTGGTTTGCCCTGGAAATGCATTCTTCCCAAGTGTCCCCTCTTTAGGAGATAATAGGGATCCAGACCTCCTAAGTGTCCCTCTTTGAGACCCAAATCCCTCTGTCCCTCTTTCCAACCCTGATGTCCCTGTGTTTAGGAGATCAGACTATGTGGTGTGTATATAAGTGTATCAACCTGATGTCCCTGTGTTTAGGAGATCAGACTGTGTGGTGTGTATATAAGTGTATCACCCTGGTGTCCTGTGTTTAGGAGATCAGACTGTGTGGTGTGTGTATAAGTGTATCACCCTGGTGTCCCTGTGTTTAGGAGATCAGACTGTGTGGTATATATATAGTGTATCACCCTGGTGTCCCTGTGTTTAGGAGATCAGACTGTGTGGTGAGTATAGAAGTGTATCACCCTGGTGTCCCTGTGTTTAGGAGATCAGACGGTGTGATGTGTATAGACGTGTATCACCCTGGTGTCCTGTGTTTAGGAGATCAGACTGTGTGGTGTGTATATAAGTGTATCACCCTGGTGTCCCTGTGTTTAGGAGATCAGACGGTGTGGTGTGTGTATAAGTGTATCACCCTGGTGTCCCTGTGTTTAGGAGATCAGACTGTGTGGTATATATATAGTGTATCACCCTGGTGTCCCTGTGTTTAGGAGATCAGACTGTGTGGTGAGTATAGAAGTGTATCACCCTGGTGTCCTTGTGTTTAGGAGATCAGACGGTGTGATGTGTATAGACGTGTATCACCCTGGTGTCCCTGTGTTTAGGAGATCAGACTGTGTGGTGTGTATATAAGTGTATCGCCCTGGTGTCCCTGTGTTTAGGAGATCAGACTGTGTGGTGTGTATATAAGTGTATCACTCTGGTGTCCCTGTGTGTAGGAGATCAGACTGTGTGGTGTGTATGTAAGTGTATCACCCTGGTGTCCCTGTGTTTAGGAGATCAGACTGTGTGGTGTGTATATAAGTGTATCACCCTGGTGTCCCTGTGTTTAGGAGATCAGACTGTGTGGTGTGTATAGAAGTGTATCACCCTGGTGTCCCTGTGTTTAGGAGATCAGACTGTGTGGTGTGTATATAAGTGTATCACCCTGGTGTCCCTGTGTTTAGGAGATCAGACTGTGTGGTGTGTATATAAGTGTATCACCCTGGTGTCCCTGTGTTTAGGAGATCAGACTGTGTGGTGTGTATATAAGTGTATCACCCCGATGTCCCTGTGTTTAGGAGATCAGACTGTGTGGTGTGTATAGAAGTGTATCACCCTGGTGTCCCTGTGTTTAGGAGATCAGACTGTGTGGTGTGTATAGAAGTGTATCACCCCAGTGTCCCAGTGTTTAGGAGATCAGACTGTGTGGGGTGTATAGAAGTGTATCACTCTGGTGTCCCTGTGTTTAGGAGATCAGACTGTGTGGGGTGTATAGAAGTGTATCACCCTGGTGTCCCTGTGTTTAGGAGATGAGACTGTGTGGTGTGTATATAAGTGTATCACCCTGGTGTCCCTGTGTTTAGGAGATCAGACTGTGTGGTGTTTATATAAGTGTATCACCCCGATGTCCCTGTGTTTAGGAGATCAGACTGTGTGGTGTGTATAGAAGTGTATCACCCCAGTGTCCCAGTGTTTAGGAGATCAGACTGTGTGGTGTGTATAGAAGTGTATCACCCTGGTGTCCCTGTGTGTAGGAGATCAGACTGTGTGGTGTGTACAGAAGTGTATCACCCTGGTGTCCCTGTGTTTAGAAGATCAGACTGTGTGGTGTGTATAGAAGTGTATCACATTGCTCCACATCAATTAAATTCACATTAATCTATGTGTAAATGTCAGTTTATCTGTTTATAAATTAGTCTGTGTAAATAAAATCCTTTTAATCTTACTCTAAATCATTTGTTCAGTTAAAGAGGTGTCAATATTTGCTGAAATAGCCTAAACATTTTTGGTAATGCTCTGCCCGGCTATATCCCCAGCAACACCGCCTAAAACAAAAGCTTCTCTCTTTGCCCCTTTGAAATGTTGGGGGGTATGGAAATGCTCCAGTTACATTTAAGTATGCCAGCCTTGTTATCCATAGAAAGGACACTAGGTGGCGCCTCTCCACTTTTTCCTTGGCCACCTAGTGGCCAAGCATATGTGTGGTGCGATGTGTCCTTTTATGGATAGCGAGGTGGTGTCCCTCACCATTCGTGTGTCTGGCCTGTCCTGCCTGGCATTTCTGTAGCGAGACCTTAAACCAAGGTAATCAGTCTTTGGACCTCAAGCTCTTGGACTACAGCTCACATCTTCAACATCCAGCCAATTGGTAAATCCCCTTCTTAAATCAATGGGAATTTGGGGATTTTATATGCTTCCTATAGTAGAGTTGATTTGCCCCAGAATTGCTTTGTAGGTTATATTCAACCCCAGGCCAGAGAGGATGGGGCCTGACAGTGTGGCTTTGAGTAGTGAATGTGACCATGGACATCTAGGGGGAGATGAACTAAAGCATGATATATGTGATAAAGGGATCTTTGTGAATAGGCTCCATAGAATAACACAGGAACTAGAGAAATGCAATAGCTGGAGAAGTCACATCTGCTTTATAATGTCCTAGTGCTCTTAATCTGCAAGTCTTGCCCTGATAGGTCATTGTGTATGGATTCCAGTACTCGGGTCCTGCTATCTGCAGTGTGATGTCTGGGATTATCAGAGTGATGACACCAGTATTGTATATAAAATCTAATGTCTCTGTCGTCCAATACAGGTTACTGGTAACTTTGGGTAGGCGATCAGCCCCTTTAAATAGGCAGGAACAAGTCTGAGAAGTGACTGCTGGGTGGAGCCTACCTCCTCTCCTTAGGTTGCATCTAGCCAATCCCAAACCAATAAGATTTGTTCCTTGGTCAAGACACAAGAGAACAATTCCGCTATAATTTTAGCTTTTTATTATTTTTCTGTCAGATATGGGCTACCACCATTAGGCGGATTACCATCACTGACCATTTCCATCACCCAAATGTGGATAGCTCCGTTTACCAGGTGCTTTTGTGGACCTGAGCCCTGGGGGGGGGGATCTTGGGTGCAAGTTCTTTCCCCAGGAGTTGCCCACTGAGGCTTCTTCTGTCTTCAGATTAAGAAGATCTGCTGAAAAAGGTGAGCACCCTTTGAGTGCTGAGGCCCACATGTCCCACGCTTCCCCACTGCACAGGGGTCTCAGTTGGAGTTCCTATTACATATTCATGCACTCATTGGGTTTATCTGTATGTCTGCGAGGTGTTTGGAGCAAGTTTCTGTGGTAACTTAACCCCTTTGCTGCTGGCTAGCATTCTTTTTGGGAGTTGTGGGCACTTTCCCTACTGGGACTAGTGTTTATTGGGTCTACTGACTTCTTCTAGTGGGCTTTTGAGTGGTTTTACTTTTCGGTATTCACCTTGTTAACTTTGTGGTCTGCGCATTTACCGCATAGGTGCCATTGCTCCATTCACTTCTATGGGACGTTAGTTTGGGACATATCTCTGCAACCACTGCACATAGCGAGGTTAGAGACGGCTCATTTTGTTGGTTTACCCTTACTCTGTTATCCGGTCAACTTTCTGGGCATGTTGGGGGCCGTAGGGGGCTTCGGGCACTGTTGGGGGAACTCCTTCAGCGAAACTACGATTCCCTTCAGCGAAACTACTATTCGCTTGCTCATCTCTGATTGGCTGCCTCCGCAGCAGCCATTTTGTGTCTTCGCAGATCAGGTATCCTATGCAGGGCTTGGACTCTCCTCCTCTCCTCCGCAATTTAACTCTTCACCTACCAGATAAGTCTAATTTAGCATTTCTTCTGTGACTTTTAGTATCGTACACAGTTTTTTGGGTATTTTGATACTTTGACCGTTTGACTCTGTGAGAATGTCTACTCCGTTAGATCTTGGGGCTAAACCTAAGGCTTTGAACACTGGGGCATCTGTGTCCCTCATTGCTCCTCATGTCACTCAGAGTTACCTAGAGAATACTCGGGTCATGTTTGCCCAGCATGTTCTGATGTCCCTGACAGCATTCCAGGGACCTCCAGCCATGCTTTAGAGCCAGTTTGGATGCAAGACTTTAAGGCTACTACTAGGGACCTCAGGTCCACCTTACAACTCCTTCCATCCACTCTTCAGGGGGTCTTCCACTCGTACCTGATGTGTCTGATTCCTCTGAGGAGGAATTATTGGTGGACTATGATGACTGTTCAGCTGTTCCTTCATCTCAGTTTTTTGGGGACCCCTTTGAAGCTGTCCCCATTCCCTCGGCTGAGGGCCTGATCAGGGCTGTTTTGACCACCCTGAACATTCCCTTGGTGCAGGATGTTTCTTCTGACCCCTCTGATGTGTTCCAGGAGCCTGTTAGTCCCCCATACCTGTTTTTCACCTAACCCCACCCTTGACCGGTTGTTGTCAGGAGTGGAAGTTTCCAGACAGGAAGCCATCTATCTCTAGGAAGTTTGCTAACCTTTACCCATTTTCTGAAACGGCCCTTACACAATGGGTCCATCACCCCATGGTGGATGCCCCTGTTTCCAGGCTTTCTAAGTCTACTGCTTTGCCTGTGGCTAACGCATCTGCTCTCAAACACTGGACTGACAAGAAGCTTGAGACCTCTCTCAAGGCTATTTTTGCAGCGGCTGGTTCTGCCCTCTGCCATGCATTTGCTAGGGCTTTGGTGAATAGGGCTGTGGCTGTTTGGACTGAACAGCTCACTACAGCTGTCTGCCAGGGAGCTTCTGCTGCTGACATGTTGCGGCTTCTCGCTAACATCTCTGAGGCTCAGCACTGTTTCTGCCACCCTGTTTGACGCTGTCCTCATCGTGGCCAGGGCATCAATGTCTGTGGTAGCCAGAGGGGCTGTTTGGCGCAAGATCTGGTCTGTAGACACTGCCTCCAAGAGGGCTCCCTTGCCCTTTCAGGGCACCTCACTGTTTGGGCCTGATCTTAAAGATCTGATTAGTGAAGCCACTGGAGGGAAGAGTACTCAACTGCCAGTGGTCCAGAGGAAGAAGGCACCTGTCAAAAGGAATATGCTTTTTTGTCCCTTTCAGGCAGACTTGCGGCAGGCGACCCAGACTGTCCCTCAGACTCCGTGCTGCTCATCCAAGCCTAAGCAGCAATGGAGGCCCAAGTCCTCCGCAAATCCCAAGGCTTCCAAACCTCCTTCTGCATGACTCGCCGAACCTGTTTCCCCACCCGCAGGTAGGTAGCCACTTGCGCCACTACCTCTCTGCTTGGGAGGCCTCTGTGGAGGACCTGTGGGTTTTACAGGTGGTTGCTACAGGGTATAGGATTCCCTTCACCTCCCTTCCTCCTTCCAGGACCTTCTCTTCTTGTTCTCCCTTGGGAGCAGAAGGCGGTCCTGGAACCGGTTCCTCTTCAGGGGAGGGGCTTTGGATTCTACTCCAACCTTTTTGTGGTTTCCAAAAAGGATGGTGGATGTCGTCCCATTTAGGATCTGAAAGATCTGAACTCCTTTTATGGTCCTGTCCCAATACCGCCAGGAGTCATTGCACACAGTGATAGCAGCCATGTCCCCTAGGAAATTTCTGGCCTCTCTGGATCTTCAAGATGCCTATCTGCCCATCACCATTCATCAAGAGAGTCTGCATTATCTCCGCTTTGCCTGCGACCGAGGGCATTTCCAGTTTTCTGCCCTCCCCTTTGGCCTGACCACCGCTCCTCAAGTCTTCAACAGAGTCCTGGGGGTGTTGATCTCCGTCCTACATCGGAACAGCATCAGAGTTACTCTATACACGGATGACCGCCTTCATCAGCAGGTGCAGGACTGCATTCATGCTCCCTCCCATCACGGCTGTACTGGGGCACTTGAGTGTTCAAGGCCAGTGGTCCCAGGAGGAGTCTTTCCTTCCCATCAATGTCTTGGAGCTTTGGGTGATATTTCTTGCCCTCCATCACTGGACCCAGCAACTGGAGGACTGCCCTGTTAGGGTACAGTCAGACAACCCCACAGCGGTAGCCTACATCAACAAGCAAAGCGGCACAAGAAGTCTCACAGCTTGGCTAGAGGTCAAGGCTATTTTATCAGAGCAGCATGTCCCTGCATTTTCCACAGTTCATATTCCTGGCGTGGACAACGTTCTCGCAGACCTCCTCAGTTTGCACACGGTGAACAGCGGAGAGTGGGAACTGCATCCAGAGGTGTTCAACCTCATCAGCCAGCAGTGGGGTCTTCCATGCATCGACCTGATGGCGACCCGGCACAACAGGGTCACGGCTCATTCTGCGAGGTCTATTGGGGCTTCTTGGACCTACAAGAATCAGGCCTCACATGATCAGTTGTGCAAGGCAGCCACTTGGTTGTCTGTGCATAACTTTTCCAAACGCTATCGTGTGGATGTGCTGGCATCAGCTGATGCCAGTTTTGGGAGGAAGATCCTTTAGACAGCCTTGCCTGTCTAGAATCTCATTTGCCCCTCAGTAGTCTTTCACTTTTGAGCCCTGTTGGCTCTAGTTCAGTGTGCTATGTAACGGTTCCTGGGGTTTGTTTTACCCCTGTTCAGTGTCCTTTGACACTTTGTGGTTATTGTTGTGCTATTCATGATATGTTGGTTCATTGGTGCTCTGGTGACTTTGGGAACCTGCTCCTGGTCCTTGTCTGTCTTCCTGCTTTGGGGAACTTAATGGTTGGACACGCCAAAGTTACCAGTAACCTGTACTGGGTGACAGAGAAAATAAGATTTTATTCTTACCTGTTAAATCCTTTTCTCTTAGTCCATACAGGTTACCGGTCTCCCACCCTGTCAAGGGACCATGCTTGGCAGAACGTGGGGGTCCTTTCGGGTTCATGCTCACAGGAGTCTTCCTTTACCTTCTTACTACCTAGTCAATAGTTAGTTTTCAAATCATACTGGTTGGGGATTGGCTAGATGCAACTTAAGGAGAGGAGGTAGGCTCCACCCAGCAGTCACTTCTCAGAATTGTTCCTGCCTATTTAAAGGGGCTGATTGCCTACCCAAAGTTACCAGTAACCTGTATGGACTAAGAGAAAAGGATTTAACAGGTAAGACTAAAATCCTATTTTTTCTGATTCACAGGTGGGGGAAGTCTGTTTGCTATACACGGCGACTGTGAGGCATATGATACCCGCACTGACCGCTGGCATATGGTGGCCTCAATGTCAACAAGAAGAGCCCGGGTGGGCGTAGCAGCCATTGGGAACAAGCTGTACGCAGTGGGAGGGTAAGAGAGTGGAACCTCACTTAATGATCCATTATGTCACAATGCCTCCATTTTATGGCACCACTAGCATTCAATCTGGAATTTTCAGTCCACAGTTACATGTTATGAGCAATTTCTCAAAGGAATAATCTATAAATATAGTTGTGTCTCATGGTCAGAATGACAAGAGCATTTTGTGAATAATAATTTTTATTTAGCAAATGTTTTACCAGGAAGAGCTGTTACAGGAATGTTACATAGTTTTGTTTTTTTTTTTTTTTTGTTTTTTTTTAGGGATTTTAGACTGCAAGAATAATAATTTGTATACATAAACATTAGAAACTCAACTTTAACAATTTTTTTCAAAATCTTCATGGAAAAAAGTAGGGTACCTTGAGCTGATGCCCACAGCACAGTGAAATGCCATAGCACCCTGGTTCGGACCCTCTTTTCTAAACCCTTACATGCTAGAAATGTTTCCTATGATGTGCAGATGTGTCCAGCATTCAGTGAATTCAGGTGGATCTGTGACCTTGAAATTTCTGTACGTTTTTGAAAACTGCATTAAAAACGGTCTGTCATGTTAACCAGAAGTCCAGCATATGTATAGTTTAGGAGATAACTTTTTTTTATTTCTGTGGAAAGTGAAAGTCTCCTGGTGCAACACAGAGCTTCATTAGCATATGACACATCACTGAAAAAGCTTAATTGGCATATGAAATGCAATTAGCAGGGGGGGTGACCGTTAAGTATCAAGGCACTTCTAAAGGAGCAGTAAACTTTTTATTATGAAAACACATATTTTATAGAGCATTTCCCCCAGAATAAAACAAGGTCACTCCCACTGCTGTCAGATGTTTTATTCAACATTTATAGCAATTTAAATAATCAGGAAGTGAATTTACTGTTTATTTCCTGATAGTTCTAACTGACAGGAAGTGACTCAGCAGTGTCTATCACAGTCTATGGTGAACTGTATGTCACTGACTTTTCTGACTTTCCTCTCCATTAGAATCTAACAGAAAAACTAATTAGAATTTGACCAGTAGAGGGCACTGCTAATGTAAAAAAACATGGGTTTAAACTGTAATAGCTCTGGAAATATAAATCTCTCAGCAGTGGGAGTGCCCTTATTTTACGCAATAGGAAAATTCCTAAAATATGTATTTTTTCATAAAAAAAGTTTACTGCTCCTTTAAAGGGATAGTAATACTTAAAATGTAAAAAAAAAAATATGTTTTAGGGTTTATCCCCCTGAGTAAAACAGTACTCCCACTGCTGAAAGGTGTTTCATTCAAAAGTTATTAATTTTCAAAGTTGAATTTTTTAGGTGCAATATCACAGTGGCCTGAAATTGTACAGTGGTGCTGTTGCTACATGATCCTATGGACAGCTCTGGTCCCGGGACCATAAATCTCCATAAATCAATGCAGTGGATACCTTCCTGGCACCTAAACTGTTCATGATGGCCATTAGGCTAATTGTATTTATTTTTTGCCCAAGTGGATCACCATCCTATCTGCATTGAAGCCAACTGTCATAATTCTCAATATAGACATCCATTACTTTTTTTGATAGCCATTCCAGTATCTGCAAGCAGAGCAATCCAGAGGCAAAGAATTCCATAACTTTACTGCCCTTACTGTAAAAACAAAAAAAAATCCCTGCCTTTGTTTTAGTCAAAAGTGCCTTTCCTCTAGTCTTAATTATATTATATTATATATAATATGTAAATGGTAATCATATAACCCCTGAGACATCTCTTCTCTAATGTAAACAAACCCAGTTTGGCTAGTCTCTCTTTATAACTCAGATCCTCCAATCCCTGTATCAGTTTTGTTGCACGTCCCTGTACTATTTTCAGTCCAACAATGTCTTTTTTTTTTTTTTTTTTTTTTTTTTTTTAAGAACTGAGGCCCAA
Source organism: Rhinophrynus dorsalis (assembly GCA_037306005.1). NCBI lineage: Eukaryota > Metazoa > Chordata > Amphibia > Anura > Rhinophrynidae > Rhinophrynus > Rhinophrynus dorsalis. Next base: position 390,694,362 of record CM074724.1, read on the forward strand.
AACTGTACTCCGTATTCTAGATGAGGCCTAACCAAGGATTTAGAATTATATTGGCATCCCATACATCTACACCTCTTTTTATGCAGGCTAGTACTCTATTTGCTCATGCAGCAGCTGAGTGACTCTGCACACTGCTGTGAAGTCTATTGTCTATCAGTACTCCTAAATCTTTCTCTAATGAGTCTTCTCCAGTCAAGGAGAAGCTGCCATACAACATATGGAACCCCCCTGGATTCCCCTCTCCATGACGATCTGGGGTATACAGCAGAGTCTGCCAAGTCTATGCAAACTCACAGCGCAACATGGCATCTGCCGTTAAGGAGCATAGCCTGCTGTCACAGTACCTTGTTTCCAGCGCCGCTGCTTCAGCGACGCTCGGCGTCTTTCCACGCGTCATCTGCAGGCAAGAGGCTTCATGCATGCTGCAGGCCTCTGTTTTATGTGTGCTTGTTTCCTGTAGTCTCCTCCTACCTACTTCCTCCCTCTAGCTGCTCCTCCTACCTACTTCCTGTGGAGGGGTTTAAAGGGATAGTAATACTTCGTTTTATGTTTATTTTATTTTGTAGGCATTAAAAAAACATGAAGAACGATATAAGTCTTATCTCTCAAACCTTTATGGTTTGAGATATTCACAAGCAAAGTTTCCCCCTCCCGCCCCTTTTACCTAGTGTAAGCCATCTCTTCTCAGATGTGGAATCCAGTCCATAGACCAGACAGATAACAGCAGGGGACAATCTTCTTCCTATGAGAACAACGAAAGCCCTGCCCCCCTTGACAAGTTTTTCAGGTTTTTCCCTTATCTTAATTGAAGATTGTCCCTCTCTGCAGTCTACCTGGGCACCTCCCTTCTGATCTGGCTGAACAGTGTGACATCAGTAAAAGGGGCGGGAGGGGGAGACTTTATCATTCAATTACTCTTGAACTACAACTCTGACAGAATTAAAATAACACCCTCCAAAGTCCAAATACTATGATGATTAATTAGAGCTGCTTTTATTATGAAACATTACTATCCTTTTAAAGAGGAACTATCACTCAAATTAAAGCTCCCCCAGAATCATTATGAACATAGTGATACGCAGAGCAATACTAGTATTATCCTAAATAAGCCCAGAATTTGAGACATCCAGTTTGATAAGAGACGCACAGACAGGCAATCAATCAGCGCAGACCTCTTGCCTTAGAGACATCTGTGCACCTGAGCTGTCCGTTCCGGTCTCCTCTAGGACTGGTGTTGGGAGATGCATTGTACCTTATGGTACAGGAAGTGACTGATGGCACAGGCAAACAGATGCTACTACAGCAAGATGCCTGCCTGCGTGTCTCAAACAAGGTGGATTTCTCAAGAACGCTGGACTTTCTCAGTATTGCTATGCGTATCGCTATGTGAATAACGATTTTGATAGCACTTTAATCTGAGTGATAGTTCTGCTTTAAATACCAGGTCTGGCCCCTTAGCATCTCCCATGGTCACACCCACACTCAAAAACCTCTGCCCCGGCCCCATCCACTGCTGCAGACACAAAAAATTACCTTAGCCTATAACACACAAGCACAGTAAACTCTCTCAACCACTTGGATGCATTGCTTTGTTGGAGATCACTATGGCATTCAAGGGGTTAAGTCACAGCGTGTGAAGAGGGCATGTCATCTGGTAAATAAACCAGAAACGTGAAACATTACTATCCCTTTAAAGGGCAGACTGAGTCCTGACTCAGTCACCCTTACATTGTTGTTCTGAGCAGTTCATTTTCTAGTATTCCTGATTCCTGTGCAGGATCCGGCTTGTCTGTCCATCCATTCTGGTGTTGACCTGTGGCTCTGTCTGACTATTCTCTTTGGCCGATTTGGCTCGGATATCCTTTCTGGTGCAAACCTGTGGCTCTGGCTGACTACCCGCTCCGTGTATGACTTTGGCTCGTCTGACTATCCTATCTGGTGCTTACTAGTAGGCTTTGTCTGTTCGCTCAGTTTGTTGGTTCAGTTATTCAGTCATCCTTCCTAGTACTGACCTGGGGCTCTAGCAGACTCCTAGCTACTGACTGCAGGCTGAGTCAGTATCTCTTGGGAGTTACCTTACCGCGAGACTCCAGTGGGCTGAGGCCTAGTCTCGTACAGTGTGGTGCAGAGATTGGAAGACTGCTATTCCTGATACAGTGGTCGTCATTTCTATCACCCACTGTGTGTTTATTTATATATTGCATTACTGTCATTATTCTCATAATAAAGGTTCTATTAAATATACCGCCTGACTCCTGGTTTTGCTTGTCAGCCATAACGCCTGCATGTATTCAAGAACACTGAAACGTGTGTGGGTGCAACGTTTCAAGAAATTAATCCCCTTTGTCATGAAGCGCCAAAACAAGGAATTTGTTCATGTTGTGCCTGATGTTTGTGTTCTTGAATACATGAAGGCTATGTGCCTGTACTGTTGATGAGTTTTGTGGTTTGGTTTTTCCTTACCTATGCACATTGTACCAGGTCTTTGTCTGAGGGATCGTTGTCCAGTCCTGCATTGGCCAATGTCGAAGTACAGTTGTATTTTAGAGGTTTACTTCTTCCTCGATGTGTGAAAACTCCCCTTTGTTTGACAATTGATGTGAAAAACAATTGAGATTCTTTAGGTGTTAGAACTTGGAACTGTGTGAACCTAGATGTGGGCCGGTAACATTCTGATGTTGAAGTAAACTTTTTATTAAAATACAAATTTAGGGTACTCTTTCTCTCTGGCACTTGTTTTATTCAAAAGTTACAACAGTTCAAAACTGTTATGGTCTCTGGAAACAGATGCCACTGTTAATGTGAGGTTTTTTTTGTTGATTTTTTTTTTAACTTTAAACTGTAATAACTCTGAGAAGACCCAACTCCCAGGAATAGAAAATATTTACAATAGATTTTTGTTTAGAAATGTTTACTGCGCCTTTTAAAAATTGATGTTTTTGAAAGAGATTTCCAAGTCATTTGTATGGTTTTATTAGCCGATTTTATGTTTACAGAACTAGTTATTGTGTTATGTAGATTTATAGATAATGCCGTGCAGGCACTTCCTGTCTTAGCCCTGTATTACTTCCCCGAATTCACTGAATCTTAACCTTTTAGTAGGTTGTCAATACATTACTGATAAGTCGGTGAGTTGGGGAGGTAATGTAGGGATAAGACAGGAAGTCAGTGTTAGGGGAGGTGGGTAATGCATTGCAGAGCAGTGTCAGTGAGTGGGGGAGGTAATGTAGGGATAAGACAGGAAGTCAGTGTTAGGGGAGGTGGGTAATGCATTGCAGAGCAGTGTCAGTGAGTGGGGGAGGTAATGTAGGGATAAGACAGGAAGTCAGTGTTAGGGGAGGTGGGTAATGCATTACTGAGCAGTGTCAGTGAGTGGGGAGGTAATGTAGTGATAAGACAGGAAGTCAGTGCTAGGGGAGGTGGGTAATGCATTGCTGAGCAGTGTCAGTGAGTGGGGGAGGTAATGTAGGGATAAGACAGGAAGTCAGTGTTAGGGGAGGTGGGCAATGCATTGCTGAGTAGTGTCAGTGAGTGGGGAGGTAATGCAGGGATAAGACAGGAAGTCAGTGCTAGGGGAGGTGAGTAATACATTGCTGTGCAGTGTCAGTGAGTGGGGAGGTAATGTAGGGATAAGATAGGAAGTCAGCGCTAGGGGAGGTAGGCAATGCATTGCTGAGCAGTGTCAGTGAGTGGGAGAGGTAAGAAGGGATAAGACAGGAAGTCAGTGCTATGGGAGGTGCGTAATGCATTGCTGAGCAGTGTCAGTGAGTGGGGAGGTAATGTAGGGATAAGATAGGAAGTCAGTGCTAGGGGAGGTAGGCAATGCATTGCTGAGCAGTATCAGTGAGTGGGGGAGGTAATGTAGGGATAAGACAGGAAGTCAGTGCTATGGGAGGTGCGTAATGCATTGCTGAGCAGTGTCAGTGAGTGGGGGAGGTAATGTAGGGATAAGACAGGAAGTCAGTGCTATGGGAGGTGCGTAATGCATTGCTGAGCATTGTCAGTGAGTGGGGGAGGTAATGTAGGGATAAGACAGGAAGTCAGTGCTATGGGAGGTGCGTAATGCATTGCTGAGCAGTGTCAGTGAGTGGGGCAGTAATGTAGGGATAAGACAGGAAGTCAGTGCTAAGGGAAGTGGGTAATGCATTGCTGAGTAGTGTCAATGAGTGGGGGAAGTAATGTAGGTGTAGCACAGGAAGTGCCTGCACAGCATTCCTTAATTAACGTAATCTGTAAACCTAAATAAACCAAAATAGTTTTCTAATCACAACAAAAAAAATGTAGAATGCAACATGTAGGTGATAGCTGTGTCAAAATCACCAAAATTATTTGATGAAAGCCCTTTTAACTATTTGGGTCCCAGAGGGGTGGAAATGATTTGCTTTGCAATATGTGAATACCCTTCTGCCACACACACGCCAATAACTGCCTGTCTTCACAGTCTTAACCCACTTGTCCTTTTTTCATATAAGTAGTAAATGAATATCTGACCCTTGTACCTTCCTACAGATACGATGGCACATCTGACCTTGCCACTGTGGAGTCATACGACCCCGTTACCAACACGTGGCAGCCGGAGGTTTCCATGGGGACGCGGCGCAGTTGCCTAGGGGTGGCCGTGCTTCACGGGTTGCTGTATGCTGCAGGCGGATATGACGGTGCTTCTTGTTTAAACAGGTACCAGGACTTGTCGGCGTCCTACTCAGCAGTGCTCATTTACTATAGGGAACGGGAGCGGTTTTGCAGCAAGCCAACTTCACGACAGTCGATTGATACAAATCCCCACAATTCACTTTGGTTTAAATGGGGCTTTTAACCCCTTTATTACCAGAGAAGACTTAATCGCATTGAAATTTGGAGTCCTTTAAGCATTCGAGGCATTAACCATTTGAGTGCCACAGGGATATGCAACACGTTGCGATACAATGTGTTGCATACCCCTCTGGCAATCAAAGTGTTAAAGGGATAGTAATGTGTCACAATAAAAGCAGCTCCAATTAATCTTCATAGTATTTGGGCCATGGAGGGTGTTATTTCAATACTGTCAGAGTTGTAGTACAACAGTAATTGAATGATAAAATATCCCCCTCCTGCCCCTTTTACTGATGTAACACCGCTCACCTCAGAGCAGCAAGACTGTCTGGATGGATCGCAGAGAGGGACAATCTTCAGTGAGCATAAGGAAAAACCTATCAAGGGGGCAGGGTTTTCCTTACAATCACAGTAAGAAATTGTCTTTTTCTGTGAGCTGACTGGTCAAGAGACCAGATTCCACATCTGAGGGGAGGTGGCTTACACTAGGTAAAAGGGGCGTGTGGGGGATACTTTATCATTCAAATACTCTTGTACTACAACTCTGACAGTATTGAAATAACACTCTCCATGGCCCAAATACTATGAAGATTAATCAGAGCTGCTTTTTTTGTGAAACATTACTATTCCTTTAAAGGGATAGTAAAACTTAAAAAGTAAAAAAAAATATGTTGTAGGGTTTATCCCCCTGAGTAAAACAAGGGTACTCCCACTGCTGAGAGATATTTTATTAAAAAATTAAACCACTCAAACTTGAATTTTTTTAGGTGCAATATCAGTGGCCTGAAAGTTTACAGTGGCGCTGTTGCTACACCATTCTATGGACAGCTCTGGTTTGTAGACCATAAATCTCCATAGGATGGTGTAGCAACAGCGCCACTGTAAATTTTCAGGCCACTGTGATATTGCACCTAAAAAATTCAAGTTTGAGCTGTTATGTTTTAATAAAATATCTCTCGGTAGTGGGAGTACCCTTGTTTTACTCAGGGGTATAAACCCTACAACACTTTTTTTTTTTTTTTTTTTTTTTTTTACATTTTAAGTATTACTATCACTTTAAAGCCATGTTTAAAATAAATTGTCCTCTTCAGTGAAGTTGGTTTGTGTCAGAAATATCCCTTTCCATTAACACATGGGTCCATTAAATTTATGTACTAAAATGAGCCCTGATAGTAATGTTTCATAAAATCAGCAGCTCAGATTAATCATCATAGTATTTTGGCCATAGAGAGTGTTATATCAATACTGTCAGAGTTGTAGTTCAAGCGTAATTGAATGATAAAGGATCCCCCTCCCTCGTTTCCTTTTACACATGAATTCTGTTCTTGTCTATGCGTTAGAATGTGTCGCCTGGTTGTGATCATGGGACTGTAGTCAACAGCTGGAATCTGACAATTCCCTTCCCCTGCTCCCCTCCTTATATAATTTAAATATTTTTTTTTTTTTGCTTTAATTGAGGTATACTGCCACTTTTACAGGTGCCCAAAACACTGTTGTGTATTTTTAATGAGGCCTTGCCAGGGATTTATAAAGAGATAGAATTACTTTCTCGTCTAGTGCATCTATACCTCTTTTTATGCATGATAGTACCTTACTGGATTTTGCAGCAGCTACCTGACACTGCACATGGAGACTGGTGTATGGAGCACAAGAGGAACTTAGCTGCGCATTAGGAGACACTGAATTACCAAAAGTTCCACTGATTTTAAACACCGTGCTTGTGACATGTCCAATGCATTCAAATGGTTAAACACCCGAATTTTAAAGGAGCAGTAAACTTTTATTATGAAAAAATATATATTGTAGGAATTTTCCTATTGAGTAAAATAAGGGTACTCCCACTGCTGAGAGATTTATATTTCCAGACTTATTATATTTTAAACCCATGTTTTTTTACATTACCAGTGCCCTCTAGTGGTCAAATTCTAATTAGAATTCCTGTTAGATTCTAATGGAGAGGAAAGTCAGAAAAGTCAGAGACATACAGTTCTCCATAGAATGTGATAGAGACTGCCTGTCACTTCCTGTCAGTTAGAACTATCAGGAAGTAAACACAGTAAATTCATTTCCTGTCAGTTAGAACTATCAGGAAGTAAACACAGTAAATTCACTTCCTGTCAGTTAGAACTATCAGGAAGTAAACACAGTAGATTCACCTCCTGGTTATTTAAACTGATACAAATTTTGAATAAAACATCTGACAGCGATGGGAGTGACCTTGTTTTATTCAGCAGGAAATGCTCTATAAAATGTGTTTTCATAAATAAATTTTACTGCTCCTTGAAACCAATGATGATTTTTAGTTGTCCTCTAATGTGCAATTGGTATACACCAGTTCTTCTTAACCCTTTCAGTGGTACCCCTCTGGCATTTAAAGGGTTAATACATTCGCCCCCACAGTTGTGTAGTCTGTTGTCTAGAAGTATTCCCAATCTTTCTCTATACGGCGCCCCCAAATGGTTCCCCTTTTAGTGTATTTGAAGCATGCTTACTTGGAAATATCAAGGCTAACCTTTTCCTATCATTTCAGTGCCGAGCGTTACGACCCACTCACTGGCACTTGGACATCAATAGCAGCCATGAGTACCAGACGCAGATATGTCCGTGTAGCAACATTAGGTGAGTCAGTGACTATTGTGTCGTATACAGTAGAATCTCCAATGATTTATTATCTGACCAGGGCATATGTGCCCCACCAATAGCTTCTAGTTATGTCTCTGTGAAAACATTTTTGTTAGGGGGTCCCAAAGTATTTTGAATTAGCGGCTTTCATTAATTTACTTTATTCCACTGACTGTGGCTGATTAAATGTGAGTCCAGTTCAGACCCAGAGGGACCATACACATAAGTTCAGTGTAGCATTGATTTGAGCAATGAGGAGTTAAAACATTTTTTCATAAAAAAAAAAAAAAATTAAAAAAAATTATAGTACAAGAAATAAAAACAGTAATTATATACACTACTGTTCATAAGTTTGGAGTCACTTAGAAATGTCCTTGTTTTTGAAAGAGAAACAAATCTTGTCCATTAAAGTGGAACTTTCAGATAATAGCCAGTCGCCGTGCATTCATTAAACGCATGGCGACAGGCTTGAAAATAGATGTCTTACCATAAAAAGTAGATGTGTCTAAAGGAATCCGTCCCGTTTCGGGACTGACTGGCAGGTTAGTGCGGTCTGTGACCCTGTGCCGTCAGTCCCTTCCGGTGACCATATGGTGCAAAGCAGTCTACTCTATGGAGACCGGGACTGACGGCGCAGGTGCATAGACAAGATGTCTGCACTCTAGCCTCAGTTCCGGTCTCCAAACGGGACAGATTCGTTTAGACAGACGTATTTTTTTACGGTAAGACATCTATTTTCAAGCTAGTCGCCATGCATTTAATGAATGTATGGCGACTTGCTATTATCTGACAGTTCTGCTTTAAAATCACATCAAATGAATCAGAAGCACAATGTAGACAGTGTTAATGGTGTAAATGACTATTGTAGCTGTTATTAATGGAATATCTACATTTGCTGCAAATGGAGGATTCTTCGATGAAGAACCAAAACACTAGGGGTGTGGCTCGCACCAGTATATAAATTAACCCTGTAGTAATAAGGACATAATAGTCTAGGTGCACTCAGGATCAAAAATCATATATATACAGACACAGGTAAGGTACAGGGTACAGAAACCACCCAACCATCCCTTTGACACAGAGACCCTTTAACATGAGGCACACACACAGGGTATAACAAAATATCCAAAATAATCTTTAAAGGGATAGTAATACTTCGTTTTAACTTTATTTTATTTTGGAGGCATTAAAAAAACATGAAGAATGATATAAGTCTTATCTCTCAGACCTTTATGGTTTATGAGATATTCACAAGCAAAGTTTCTCCTCCCGCCCCTTTTACCTAGTGTAAGACATCTCTTCTCAGATGTGAGTCTGGTTGTAAGACTAGACAGATAACAGCAGGGGACAATTTTCTTTGTATGAAAACAATGAAAGCCCTTCCCCCCCCTTGACAAGTTTTTCAGCTTTTTCCCTGATCTTAATTGAAGATTGTCCCTCTCTGCAGTCTACCTGGGCACCTCCCTTCTGATCTGGTTGAACAGGGGGGGGGGATACTTTGTGAATATCTCTTAAACCATAAAGGGTTGAGAGATAAGACTTATATCATTCTTCATGTTTTTTTAATGCCTACAAAATAAAATAAAGTTAAAACGAAGTATTACTATCCCTTTAATGAGTACAAAAATAAACAATGTAGTGACATAAAAAGACGAACCCTGACGAAGCCATTGTGTAACGGCGATACGTGTTGGGCAGTTGGGTAGACGGACGAGGTTGGACTACATTTCTGGTTGCTGTTCATATATGATGAGTATTTTTCACTTTTTTCATTGATTATAATTGTGTATTATACTGTTAATAGCACATTGCACTTGTGGGATTATTTATATCCCTCTCACGTTGCACTTTTGTAGTTAGATTTTTGTTGTATAGCAGCAGCCTATATATTTATATACAGCTTGTCTGTCACTCATATGTTTTTAAATGTTTTTATGTCACTACATTGTTTATTTTTGTACTCATTAACCCCTTAAGGACCATTGCTGTGCCAGGACAGTCACGGCGGTCCTGCACTTAAGGACCAATGACGGTCCTGGCACGGCATGGCGTTCAGGGCTCCCGTTGTGGCTGCATGCCGCTCCGGAAGTCCTGAACCGGAAGCACTAATAAAAAAAAAAAAATGCCCCGTGGTCCACAAGTGTCGGCCGCGCGCGCCGGTCCTTAAGGGGTTAAAGATTATTTTGGATATTTTGTTATACCCTGTGTGTGTGTGTGTGTGCCTCGTGTTAAAGGGTCTCTGTGTCAGAGGGATGGTTGGGTGGTTTCTGTACCCTGTACCTTACGTGTGTGTGTATGTATGTATGTATGTATGTATGTATGTGTGTGTGTGTGTATGTATGTATATATATATATATGTATGTGTATGTGTGTATATATATATATATATATATATATATATATATATATATATATGTATATGTGTATGTATATATATATATATATATATATATATATGTATATATATATATGAAGGACACAATTATTACTTAAATTAAAAATCACTATTTCTAACCTTGTCAACATCTTAACTGTATTTCGTATTCATTTTGCAACCTATTTGATGAGCGTTTTCATGGAAAACAAGGGAATTTGTTAAGTGATCCCCAAATTTTTTAATGGTGGTGTGTATGCAAGATAGTGGAACTTACAGGGTTAAATACCTAATAGAATAGCTAGGTGCACGTCCCATAGAAAACATTACAACAGGTATTCAAATGTACTCTGCCTGGGATACACTGTAATAAGAGAAAAATGGCTCACAGCGTTAACTCACCTTAGTGTATTGTAATATCCTTCCTATATAATTGTTAAAATGTGTGCAACTACGCAGTCATGCACAGTAGAGACTGCCCGTGATGAGGATGATACAGAGCGGGCGCTCTGAAGGAACTTCCAGCTCTGTATCAGCCGCGGCGCGGGCAGTCTCTACTGCGCATAACTGCACCGTGACCGGCTGTCAGTGGCACTGTGGCACGTGTAACAGGCTCTTCAACTGGTATATGTATATATAATAACATTTATTTATTTATTTTTTTTATATATAATTTTTATTTTTTTTTTTTTTTTATATAAAGTGAATGTTGAAAGAAATGGTGTTGCTTTCCTTTATATTCTAGGCCTTTAAAGCGATAGTAATACTTATTTTTTTGTTTGTTATTGTAGGCATTAAAAAATATTAATATTAAACTATGTAAGTTTTATCTCTCAAACCTTTATGGCAGAGCCGGCCCTTACATGGGTCCCGGTGGGTCCATGGGACCCAGGCGGCACTTTGACAGGGGAGGCAATTTGCTGCCCCAATTAGTGACAGGAAAGAATACAGAAAAAACCTCTCGTAGGCAAATCTAAATACAGAACACACACCTGTCCCTGACTCCACCAGGCCCTCTTATTTATGTATCCATCACATCTTCTCCAGTGCCATTACATACCATAGAGCCTGGTGGACTCAGTGGTAGAGTGGCTGTGGATCACAGAGGGAGAGGGAAGTTAAGAATAGAGCTCCGCTAGAGAAATCTACAGGCTGGTTTGTGCGACATGTTTGCTGTGGAAGGCGAATTGCTGTTCATTCTAAACTTATATATCGTATTTTTAAACCGATTGACTACCTATGCTTTGGACGGCATTGTGGAACTCGCTGGATGTCAATTTACGCCACCTTCGATCTTATCACAAATGAGAAACATGCCAGCCAACGATAAAGTTTCCAGAGGAAAGACTACGGAACTTCGTAATGCAAAAAATAGCATTTTTATGTGAGCTGAAAGGCAGTCCGGTATATCAAACAGAAAAGGGGGAAAAATACTTGTAGGCACACACCACCAAATTATTAGTCATTTAGTATACCTTTAATAGTTCTCAGTATTGTTGCAGTGTGTTATCTGTTTCATTGCATAAGTGAGAACTTGTATGAAAAACTTGTGAACGTCTAATTAATCAATGTGACACATCAGATGGAGACAAGGGACATATGCACAATCCATTCATGTAACAAATAAATACACTGAAATAAAAATGGAAAGGAGCATAACTAACCCCGAAGAAAGGAACATTAAACCTAATGGACCGTCCACTCAAGGGATAAACCACCGTTTTGACACCTTCCTGAAGGCCACAAAGGAGTATGTCCAACCCAGTTGGATTAAAGGAGCAGTAAACTTTTTTTTTATGAAAACACACATTTTACAGAGCTTTTCCTGCTGAATAAAACAAGGTCACTCCCATCAATGTCAAATGTTTTATTCAAAAATTATAACCGTTTAAATAATCAGGAAGTGAATTTACTATGATTACTTCCTGATAGTTCTAACTGACAGGAAGTGAATTTACTGTGTATCACGATGCAGCTTCTCTTGCTGTCACTCACTTGTGCTGCACTTCGATTTGTTGAGCCTGTTTGGCCCGCCCCTGGTGACCTTTTTATTCTGGGCTAGTTCACCTGTCATTTGCCCTTTCGTGGTGTTCCTGAGCCAGTTTTGCTGTGCTGTGTTCCTGATCTCCAGTGTACCGACTTGGCTATCTCTGACTACGATCCTGTGTACCTGCTCCATGATTTGACCCGGCCTGGCTGACGTTCCTGCTCGTTTCCTGATCCGGCTTGTCTGAGAATCTGCTCCGTGATTGACCCGGCCTGGCTGACGTTCCTGCTCGTTTCCTGATCCGGCTTGTCTGAGAACCTGCTCCGTGATTAACCCGGCCTGGCTGACGTTCCTGCTCGTTTCCTGATCCGGCTTGTCTGAGAACCTGCTCCGTGATTGACCCGGCCTGGCTGACGTTCCTGCTCGTTTCCTGATCCGGCTTGTCTGAGAACCTGCTCCGTGATTGACCCGGCCTGGCTGACGTTCCTGCTCCGTGACCTGTTCCAACGCCTGCGGCCGGTCTCCATTCCTGTCTGCCTTGTCGCCACGGCGACATTGTGACTGTGCCACTTGCTGTTCAGTGCGGCTCCGTGCTGTGCTGGTTACTGCCACTGAGACGCTTACTGCTGAGCTGTGTTTCTGTAGTCGAGCTGTTAACCCGTGCAGAGCTGTGTCCAAACTACCGAGCTGTCTGTCCGTTCAGTGTTGCATTCCAACTAATCGAGCTGTTAACCCGTGCTGAGCTGTGTTCCAACTATCGAGCTGTTAGTAAGTGCAGAGCTGTGTTCCACTATCGAGCCATTAACCTGTGCAGAGCTGTGTCTCGGTGCTGGGCTTTCAGTCTATACAGAGAGTTGCTTTGTACTGAGCTGTTCCTCTCCTTGCAGTCCGGTGTAGTTCATTTCCGCGCCCGGTGGCGCGCGGCTCTGGCTGCCTCTGTGCACGTCTCTGTGTTTAAGCCCATGGGGGCTATTGGTCCAAGCTCTTGCAATTCAGTCTCTAATATTACGCCCGTGGGGTATTGGCTCAAGCTCTTGCAGTCCAGCTCCTTCCATTACGCACGTTTGGGTTTTAGGCTCAAGCTCTGGTAACAAAAGTTGTCTCCGTAACGCCCATGGGGGCTATTGGACCAAGTTTTTGCAATCCAGTTCCAACCACAATGCCCATGGGGGCTAGTGGCCCCAGCTCCGGTAACTCAGTTGTCTCCGTTACGCCCGTGGGGGCTACCAGTCAAGTACAGCAGGCTGGGTGGCAGGTTTCTCTTTGCTGGACAGTTTCTTCAGTATTACAGACTGTGGGTGTTAAGTCTTCTCCACCATTCTCCACCTTTAACACCTTTGGCGTGCCAAACTACACAACTGAGACAGACTGATTATTCCATTAACCCTTTGTATATCAGTACTCATTGCCTGTCAATTGCCAGTACTCTGTTCTAAATTATTGTATACTGTGCTTACTATTGCCTATCTGCTATTTCGCAGTGCTACCCATAGGGGGCGTTCTCTGTCATTATTTTGCTCTTAATAAAATTGCATTTTATTTTTACCTACTGGTCTGATTGTCTTGAAAACCGTGACACTGTGTTTACTTCCTGATAGTTCTAACTGACAGGAAGTGACAGGCAGTTTCTATCACATTCTATGGAGAAATGTAGGTCTCTGACTTTTCTGACTTTCCTCTCCATTAGAATCTACCAGGAAATCTAATTAGAATTTGACCACTAGAGGGCACTGCTAATGTGAAAAAAACATGGGTTTAAACTGTAATAACTCTGGAAATATAAATGTCTCGGCAGTGGGAGTACCCTTATTTTACTCAATAGGAAAATCCCTACAATATATATTTTTTCATAAATAAAGTTTACTGCTCCTGTAAAGGGGTAAGGTCACTTTAAAAATTGTTCGCCAAGTCTTCTTTATGTTAAAAGTAACTGATTACGCTAAGTCTAATACCCTACTTGTTTGTAGTTCGAAATTTATTCAGTGCTAAAGATTCCCCCCCCCCCCCTGCCGTTTTCTGGATGCCTCCCATGAAATCTGGTCGTGCGACTTGAAGGCTGCAGCGAGGGACAAACTTCAGCGCATATGTATAAGGAAAATCCTGCCCTCCTTTGTCATTTCCCTTTCCACACTCAAGTTTGTCCCTCGCTGCAGCCGTCCTGACCAGCCTGCGTCTTCAGCATGACATGCCAGAAAGAGGCGGTCGGAGGATCTTTGTCGCTTCATAACTTTTGAACTACAAACAAGTAAGGTATTAGACATAGCGCAGTCAGTTACTTTTAACATACAGAAGACTCGGCGAGCAACTTTTAAAGAGACATTACTATCCCTTTAAGGTGAGCTCCATCCATAGTTGCATAGTAGTTTAGGTTGAAAAAAGACTCGCGTCCATCAAGTTCAACCGTTTTTCTATTCTTGTTTACCGTCGTTGATCTCATCATATGGCCTACATCCTTTTCCAACTGCCTATAGCAAGCAACGACTCCGCAGCCTGATGAACGGACTAGGAATCCAACATACTGAGTTGCCAGTGACAACGTTCAGTCACCTTGGCATCCAGAGCCGTCCCTTACATGGGTCCCGGTGGGTCCATGGACGTCAGACCCCCATTTCAGTTGTAAGCTCTGTGGAGTCCCTGGTGTATCTGCATTTCAACTGTACGTTCTGTGGTTTTAATATATTTACCCCTTTGGCTGACCTCTCTAGCATCCAAGGGGTTAAAGCATTGATTTTTGTCTTTTATTAAGTTACTACTAGTATGCCTGACTTTTTTTTTTTTTTTTTAAAAAAGCACAAACTGAGGTTTGCAAGGGGAGGGGGGGCTTAATTTGAGATTCTGCCTAGGGCCCAATGGAGTCTTAATCCAGCTCGGTCCAAATGCATATATAAGGTGCTCTATACCAGAGGTTCTCAACCCGTGCCCTCAGTGGCCACTAACAGGCCAGGACATAGGAATTTCCCTGCTAGAGCAGGGCCTGCCCTGCTTTATGGTTTTAGAGATATTCACAACTAAAGTTCCCTCTCCCTGGCTGTTTCAGTCAAGTCTGCCATCCAGCTGACAGACGTGGCATCTGATCCGCAGACCAGCCAGCGGCTCTTCAGCAGAGCAGAGATCACGATATTTATTTATTAAAAAAAAAAAAAAAAAAATACTTAATTGGAACGGTCTGCAAACCAGGCGTGCTTTGTAGACCCTTCCAATGAAGTTTTTTTTTTTTTTTGTTAAAGATTGCGGACCAGAATCCAAATCGGTCAGCTACAGAGCTGGCGTCAGGGAGGAGGAAAATTTAGTTGTGAACATCTCTCAAACCATAAAGGTTTGAGAGATATTAACTATAACTATGTAACTATATTACATAGTTCTTATTATTGTAGGCATTAAAAAAATATGAACTATACAAAAACATGTTATCTATAAAGGCTGATTGAGTTACAATCCTTTTGCATAGGTATCCACTTTTTTACACTTTTTTTTTTTTTTTTTTTTTTTTTTTTTTTTTTTTAAATATTGCTTGTCATTTTTTTAAATTATATACATGAGGACCTCCAAGCGTTCAAAAAGAAATTTGTATGAAAGGGTCCCCCTCCAACACGTTTATTATAACATCTCTTCCGGGGCTATTTTTATTTTTTTATTTTTAATTTAGATAGGGTTTTCACGTATTTAGAGTAGGTACTTGCCATACTTTAGGTACCTTGACTGGGTTGGCAAGCTTATACCTCTTTTTGGCCAAAATCGTGGGCACTAAAGTTGTTTTTTTGTCTTATATCTATATCTTAAAAAAAAAAAAAAAATAAAATAAATAAATAAATATATATATATATCCATGTAGAAATGACCCTAAAGTCATATACAGAAGTGCACTCGCAGGACTTAAAGAGTTAATATTTTATTGTGCTGTCAACGTTTCGGCCCCCCTCAAGGGCCTTTATCAAGACAATAACCACATACACAAAGAAACCTTATATAGGTTAAGCAACTGTAAACATGTAAAAAACCACCAAAAGCGTTCAAAACGCATTGTCGGTGACGTCATCGAAGTGACCTCTGGCGCCCCCGACAGTGCGCGAGGATGCTGGGAAATGTGTACTACACAAATGTTCTGAATAAGAAACATATCACAACTAAGACAAGAGTGAACGAAATAGCATAAGTTAACACATATATTGGCACTCACGAAAGAAATCATCAGAGCGGCATTGCTCCCTTTCCGCCAGCCCGGTCAGTCTAAAGATCGCTACATCCTGTATCTGAAACTTAGTATCAAATCTAAAGCCGACATCTTGCAGTGTAACATTGTTGCTGCCGCGGCGCTTAAGACCCACTGCCAAGCCAGTATTATAGAGAAATAGTAAATGCCTCAATTGTATTAAAGAAGATACTGACAAGAAGCAAAACAAATAAACATATGATGATAGCAAGGTCCACTTGATGGTGTGGAAGTGCATCCCCCCAATGGGGGTGGTGTGGTATTACTGTTGTCGCTTCTCCAAATGTCTTAGCGATTCTAATCCGACTGTATGAAATCATTCTGCTTGCGCTGACTTGGAACCCCCTGGCTCTACACTGACTACCTCTGTGGTAGACCAGCGGAGACCTATTATGGGGGTAAATGCCATCCTCCATGGTGGCTGTGAATGAGCATCAGCGTAGCATTGTTCATAGTGCATATTGCATTGCATATATATTCTCATGCCGACACCAGGTAACGGACCTGCTTACCAGTCATCTCCTATAAAAATCAAGTCGTGTCATATCCATTCAGGCATAAATAGGGCATGTGGCTGCAAATACCGGGGTCATCGTAGCACCACAGCGCAACCTGACAGCACTGCTTACATCATATTAAAATAGATCGAAAGACTGACCGGAACGGGCAAGTGGAGCGAGCCGGTCTGTGGCCCCCCAGGTGTCCGCGGGGAACGCATATAGCGCGACCCACCCACACCCAGGGGGCCAAAGAATGGCTGCTTAAGGAAGTATAAAATATTGCTCAAAAATAAAGTGAAAACATATACACCAGTCTGACCATAACACTAAGATGAAGAACATTTGTCTGTATGTATTTAATATTGTGCAACCGGACTAGTATATGAAACTCAAAAAGAGGGCAATAAGAGTTGCAAAACAGCTTAAGAAGTCTCGAAGATCAAGATCCATATGATAAATGATCTGTAAACAAGTGGTGCTCCCATATCATCCCAGATAACCAAGGGAGCCATGCAAGGTATCCACAACCCACATTGTCCCTCATCGTCCTGCTGTACATCAGATAAGTTTAGTCACTGTGACTATAAAAAACTACCAAAGGACACTTTCTCATTCAGGCCCCTAGGGGCCACTGTGTCCAACTCAAAAATCCATTGGGCCTCTTTCTGTAAAAGTTTCCTTCCACGATCCCCTCCCCGTGGGGGGGGTGGCACCCAATCAATGATCATATAGCGTAATGATGGTAAAGTATGCTTGTACATAGCAAAGTGGAGCGCCACAGGTTGATCTTTAATCCTGGCAAAAAGCAACCTTCAAAGATTAGAGGTGGCCTCAAGCGCCGCTCTAGTAGACGATCTGTGGTTTGCCATTCTTTCTTTGAAGGTGTTCATAGTTTAGCCCACATATGTTAGTCCACAAGGACACATTATGATATATATCACAAATTGACTTGTGCATGTGAGATTATACTTGATAGGAATTTTATGCCCTTTGTGTGGGTGTCTAAAGAAAGTACCTGCTACCATGTAATTGCATGTAACACATGAAAGACATTTGTAACATCCTCGTTTAAACTCCAAAATGTTCTTAGAGTAGCAGTGTGCAGGGTCCGTTTTCACTAAAATGTCTTTCAGGTTTTGTCCCCTCCTATGTATGTATGTATGTATCTTTATTTATATGGCGCCACACAGTGTACGCAGCGCCTTACAATAGACATATGTTACAATAAATAAGAGGGGATGAAATAAGTGCGACATTCATAGAAACAATGGGAGAGAATTCCCTGCCCCAAGGAGCTTACAGTCTAAATGGATAAAGGGAGACATACAATGGGGTAAGAGGGTGTTAACTGCTGAGATTACAAGTGCTGAGTTTGGCCAAAGGCAGTGTATGGTCCTAGTGCTCCAGAAGATAAGACTTTAGGGTAGACTTAAAGACAGAGGGGGATTTTTCTAGGCGTAAGGAGAGGGGTATGGAGTTCCATAGGTATGGAGCAGAAAGCGAGAAAGGTTTGAGACGGGAGAGGGCAGAGGGTGTGGATGGTGCAACAAGAAGTGCATTGTGTGCTGAGCGAAGGAGGCGGCCAGGAACATAATAGGAGATGAGGGAAGAGATGTAAGGAGGGGTAGCAGTGTGGAGAGCGTTAAAGGTGAGAAGAAGGACTTTGTAATTGATGCGCTGCTGAACTGGGAGCCATGACAGATGTCTGAGAATTATGTGGGCAGGTTCAGTTTTTGGGGAGAGTGTGGTGATTCGTGCAGCTGAGTTTAAAACAGATTGCATAGGTGAAAGATGAGTAGCAGGGAGGCCAGTTAGTAGGATATTGCAATAGTCTAAGCGGGACAGAATGAGGGCACGTATAAGAGTTTTAGTAGTTTGTTGGGAGAGGAACGGGCGGATTTTAGCAATGTTACGGAGAAAGAAGCGAGATGATCTAGCCACAGAGTTAATGTGAGGGGAGAAGGAAAGAGAGGAATCAAATATGGCCCCAAGGCAGCGTGCTGAGCTGACCGGATCAATATCAATTCCGTCAACTGTAATGGTGAAACTAGGGGTTCG
Organism: Rhinophrynus dorsalis; assembly: GCA_037306005.1. Taxonomy (NCBI): domain Eukaryota; kingdom Metazoa; phylum Chordata; class Amphibia; order Anura; family Rhinophrynidae; genus Rhinophrynus; species Rhinophrynus dorsalis. The sequence continues at coordinate 390,712,925 of CM074724.1, forward strand.
GCAAGGTCTTGGTGGGAAGATTAGCAGTTCGGTTTTGGCCATGTTAATCTTCAGCTGACGCTGTGCCATCCAGGAGGAAATGGCCAAGAGGCAGTCTGAAATTTGCAGCTGGATTTGTGGTGAAAGATCAGGAGTGGAGATGTAAATTTGGGTATCGTCAGCATATAGATGGTATTTAAAGCCAAATGAACTAATAAGTTCACCCAATGAAAGAGTGTACAGTGAGAAAAGCAGAGGACCCAGAACGGAGCCTTGAGGCACCCCCACAGACAGAGGGACCGTGGAGGAGGTGTTATTGTTAGAGGACACAAAAAAGGAACTTTGTGAGAGATAGGAGGAGAGCCATGAAGCAGCTTGATTTCGGAAACCAAGACTGTGGAGAATTTGAGCAAGCAGAGAATGGTTAACTGTGTCAAAGGCAGAGGATAAATCGAGTAGTATAAGTATTGAAAACTGTCCTTTGGCTTTTGCAGTCTGGAGATCATTAGCCACCCTGCAGAGAGCGGTCTCAGTTGAATGACCGCACCGGAAACCAGACTGCATCGGATCCAAAAGACAGTTAGAGTTGAGGAATTTGGTTATTTGGGAGAAGACCAGGCATTCTAGGAGTTTTGAGGTAAGTGGCAGAAGGGAGACAGGTCGATAGTTAGAGAGACAGGAGGGGTCGAGGTTAGTCTTTTTGAGCAGGGGTTTAATTTGGGCCTGTTTGAAGGAAGAAGGGAAGGTGCCTGTGGAGAGAGAAGTGTTGAAGATGTGTGTTAATATAGGTGTAAGGACTGGTGCAAGTGGTTTGAGTAAGTGGGAGGGCAAAGGGTCCAAGGAGCAGGTAGTGAGGTGGGTAGATAGGAGAAGTTGAGAAACTTCTTCCTCTGTTATTGGGGTAAAACTATCAAAGTATGATGAGGGGGGTTTGGGGAGAGAGAGTTCGGAGGCAGATGGAATAGTAGGAATCTGTTTTTGAATAGATTCCACCTTGTGCTTGAAGTGATCTGCAAAAGCTTGAGGTGAATGTATGGGGTGAGAGGAAGCAGTGGAAGGATGGAGCAAGGAGTCAAAGACCGCAAAGAGACGGCGCGGGTTTGATTTATTGTTGTGGATTAGTATGGTGTAGTATTCTTGTTTAGCTTTTGATAAAGCAGAATGCAGGCAGGACAGCATAAATTTGAAGTGGATGAAATCTGCATGTGAGCGAGATTTCCTCCAAAGGCGTTCAGCAGAACGAGTGCAGGAGCGTAGGAAGCGGGTGTGGGAGTTGAGCCAGGGTCGTGGATTGACTTGACGGCTCCGTTGTGGTTTCAGTGGGGCAAAGGAATCAATAGCAGAGGATAGAATGGAGTTGTAGGAGTTAACTAGAATGTCAGTGTCAGAGATGGCTAGCAAAGAGGAAAGATTAGAGTTAAGTGAGGCGCTCATCCCAGCCAGATCAAGTGAGCGGGTATCCCTTATAAATCTGTTGGTGGGAGGGATGGGGGAAGGGGCAGTGTGAGAAAGAGAGAAGGATATAAGATGGTGGTCTGATAGAGGGAATGGGGAAACTGTGAGAGAGGAAAGGTCCAGACCCTTAGTAAAAACAAGATCGAGGCAGTGACCAGCTTTGTGAGTGGCACTGTCGGTCCACTGCCGGAGATCAAGGGAAGATGTTAGATCTAGAAGACGGGAAGCCCAGGGGACAGAGGGGTTGTCAATATGACAGTTAAAATCACCCAGAATAAGGACAGGATTGTCAGTGGAGAGAAAGAAGGAGAGCCAGGATTCAAAATCTGAGAGAAAGTTTGAAGGAGAAGAGGAGTTAGTAGGTGGCCTGTATATTACAGCCACGCGCATAGACAGGGGGTAATAGAGCTGGATTGCGTGTACTTCAAATGAAGAAAAGTGCACACATGGTGGGATTGAGAGGGTCTGGAAGCGGCAGCGGGAGGAGAGAAGTAGACCTACCCCCCCACCTCGACCAGTGGATCGAGGGGTGTGTGAGAAGCAGAACCCTCCATGAGAGAGTGCAGCCTCCACAGCTGTGTCCTGTGCAGATAACCAAGTTTCTGTGAAGGCAAACAACTGCAGTGATTGCTCACAGAAACAATCATGAATGGGGGTTGTCTTATTAACTATGGAGCGGGTGTTCAACAGAGCACAGGAGAAGGGGAGAAAGGAGGGTGAATAAAGAGGAATGTTTATGAGATTTGAGGGGTTAGAACCCTCCAAGTTGCGGTGGGAGGAAATGGTGGGCCGTGGCTGATAGCAGGTGGGTATGGGGATTGGGCCGGGATTGGGAGCAATATCCCCTGCAGCAAGCAGAAGGATAAGACAAAGGGCAGAGATGTGGGAGTGGGATTTGTATTGGTGCTTAGGAATAGGGACTGCAGAGGTAGAAGGGGTTAAAATCTGGAGAAGTGTGTAGGAGCAGACAGGTGTGAAGGGGAGGAGAGAGGGAGAGATGTGTATGTAGTTTGTAAAGTCAAGGGGAGAGCTGAGGCTGACAAGAATCCTGGGGAGCACTGAACATATAACAACAAAATAAATAGCAGATGTAAACATTGCAAGTCCAAATCTGATGCCAGAGAAGAAATGTCTTTGCTGATTATCTTCTTACAGGTGCTCCTTACAGGTAATGCAGGATTTCTGGTGCCTTGTATTTTGCCTTGTGTGTTGTCCTCGTTGTTGAACTCAGCTGTTAAACTCTTGGAGACACTTTAGAAGAGGGGCACTTAGGAAGAGGGGTACAAATGCTCTGCCCCCAGCAAATGCTTTCCCCCAATGTGTGTCCAGATATATAGGCCACAAACTATTGATTAGCAATCAAACTATCAACATATCAAAGGATGGAGCAAAAGGCTGAGGGAAATGGAAGGTGTGAGAGGGAAATTAACTCTCCAAGGGAATGCAGACACACAGTCTATGAGCTAACAGGGTTGATAAATTAGATACACAAGATGTTAATATCTGTTCATACCCAGACAAATATAGCTCCAGCCGCACCAGGCACACAAGGGGTTAATATGTCAACAAGGCAGATGATACACTGTTCATACCTGTGGATGAGAAGAGAAGAGAATGGGTCACCCAATAACTCAGTTGTTAAACTCTTGGAAACACTTTAGAAGAGGGGCACTTAGGAAGAGGGGTACAAATGCTCTGCCCCCAGCAAATGCTTTCCCCCAATGTGTGTCCAGATATATAGGCCACAAACTATTGATTAGCAATCAAACTATCAACATATCAAAGGATGGAGCAAAAGGCTGAGGGAAATGGAAGGTGTGAGAGGGAAATTAACTCTCCAAGGGAATGCAGACACACAGTCTATGAGCTAACAGGGTTGATAAATTAGATACACAAGATGTTAATATCTGTTCATACCCAGACAAATATAGCTCCAGCCGCACCAGGCACACAAGGGGTTAATATGTCAACAAGGCAGATGATACACTGTTCATACCTGTGGATGAGAAGAGAAGAGAATGGGTCACCCAATAACTCAGTTGTTAAACTCTTGGAAACACTTTAGAAGAGGGGCACTTAGGAAGAGGGGTACAAATGCTCTGCCCCCAGCAAATGCTTTCCCCCAATGTGTGTCCAGATATATAGGCCACAAACTATTGATTAGCAATCAAACTATCAACATATCAAAGGATGGAGCAAAAGGCTGAGGGAAATGGAAGGTGTGAGAGGGAAATTAACTCTCCAAGGGAATGCAGACACACAGTCTATGAGCTAACAGGGTTGATAAATTAGATACACAAGATGTTAATATCTGTTCATACCCAGACAAATATAGCTCCAGCCGCACCAGGCACACAAGGGGTTAATATGTCAACAAGGCAGATGATACACTGTTCATACCTGTGGATGAGAAGAGAAGAGAATGGGTCACCCAATAACTCAGTTGTTAAACTCTTGGAAACACTTTAGAAGAGGGGCACTTAGGAAGAGGGGTACAAATGCTCTGCCCCCAGCAAATGCTTTCCCCCACAGTGTGTCCAGATATATAGGCCACAAACTATTGATTAGCAATCAAACTATCAACATATCAAAGGATGGAGCAAAAGGCTGAGGGAAATGGAAGGTGTGAGAGGGAAATTAACTCTCCAAGGGAAATGCAGACACACAGTCTATGAGCTAGCAGGGTTGATAAATTAGATACACAAGATGTTAATATCTGTTCATACCCAGACAAATATAGCTCCAGCCGCACCAGGCACACAAGGGGTTAATATGTCAACAAGGCAGATGATACACTGTTCATACCCAGACAAATATAGCTCCAGCCGCACCAGGCACACAAGGGGTTAATATGTCAACAAGGCAGATGATACACTGTTCATACCCAGACAAATATAGCTCCAGCCGCACCAGGCACACAAGGGGTTAATATGTCAACAAGGCAGATGATACACTGTTCATACCCAGACAAATATAGCTCCAGCCGCACCAGGCACACAAGGGGTTAATATGTCAACAAGGCAGATGATACACTGTTCATACCCAGACAAATATAGCTCCAGCCGCACCAGGCACACAAGGGGTTAATATGTCAACAAGGCAGATGATACACTGTTCATACCCAGACAAATATAGCTCCAGCCGCACCAGGCACACAAGGGGTTAATATGTCAACAAGGCAGATGATACACTGTTCATACCCAGACAAATATAGCTCCAGCCGCACCAGGCACACAAGGGGTTAATATGTCAACAAGGCAGATGATACACTGTTCATACCTGTGGATGAGAAGAGAAGAGAATGGGTCACCCAATAACTCAGCTGTTAAACTCTTGGAAACACTTTAGAAGAGGGGCACTTAGGAAGAGGGGTACAAATGCTCTGCCCCCATATCATATCATATCATATCATAGGAGGTTCTTGTTTGACAAAAGGCAATGAAGGATCCGAGTTTATGATTTTCCAATGTTTCTTGATACTGGATCTGGTAATGCCCACTCCCGTATTGTATGTTGTATGTAAACGTAGCCGTTCATTATTACGTTTGTCTTTGTTTTCAAAGCAAGCTTGTCTGTCAGTCTCGTATATTGTCTGCTTCTGTTGATCTACCAGTTCTTGCGAGTATCCACGTTGTAAAAATTTGTGACCCATATTGTCCAATGCCTCCTTAAGATGCTCATCACTACTAATTATCCTTCTCGCCCTCAACATTTGTGATTTGGGAAGGTTCCTTTTGAGGTGGGCTGGATGATGGCTCGTGTAGTGGAGGAGATTATTTCTATCGGTTGGTTTAGTGTATAGTGTAGTTTGTATTTTTCCTTCCTTTAGTAATACTAGCACATCTAAAAAGGGTATCTCTGTTTCACTGTAGCTCAATGTCAATTTGATATGTGGGTGGGAATTAAGATCCTCTATCATGGTCTCCAATTCACATGATGTACCCCGCCATATGATGAACATATCATCAATATAACGGGTGTACAAGACATGATGTTGTCTGAATAGACTGTGTGTCGTGAGGTAATCTGATTCGTATGTGTGCATGTAGGCGTTGGCATAGGAAGGCACCATACATGCCCCCATGGCTGTCCCAGTCTTTTGAAGATAGAATTTTGTTTCAAATTTAAAGAAGTTCCTTTGTAGACATAACTGTAAAAGGGCTATCAGAAACTGTACTGGGGGACCTGTGTACAGTCTATTATTTGTTATTAATTCCTCTACCGCTTCCACACCGCCCTTGTGTGGTATTACCGTGTATAAGGACTTCACGTCCATAGTACCCAGAATTCAATTATCCAGACATGTATCCAAAGATGTTATCAAGGACAAAAAGTTGTTAGTGTCTTTGAGAAAAAATGGCAAGTTTTGTACACATGGTTGCAAATAATAATCAATGTATTGGCCCAAGGGATGAAGCATTGAGCCAATAGCCGAGATTATTGGTCTACCAGGTGGATTGATTACTGATTTATGTATCTTGGGTAGTGTGTACAAAATGGGGCGGATCGGATGTTCGGTTGTTAGAAAGGTGCCAACCTTCTCGCTTATCCATCCTGATGTAACGCCCATATTTATTAATTGATCGATTTCCTTTTTGTACTTGATCGTTGGATCATTAGAAAGGGATTCATATACCTCTTTGTCTGCAAGTTGAGAGAGGATTTCATTTTTATAATCAGCATAATTCATCAGAACTATGGCTCCTCCCTTGTCTGCTGCCCGAATAACTATATTGTGGTCCTCTGATAAGGTCTTGATAGCTCTTCTCTCATCATGTGACAAATTGGAATAACTTTTCATTTTCTTTGGATACTGTGTGATGGTATCAAGTTCTACTAATCGCTGAAAGGTTTTAATAGATGGATTACTGCTCAATGGGTCAAACGTCGAACCAGGCTTGAATGGCATGGCATCCTCCATTTTATTAGATTCTTTGCCATATAATTCCTTTAATCTCAATGTGCGGTTAAACTTAAAGAAATCCACCTGCCACTCAAACCTGGAAAATCCGTTTGTAGGCACAAAGGATAATATATAATTATAAAAGACAACTTTTTGTGCCTGGCAAAACACACCCAGTGGCGACAGTAAGGAGGAGTTACTGCTCCCATTGGGTGATTCAATGGGTGTGTGATTTTTGGCCCGCCCCTACTATCCAGCCCGCCCAACACTATCTAAGGCTGAAAAAAAAATGGCTGCCACTCAATCCTACGCCACAGACACACACACATGCCCCCCACACACTGGCAGACACATACACACATACACTGTCACGGATTGTTTTGACTCTCAGGCACAGTTAAGATAAAAACACAACTTTATTGAAAGTATAAAGAGAACCCAAACGGGTTTGACATTACACACATATCTCCACAAGATTAGTACAATGCAACACAGGTAAGGTGAATAATATAGAGGCTCTACCGGCCTTGCCAATACCGGGTAAGGCAGCCTAGGACTTGCACAATATGGAAACAGGCTCTACCGGCCTTACCAATATACCGGGCAAGGCAGCCTGGAGGCTGGTACAACGAGAGAGAAGGCTCTACTGGCCCTGCCAATATACCAGGCAAGGCAGCCTTGAGACTGGCAGAACAGGAGAGAAGGCTCTACCGGCCCTGCCAATATACCGGGCAACGCAGCCTGGAGGCTGGTACAACGAGAGAGAAGGCTCTACCGGCCCTGCCAATATACCGGGCAAGGCAGCCTAGAGGCTGGTACAACGAGAGTAAAGGCTCTACCGGCCCTGCCAATATACCGGGCAAGGCAGCCTAGCCCAGAGGCGGCAACTACTAGTGCAGTAGCGTAAGTGGCCTCAGCGACCGGGATAGTGGTGGAGCAAACCAGTCGCACGTTCTGGAATACACAGAGGCCTACCGGTGCTATATGGTGTCAGCGAGCAGCCAGTGAATATAGGAGCCAACCAGTACCCGCGCACTGGACTACACATAGACACTACCGGGGCTGTATGGGAAGCAGCAAGCCACCGGTGATATATGGAGCGAACCAGTACCCGCGTACTGGAGTACACAATGACACTACCGGTGCTGTATGGGGAGCAGCAAGCAACCAGTGATATATGGAGCGAACCAGTACCCGCGTACTGGAGTACACAATGACACTACCGGTGCTGTATGGGGAGCAGCAAGCCACCGGTGATATATGGAGCGAACCAGTACCCGCGTACTGGAGTACACAATGACACTACCGGTGCTGTATGGGGAGCAGCAAGCAACCAGTGATGTATGGAGCAAACCAGTACCCGCGTACTGGAGTACACAATGACACTACTGGTGCTGTATGAGAAGCAGCAAGCAACCAGTGATATATGGAGCGAACCAGTACCCGCGTACTGGAGTACACAATGACACTACTGGTGCTGTATGAGAAGCAGCAAGCAACTGGTGATATATGGAGCGAACCAGTACCCGCGTACTGGAGTACACACTGACACTACTGTTGCTGTATGAGAAGCAGCAAGCAACTGGTGATATATGGAGCGAACCAGTACCCGCGTACTGGACTACACTGCGAGTCCTTCTTTGGCCATCTGAAATGTTGGGAGGTATGTTACTTACACGGCTCACACTGTATGTATTTATGTTCTGATTTGCATCTGTGTGTCACTGTTTGTGTTGTCAGTGCATGTGTGTGTGTATGTGTGTGTATGTATGTGTGTTGCATGCTTCTTTATCACTGTGTCCCCTGTATATGTGTGTGTTTGCACATGTGTCTGTGTATCACTGTGTGTACCTTTCTGACACATACACCCTATGCCATATTTTACTATCATAACATTTATTAAAAAAAAAACGCAAAACATTCCCTGCATAACATGACGGGCAACGCCGTCCCACATTGCTAGTATATTATATCATTTTCATTCTGCAGTGTTCAGTGCTGGCACAGGAATCCATTAGAGTATGTAATGAAGCCAGTTGGCCTATAAAAACTTTTGAATGAAAAATCTAGCAGTAGCGGTGCTTCCTCTCATTTACCCAGCAGGAAAAGCTTTGCAACCTTTCATTTAATAATGTACTGCTCCCTCCAATGTGATCTTTCCAAATGCTTTTAACTTTTGAACAGAATAACCAATTCAGCTGACATCTTACATTCTACATTGCACTTCCAGCCCCCGTGGTTCCTGCAAACTGCTTACAAATCCATTCAGTGTTTTTTGAGAATGGATAAAAAATGTTAACAAATCTGTAGTCTCTCCTGTCAGTTTATTTCTCAGACATGCACGCCTCTCAACATTTCAGATGACCAAATGGGACACTTTTTGTTTTTACATGGTGGTGTTCGGGATTGGGCATTACAGATGCATTTTTTTGTTTTTTTCCATGAGCTATTGATACCTTTTTTGTGTAACTGAGGAAATGATTTAGATCAAGACCCAAGTATTTTATTCATAAGACTAATTTATAAACGCCTATACTGAAGTTTAAACAAATATTACTGTCAGTTTGATTGCTGTGGAGCAATGTGATACACTTCTATACACACCACACAGTCTGATCTCCTAAACACAGGGACATCAGGGTGATACACTTATATACACACCACACAGTCTGATCTCCTAAACACAGGGACATCAGGGTGATACACTTCTATACACACCACACAGTCTGATCTCCTAAACACAGGGACACCAGGGTGATACACTTCTATACACACCACACAGTCTGATCTCCTAAACACAGGGACACCAAGGTGATACACTTATATACACACCACACAGTCTGATCTCCTAAACACAGGGACACCAGGGTGATACACTTATATACACACCACACAGTCTGATCTCCTAAACACAGGGACACCAGGGTGATACTTATATACACACCATGCAGTGTGATCTCCTAAACACAGGGACACCAGGGTGATACACTTCTATACACACCATGCAGTCTGATCTCCTAAACACAGGGACACCAGGGTGATACACTTATATACACACCACACAGTCTGATCTCCTAAACACAGGGACACCAGAGTGATATACTTCTATACACACACCACACAGTCTGATCTCCTAAACACAGGGACATCAGGGTGATACACTTATATACACACCACACAGTCTGATCTCCTAAACACAGGGACACCAGGGTGATACACTTATATACACACATCACACAGTCTGATCTCCTAAACACAGGGACATCAGAGTGATACACTTCTATACACACCACACAGTCTGATCTCCTAAACACAGGGACACCAGAGTGATACACTTATATACACACCACACAGTCTGATCTCCTAAACACAGGGACACCAGGGTGATACACTTCTATACACACACCACATAGTCTGATCTCCTAAACACAGGGACACCAGAGTGATATACTTCTATACACACACCACATAGTCTGATCTCCTAAACACAGGAACATCAGGGTGATACACTTATATACACACCACACAGTCTGATCTCCTAAAGTATAAGTATATTATTACAGTGGCCTGAACTTGTACAGTGGCGCTGTTGCTACACCATCATATGAACAGCTCTGGTCAGTTGACTATAAATCTCTATGGAATGGTGTAGCAACAGCGCCACTGTACAATTTCAGGCCACTGTGAAGCTGCACCTACAGAAATTCAAGTCTGAGCTGAATACAGTAGGGAACACTATAAACTGCTCCGCAACTACAGCCCACCAGGCATTTGGGGAGCCGACATGCCAGCATTTGGGATGTGAGGCAGGAAGAGGTAACTTTTTAAATAGCCATTAACATGCCAGAGGTTATGATTAATCAGTTAAAAAAAAAATTGAAAAAACAAAACAAAATGTATGGTTTTCCCATCCCTTTATTATTGACGTATGGTACTTTTATGTGCATGTTCCGCTTTAACCCCTTAAGGACTGGCTGCGCATGCACGGTCTGGTCACTTAAGGACCAGGGACCATTTTTTTTTTGTTGTTGTTTTGTTTTCTTTTTTTTGAGAATCTGATTCCAGACTCCCCGAATGGCGTGCAGCTGCACAGGGAGCCCGGAATTACATGACGGTCCAGGACCGCCATGGGTCCTTAAGGGTATAACAACTCATGACGGTCCTGGACCGTCATGGGTCCTTAAGGGGTTAAGGAACAGAGAGGTTCCTCATCCCATGTCCTTAATCCCTTGGGGACTAGAGAGGTACACAGTGCAATTTGAAGTACTTGGTGGGCATAACTGCTTAATTACCTGCAGTTAAATCTAGGCTATATGTAGGTCATATGTTGTAGTTCTCAACAGCTGAAGGTCCAGTGATTGACTAACCTTGCTAACAGGTGATGGCAGCAGCACCACCTAGTGCCCACAATAGAAAATTGCAATTCAAATATATGTACAGAAAACAAAAATAAAAACCCTGAAATAACTTCTGTACGAAAAATGTTCCTCCAGTGGGGTGCCCTTGTTTTACAAAGTACGAAAATAATTGAGGTAGTTAATTATATTATAACTATGGTAGCCTATCATAATATAGAGCAGAGCTTTCCAAACTGTGTGTCGCGACACGTAAGTGTGTCGGCTGCAGTGTGTAGGTGTGTCACGTGGACATAACGAGAATCCTCTGAGTCTATGTGAACTTGAATGCATTTTTACACAACAAAGGTGCCGATTAGTATGGTGCACTAGTATATTCCCCTTCCATTGTATCTGTGTATGCACACCGCAGTCGAGGGATCATACAGGTACTGCGCATGCGCCGTATGCGTAATCTGGTTGAAACAGCTGATTTCACATCACTTCCGGTGATATTTTGGATAGAACACCTTCTCGGCTGCTGCTCGATCGCCACTCGACGATGACAAACTTAAAGACACTTAAAAATGCTTGATGATGAAATGCGAGTGTCTATCTAATATTCCACCGAATATTCAAAATCTATGTTCATCCCATCAGCCTCACACATCTCAATAAAATGGTAAGAAGTAGTTATTGGTGTTATTCAAATTTTTTAAATTCTTACACATATTTACATATTATTACTCATAAATGACAACAATCTTGGAAATGTATATTATTATCTTACAAATCTTATATTTTTAAAAAATATAAGTGAAAGGTTTTCATGAAATATGTTGTGTCCCCATACATTTCGTTATTACAATTTATGTATGTGTCCGTATCTCTTATAAGGGGTTAGTTCAGTGTTTCTCAACGTCAGTCCTCGGGGTGCACCAACAGTGCAGGTTTTCAGGTTGTTCCTGCTTAATCACAGGTGAGTAATTAGTGGCTCAGTCATTGTGATTGATTCACCTGTGATTAATTAGGGATATCTTGAAAACATGACCTGTTGGTGTGCCCCGAGGACTGGAGCTGAGAATCACTGGATTAGTTTTACCTCCGGTTTGCTAGTAAACCTGAATTAATGTGTTGCGAGATGATGCATGTCTAAAGTGTGTCACCAACATGAAAAGTTTGGAAAGCTCTGATATAGCGCTTGATCAAATACATATGTCATAGACTATTTGAATTGCACTGACTTATTAAAGAAACCATATTACATTTTATAAGGTGACAGTTTCCCTCAAACATTTTCTTCTGTTTCTTCTCTCTTTAGATGGAAACCTGTATGCAGTTGGAGGATATGACAGCTCCTCCCATTTGGCCACAGTGGAAAAATATGAACCACAGGTGAGGCCTGAAATGTTCACCTCTCTGCAGCAGCACTGACTGCGCCACTATGCAGCGAGGCCTGGACTGAGCACACAACACTGACTGCGCCACTACACAGCGGGGCCATTACTGCGCACACAGCACTGACTGCGCCACTACACAGCGGGGCCTGAACTGAGTGCACAGCACTGACTGCGCCACTACACAGCGGGGCCTGAACTGAGCGCACAGCACTGACTGCGCCACTACACAGCGGGGCCTGAACTGAGCGCACAGCACTGACTGCGCCACAACGCAGCGGGGCCTGAACTGAGTGCACAGCACTGACTGCACCACTACGCAGCGGGGTCTGAACGGAGCACACAGCACTGACTGCACCACTACGCAGCGGGGTCTGAACTGAGTGCACAGCACTGACTGCACCACTACGCAGCGGGGTCTGAACGGAGCACACAGCACTGACTGCTCCACTACACAGCAGGGCCTTTACTGAGCACACAGCGTTGACTGCGCCACTACACAGCAGGGCCTTTACTGAGCACACAGCGTTGACTGCGCCACTACACAGCAGGGCCTTTACTGAGCACACAGCGTTGACTGCGCCACTACACAGCTGGGCCTGAACTGAGCACACAGCACTGACTGTGCCATTATGCAGTGGGGCCTGGACTGAGCACACAGCACTGACTGCGCCAATACACAGCGGGGCCTGAACTGAGTGCACAGCACTGACTGCACCACTACACAGCGGGGCCTGAACTGAGCACACAGCACTGACTGCACCACTACACAGCGGGGCCTGAACTGAGCACACAGCACTGACTGCACCACTACACAGCGGGGCCTGAACTGAGTGCACAGCACTGACTGCGCCACTACACAGCGGGGCCTGAACTGAGCACACAGCACTGACTGCACCACTACACAGCGGGGCCTGAACTGAGCACACAGCACTGACTGCACCACTACACAGCGGGGCCTGAACTGAGCACACAGCACTGACTGCGCCACTACACAGCGGGGCCTGAACTGAGCACACAGCGCTGACTGCACCACTACACAGCGGGGTCTGAACTGAGCACACAGCGCTGACTGCGCCACTACACAGCGGGGCCTGAACTGAGCACACAGCGCTGACTGCGCCACTACACAGCGGGGCCTGAACTGAGCGCACAGCGCTGACTGCACCACTGCACAGCGGGGCCTGAACTGAGCACACAGCACTGACTGCGCCACTACACAGCGGGGCCTGGACTGATCACACAGCACTGACTGCGCCACTACACAGCGGGGCCTGGACTGAGCACACAGCACTGACTGTACCACTACACAGCGGGGCCTGGACTGAGCACACAGCACTGACTGCGCCACTACACAGCGGGGCCTGAACTGAGCACACAGCACTGACTGCGCCACTACACAGCGGGGCCTGAACTGAGCACACATCGCTGACTGTGCCACTACACAGCGGGGCCTGAACTGAGCACACAGCACTGACTGCGCCACTACACAGCGGGACCTGAACTGAGCACACAGCACTGACTGCACCACTACACAGAGGGGCCTGAACTGAGCACACAGCACTGACTGCGCCACTACACAGCTGGGCCTGAACTGAGCACACAGCACTGACTGCGCCACTACACAGCGGGGCCTGAACTGAGTGCACAGCACTGACTGCACCACTACACAGAGGGGCCTGAACTGAGCACACAGCACTGACTGCGCCACTACACAGCTGGGCCTGAACTGAGCACACAGCACTGACTGCGCCACTACACAGCTGGGCCTGGACTGAGCACACAGCACTGACTGTGCCACTACACAGCTGGGCCTGAACTGAGCACACAGCACTGACTGCGCCACTACACAGCGGGGCCTGAACTGAGTGCACAGCACTGACTGCACCACTACACAGAGGGGCCTGAACTGAGCACACAGCACTGACTGCGCCACTACACAGCTGGGCCTGAACTGAGCACACAGCACTGACTGCGCCACTACACAGCTGGGCCTGGACTGAGCACACAGCACTGACTGCGCCACTACACAGCTGGGCCTGAACTGAGCACACAGCACTGACTGCGCCACTACACAGCGGGGCCTGAACTGAGTGCACAGCACTGACTGCACCACTACACAGAGGGGCCTGAACTGAGCACACAGCACTGACTGCGCCACTACACAGCTGGGCCTGAACTGAGCACACAGCACTGACTGCGCCACTACACAGCTGGGCCTGAACTGAGCACACAGCACTGACTGCGCCACTACACAGCTGGGCCTGGACTGAGCACACAGCGCTGACTGTGCCACTACACAGCGGGACCTGAACTGAGCACACATCGCTGACTGCACCACTACACAGCGGGACCTGGACTGAGCACACAGCACTGACTGCACCACTACACAGCGGGGCCTGAACTGAGTGCACAGCACTGACTGCACCACTACACAGCGGGGCCTGAACTGAGCGCACAGCACTGACTGCACCACTACGCAGCGGGGCCTGAACTGAGCGCACAGCGCTGACTGCGCCACGTGATGGGACTGTGGGGTCCATGCCACAAGGAACTGACTGTAACGCACCTGTCACTGACTGGAGCACACGCAGCTGGACAGTAGCACACAGTGAGCTCAGGACCGTGGGGACAATGGCACACCTGGCACTGATTTTAGCACATGCAGAGGGACCGTGGGGACAACGGCACACCTGGCACTGACTGTAGCACACTGCTTGGCCTGGGCACACAATTGTAAATAAAGAGTAACTGAATGATAAAGTATCCCCCTCCCGCCCCTTTTACCTAGTGTAACACTGCTCACCTCAGATGTGGAATCTGGTCACATGACCGGACAGGTCACAGCAAGGGACAATCTTCTTACTGTGATCATAAGGAAAACCCTACCCCCCCCCTTGACAGGTTTGTCCTTTTACTCACTGAAGATTGTCCCTCTCTGTGATCCATGTGGACAGTCTTGCTGCTCTGGCTGAGCAGTGTTACATCAGTAAAAGGGGTGGGAGGGGGATATTTTATCATTCAATTACTCTTGTACTACAACTCTGACAGTATTGATATAACACTCTCCATGGCCCAAATACCATGAAGATTAATTGTAGCTTTTTATTGTGACACATTACTATCCCTTTAAGCCTCTGAGTGCCAGAGGGATATCTGACACAATGCAATGGATACCTCTCTGGCACTCAAAAGGTTATCGGCAAACATGTTGAAGGAGCAATGAATACAAAAACCGTACCAAATGTTAATGCACTTACATTTTGGCTGCAACATTCTGATGTGGGCGACCCTTACACGTACGACATCAAAATGGCTTCCTTTTGAAGCGGGTGACATTCTGATGTTGCCCTTTTCATGGTCACCAAACAGAAGACTTTTCAATAAGATACCAGCAAACAACATATTGCGCTCCCCCATTATGCTGTGTGCCGGTATCTTATTTAAACCGGGCTTTTAAAGATACAGGCGCACAACATAATGCCCCCCCCCCAATTATTCTGTGTGCCATTCTTTATTGAACTTTGGACTGAGCACACAGTTGGGCTGATGTAGTGAGAAGAACTGGAGTAATTCTGGTTTGATTCCATGTACCACGGGGGACAAATATAGATTACAAATGATATAAATGTGCCTTTTAACCCCATGAATGCTAGAGAGGTCTTCACAATGTGTTGGAGACCTGTCTAGCATGTAAAGTTTAAAAGCCCCATTTAACTCGATAGGAATTTGTATTCGTCTCCTGCAATGGAGATTGAATCCAGTTCCACTCTTTGAATATCAGAGTCCACATCAGCCCTTCATCACTTTATTACAAGCCTGGGACCAGCTCTGGGCCAGAAAGGGGCCGCACTCCTGGATCAATGAAATGGTGTGCACCCTCTATCCGCCGCACTCCTGAATCAATGAAATGGTGTACACCCTCTATCCGCCGCACTCCTGGATCAATGAAATGGTGTGCACCCTCTATCCGCCTCACTCCTGGATCAATGAAATGGTGTGCACCCTCTATCCGCCGCACTCCTGGATCAATGAAATGGTGTGCACCCTCTATCCGCCGCACTCCTGGATCAATGAAATGGTGTGTACCCTCTATCCGCCGCACCCCTGGATCAATGAAATGGTGTGCACCCTCTATCCGCCTCACTCCTGGATCAATGAAATGGTGTGCACCCTCTATCCGCCGCACTCCTGGATCAATGAAATGGTGTGCACCCTCTATCCGCCGCACTCCTGGATCAATGAAATGGTGTGTACCCTCTATCCGCCGCACCCCTGGATCAATGAAATGGTGTGCACCCTCTATCCGCCGCACTCCTGGATCAATGAAATGGTGTGCACCCTCTATCCGCCGCACTCCTGGATCAATGAAATGGTGTGCACCCTCTATCCACCTATATATTCAAGAGACTGGTTCATTCTCTCCATATGACCGTCAGTCTGTGCATGATAATTTGAAAAGAAGTGTAGATCAATGCCCAAACGGGCTCTGAAGGCCTTCCAGAACTTGGAGACAAATTGACTTCCTCTGTCCAAGACAGTTTGTTCAAGCAATCCATAAATGCCGAAGATTTCTTTCAAGAATGCCTGCTAGCTGCTGAGATGTGGGGTGTTTGGGCATAAAAATGAAGTGCTCTTGCTGTGAGAATCTATCCACCAAAATCACCATATTCTTCCTGGATGGTGGAGATTAGCAATAATGTCAATGCAAAATGAGTCGACAGCATCTTGAAAATAGGTGTAGGTTGGAGGAGACCACTGGTTTTATAATGAGAAGCCTTGTTTTGAGCAAAAGGGAGGCAGGCTTGAGAAATCAGCAACAGCTTGCTCAAGGGTAGACCACAAGCAAGTGCCTTAAGTTCAGGCTGTGAGAGATTAAAACTTCAACACCCTAGGAGGGGTGGTGCCTGGGAGTAAGCCAATGGGACAGTCATAAAATTGTTGTGGCAATAAGATGTACGCCAGAGTCTTAGAGAAGACATCAAATAAGTCCCAATACTCTTTAGGGATGAAATACTGGAACTCCTGGAAACTTTGACAGGTTGTCTTAACTGGAGCCAACTACAGAAGGTAAGATGAATGGCAGGACTTCCCCCAAGAAGTAATCTAATTTATCTGTCCAGTAAATGGGTGGGATTATGGTGTTGGAGCCAAGGGAGTCCTAGGATGAAGAGATGAGTAGATGAGATCAAAAACCACTTTCTCATTGTGGAGGACACCAGTGATTAGCTGAAGGTTGACATTCTCTAATGAGATGTGAGCATCTCCCAAGGGCTTGCCATGAAAGGTAGAAACTGCCAAGTGTTCCGGTTTCAGATGGGTCAAATAATGTGTGATCCTTTTCCCAGGTTAAGTCCATGAAGATTCAGGTGGCCCCAGAATCCAGGAAAGGCAAGAAGTGAAACAGATCTTGAGGTCCATTTGACAGTTACAGGAGCAAATAGTCTGCTGGAATGTAGGGGAGGCTTAAGAATATGACTTAGATAACTGACTCCAGAAACGTCTAAGCTTGCTTGTTTCCCAGCTGAGTGGTACACAGACGCTCCTTGATGCCACAATAAAAGCGGAAGCCTAGTGCCCATCTTACTTCTCATCAGAGATCCAGATCACACTGCCAATTTCCATTGGCACTTCAGGAGCTGAAGAAGACTGGGTAGAAGAGGGTGAAGGTATACTTCATCTGAGTTTTCTATAACTGTCTCACTCCATCTGATGTTCTTGCATGTGCCAGCCAAGATCATGGCAAAGAGAAATCCCTCCAGATCCTCAGGACCATCTTGACAGGTGAGAGCATCCGTGAGGTTTTCATGTAATCTCCACCGGTAGGCTGCCTTTTAACACTCAGTGTATGTCCGTTTTGTAGGAAAGAGTTCAGAACGCTACAGCGTGCTTCCTGACAGAACAACTGCATTGTCTCCGTTCCAAAAGTAAAGCCTCTGTAGATGCAGTTCTTCCAGGAACATCGCAAAACACCTTAAAGGAGGCAATAAAGGTGTCCGAATCAACCAGGAGAGTCAACTGTTGCTCTGTTAAAGGGATAGTAATACTTTGTTTTATCTTTATTTTATTTTGTAGGCATTAAAAAAAACATGAAGAACGATATAAGTCTTATCTCTCAAACCTTTATGGTTTAAGAGATATTCACAAGCAAAGTATCCCCCCCCCCCCTTGTTCAGCCAAATCAGAAGGGAGGTACCCAGGTAGACTGCAGACAGGGACAATCTTCAATTAAGATAAGGGAAAAACCTGTCAAGGGGGGCAGTGCTTTCATTGTTCTCATAGGAAGAAGATTGTCCCCTGCTGTTATCTGTCTGGTCTATGGATTGGATTCCACATCTGAGAAGAGATGGCTTACACTAGGTAAAAGGGGCGGGAGGGGAAACTTTGCTTGTGAATATCTCTCAAACCATAAAGGTTTGAGAGATAAGACTGATATCATTCTTCATGTTTTTTTTAATGTCTACAAAATAAAATAAAGTTAAAACGAAGTGTTACTATCCCTTTAAGGGAGAGGCCCGTGCCAAGGCCTCTGGATTAGGAAAGCACCCTGGAAGGTGTGCGTACTGAAAGACTAGGGCAGAGTCCAAATCTGAATGAGGAACTGAGGGTGTCCAGCATATTTCTCTGGCAGAGGGATGTGAGGTGGAGTGTTACCCCTCTGGAGGTACATGCTTCAGTGTCCGGTGCTGACTTTAATATTCTGTTCTTATACTGACACTAGCAATTCACATACTACTCTACGCATAATGCCTTACAGGGACATTGAGGCATATAGAAGTATGTGTGCGTATATGAGGAATGGGCCCAGCTTAAAATTACATTCTAAATTTAAATTGGCTAGGGGCCCAATGTTCAAAAGAAGTCATTCTGTATAATTAGGAGAGAAAACAGGGAAGCGCACTAGTGCAGTAAGTTCAAAAATAAGATGAATTCCAGGACCTGATGAAACACCCCACACATGGGTACTTACAAATGGGCTGTTAATCACTTATGTGGCCACTGGCAGCAATAACGATATTGGGTAATTCAGCCTGACCCAGATACAGGACCACAATTCTTGGAACATGACTGGTACTGCTCAGCTTCTTACCATCCCCTCAATCGGCATCAACATGGAGCAACAAAAGAAACAGAGAGGGTACCAAGTCGTTTGGTATTGTACCATTCAATTCAAACTGTAAATGAAATGGATGATACTCACATTTTTAGGTGGTCAGTTGAGTGGAGTAACAAGAACTGACTAAAGCTCTTGTGGAGTGATCTCACCGGCTATACACAGGTTAATCACAGATGCTGCACCACATACAATAAAATCCCAGCTCAAAACGTTTTGGATCGAAAAGTCTTGAAAATATTTAATGATAACTCAATAAAAATATATGTAAAAAAACACAATTGTGCTAAAACAATTTGAAAGTTAAATTCAAAGTGACGAGGCTAACGTGTTTTGCAGATTAACAGCTTTATCAAAGCCTCAGACGATGTGTATTGTCGGCCGGCTCCTGTGGCTTTGATAAAGTTATTTATTAGCGAAACGCGTTTGATAGCATATGAAATCTCTATTCAAGCTGTTGAAAAGGCAGTCATTTTTTTTCGTGAAGAAGAGGAAGTGTGCCTGTGTCTAGGTGTGAGAAACAATATTATTATTTATTATTATTATTAGTGTGTGTTCAAGGGATAGTAAACTGGAAAAAAAGTACAAATTTATAGGTACAATTAAAACGTACTTACTGCCTTCATTCCCATCTCTCAAACAGTTATGGTTTGAGAGATGTAATAGCCGAAGTCATGAGATCCTGCTTCCGGGACCAGATGGCGGCTCTTCAGGAGCGCTGTCATCGAGATATATAACTATAATTACTTCATTGGTATGGTCTACGTGTTCCTCGCTTGCAAGCACACGTAGACCATACCAATGAAGTAATTATAGTTAGATATCCCGATGTCAACACTCCTGAAGAGCCGCCTACAGTCTGGCGACTGGATTCTGCCTCTGACAGCTTTACATCTCATCAGGCAGAAAGGGGAGGGAGCGGAGGACTTTATTTTATTACATCTCTCAAACCATAACGATTTGAGAGATGGGAACAAAGGCAGTAAGTATGTTTTAATTGTACCTATAAATTCGCCTGTACTTTTTTTTTCGACTTTACTATCCCTTTAAAGGGATTTTCCTGCTGAATAAAACAATAGTGCTCCCACTACTGGGAAGCTTGTTTATTACAGCTCAAACTCATTATTTAAATCAAACAGCAACAGTGCCACCTGTTGTCCAGCTTTCCATAGTGAGTGACTGGAGCAGTTGTTGATAAGCAAATTTGAACAGTAATAATTTTTAAATGAAAACCTCCCAGCAGCTGGAATACCCTGGATTCCATATTTTATATATAGGTTTTATTTCTCTTCTCAACTAGATTTTTCTAAGCAAAGTATGGTAGACAGGCCAACGTGATCAGCTCGCCATACAGTAAATGATTTGACTTTAACTCAAATCACCGTTACGAGTGACCTCACCGCTTGTTTTGTTCCAGATAAATACATGGACCCCAATTGCTAACATGCTGAGTCGCAGGAGCAGCGCAGGGGTAGCAGTGCTGGAGGGCATGCTGTATGTAGCTGGGGGAAATGATGGGACGAGCTGCTTGAACTCAGTGGAGAGGTTTAACCCAAAAGTGAACACCTGGGAGAGCGTGGCCCCCATGAACATTCGAAGGTAAGCGGCACTAGAATCCCGCAATGCTAATCTGGCCTGTGGGTTATTGCTCAATACATATGCGTCACTTGTTCAAAAGGCTGTAATGAAAAGTCAGATCGTGGGTTGTTGGTGCAAGGTGGATGGTATTTTCAGAAGAAAATCATGTCTGTGAACTCTGTGGGCGAGAAGTTCAAAAAGTCGTCATAATGAAAAACTTGCTATAACATAAGAGACATGTGGTTGCACAAGCCAGATATATTCAGGACTCTATTATAAAAAATAAATGATTTCGGTGACAACGAAGCCACATGTGTGGCGATACACGTCGGGTTTGGGTGTACAGGAGAGGCTGAACGCTTAGACATTTCCCCATGTTACTACGTGTTTGTTATTATGCATTTCTTTACTACTATTTAGTATTGTATCTTGTTCATTGATATAGATACTCTGTTTATTTCAACAATAATATTCATTAGGATCTTAGTCTTAGCGGTTTCCATTTATCATTATATGTGACCTTACTTGTACGGGTGTTTTTAATTTGTTTAGACTGTGTGCTATATATTAGATGATTTAAAGGGATAGTAATGTTTCATAATAAAAGCAGCTCTAATTAATCATCATAGTATTTGGACTTTGGAGAGTGTTATTTCAATTCTGTCAGAGTTGTAGGTCAAGAGTAATTCAATCATAAAGTATCCCCCTCCCTCCCCTTTTACTGATGTAACACTGCTCAGTCAGATCAGAAGGGAGGTGTCCAGGTAGACTGCAGAGAGGGACAATCTTCGATTAAGATAAGGGAAAAACCTGAAAAACTTGTCAAGGGGGGCAGGGCTTTCATTGTTCTCATAGGAAGAAGATTGTCCCCTGCTGTTATCTGTCTGGTCTATGGACTGGATTCCACATCTGAGAAGAGATGGCTTACACTAGGTAAAAGGGGCGGGAGGGGAAACTTTGCTTGTGAATATCTCTCAAACCATAAAGGTTTGAGAGATAAGACTTATATCATTCTTCATGTTTTTTTAACGCCTACAAAATAAAATAAAGTTAAAACGAAGTATTACTATCCCTTTAATAAAGTATTTTGGACTTTTGGATGCGTGTGCCTATGTTAATAAGTCCCTCTTTTTTGGCAGCCATAGGGTTATCTTTTTCCCATCTGACTGCTATATTTTGTGTTTATAATGAAAAAATTGTCAGACCACGAGTTGGTGGTAAAAGGACCATATTTTCAGAAGTAAATCCGTCACGTTTGAAAATTCATCTAAACAATTAAAATGACGGTAATAAGATCTCATTGAACATTGCCGTTAAAAATTCTGATCTTAAATATTGATTTTGTCTTTAAAACAAAACTTTTCAAAGAAACAAAGACTTTTTTTTTTTTGTCTTTGAAACGAAAAATTGCTTCTCAGTACTTTAATTTGTCTTCAAGTTTAGACCTTTTTTATTAGGTCGGGAAAAAATGACGTTAATCAGAGAAAAAAAAATGACGTTCAAACGAATATTTTTTTTCTGAAAATACCTTACATTATGAACGGAAGATTAAACCACACCCACTTTTAAGACGGCTTTTTCCCTTTGACGGAGATGGTGGAATTGGAAAAATGAGGGAAACACGTCTGGTAATTGACAGTTCTTGGTTTAAGAACTTTTTTATTCTGGTTACAGACAATTTCAATTACCACCACTTTCTGAACATCTCGCCCTGTGGCACTGCCCCAGAGACTCCAGTTTATAGAGTTAAGTAGCAATGTAGGACAGCGTTGCCCGTCATGTTATGAACGTCGGGCGCACTTGTCTGAAATGTAGACACCGTGATAAACACAGATCTATGCAACACACATACAGACACATGCACACAGTGAGAAGAGCATTACCATTGGCTGGAGGCAGAATGTCCTGTAAGCCCAACTGAAGGAAGCGGGAGGCAGGGCGGCAAGTGCAGGAAGTTTTGCCTTCTCTTCGGCATTTCACTTGCACAAAAGTAAGGTTTATCTTCAAAGCGGAGCACCGAGGGAGGGAAGAACTCTGCTAACACTATTTTTTTCATTGTAAAAACTATTGTGTATAATACGCACCCCCCACTTCACATAAGGTGAAGTGGGGTAAAATTGTGCGTATTTTACCCAAGGTTTTACGGTAGATCCATTCATATCACAGTGTGTGGGCTCTGCCTAGATCCATTCATATCACAGTGTGTGGGCTCTGCCTAGATCCATTCATATCACAGTGTGTGGGCTCTGCCTAGATCCATTCATATCACAGTGTGTGGGCTCTGCCTAGATCCATTCATATCACAGTGTGTGGACTAGATCCATTCATATCACACTGTGTGGACTCTCCCTAGATCCATTCATATCACGGTGTGTGGGTTCTGCCTAGATCCATTCATATCACGGTGTGTGGGTTCTGCCTAGATCCATTAATATCACAGTGTATGGACTCTGCCTAGATCTATTCATATCACAGTGTGTGGGCTTTGTCTAGATCCATTAATATCACAGTTTGTGGACTCTGCCTAGATCTATTCATATCACAGTGTGTGGGCTCTGCCTAGATCCATTCATATCACAGTGTGTGGAATCTGCCTAGATCCATTCATGTCACAGTTTGTAGGCTCTGCCTAGATCTATTCATATCACAGTGTGTGGACTCTGCCTAGATCCATTCATATCACAGTGTGTGGACTCTGTCTAGATCCATTAATATCACAGTGTATGGACTCTGCCTAGATCTATTCATATCACAGTGTGTGGGCTTTGTCTAGATCCATTAATATCACAGTTTGTGGACTCTGCCTAGATCTATTCATATCACAGTGTGTGGGCTCTGCCTAGATCCATTCATATCACAGTGTGTGGAATCTGCCTAGATCCATTCATGTCACAGTATGTAGGCTCTGCCTAGATCTATTCATATCACAGTGTGTGGACTCTGCCTAGATCCATTCATATCACAGTGTGTGGACTCTGCCTAGATCCATTCATATCACAGTGTGTGGACTCTGCCTAGATCCATTCATATCACAGTGTGTGGACTCTGCCTAGATCCATTCATATCACAGTGTGTGGACTCTGCCTAGATCCAGTCATATTACAATGTGTGGACTCTGCCTAGGTCCATTCATATCACAGTGTGTTATAATATTGGCCTAGCACATAAATTTGCATAAAGTACCAGACTGTGCCACGAACAAATATTCATTTATTTAAAGCTATTTATATTACAAAAAAATGCTAGCACAATATATAGACAATTTTAATGTAATTCTCTATAACATTAACTAAACTTCTATTAAGATGACTAATGTGAGTTGCACCCTTAAAAGGCAACTATTACTTGGCTAGTGGTCTATCTGCAAGTCTGTATCCCTGAGAACAGACCTGATGAAGCCATGGCTGCACTGTGTTAGCGGCCCAAGGTGGGAATAATAGGGTCCTCGGTGCTCCATTGTTGGGTCCTCATAACAGACTGTATTGAAAGGCTTACAAGCGTGACATTAACCCTTTGAGTGCCAGAGTGGTATGGAATGCATTGCAAAGCAAAGTTAATGGTCTATAGAGGCTGTGAGCACAGCCCAACAAAAAACCAAAATGTTCCAGGTTATGTGCCAGCCCGATACCTTTTTAATTATTTCTTGGGTGGGGGTTGGGATATTTTTTGGTTCACATAGGAGCAGACTTGGTAATACGAGTAAGAATGCTAAAGAATAGGTCTGTCAAATGAAAAGCATTGTTTTATCTTTTAAAGGAGCAGTAAACTTTTTTATGAAAATATATATATATTGTAGGGATTTTCCTATTGAGTAAAATAAGGGTACTCCCACTGCAGAGAGATTTATACTTCCAGAGTTATAACAGTTTAAACCCATGTTTTTTTTACATTAGCAGTGCCCTCTAGTGGTCAAATTCTAATTAGATTTCCTGTTAGATTCTAATGGAGAGGAAAGTCAGAGACATACAGTTCTCCATAGAATGTGATAGAAACTGCTGAGTCACTTTCTGTCAGTTAGAACTATCAGGAAGTAAACACAGTAAATTCACTTCCTGTCAGAACGATCAGGAAGTAAACACAGTAAATTCACTTCCTGATTTATTTAAACTGCTATAAATTTTGAATAAAACAACTGACAGCGATGAGAGTGACCTTGTTTTATTCAGCAGGAAATGCTCTATAAAATATGTTTTCATAAAAAAAAGTTTACTGCTCCTTTAAGCGTTATATAGAGATGTATGGTTCACGCATAGATGTGGCCTGAGCAAAGAGTTCTAAACTGGCAGACCTCCCTGATGGTACCATTATTGGTTCATTGTGCTAGGAGCTTTGCAGTGCTGGCCAAGAGCTTGTGACCTCATGGCGGGAGCAGTAAATGCTTCGAATAGTTGTTGGGGTCAATAATATTACTACTCCTGTTTGGAATTATGATATGGACCAAAGCCTTGTAAATGCCCTACAGGGTGTCATGAATGAAAAGTCTGAGGGGGTCTGTGAGCGCTGGGACACGTAAATCCAGCTGACCAGTAAGGCGACTCGGCCTCCCTGGTTACAGATAGCTGATGTTTTTTTTACCCAGAACTAGAAACTCTGTTGGGAGAAAGCTGTTCAGCTTAACAAGAGTTAAGGCACCTTTTGGCTCTCCTGCAGATCTATCTCTTGATTTGATACACAGGTAAAATACACAGCGCCACTCGGTCATTATGTATACTAAAATGATGTCAAAAAGTGTGAGAGATATGAAATATATATGGGACTTATATCTGCTACTTAGAATTTATATATAAGCATATGCAGATATGTGAATACAATATAAAGGTGTATTCGTAGATATATAGTGTAAACTTTCCCTAACAAGGATTAAACCGTTCTTAAAAAGAATCAAGCCTCTTCAAACACTCTCCTTGCTGCTAGCACCGAAACGCGTAGAAGTGACGACACCTGCCACGTGTGATGGAGATGCTGAGACACCGTATACAACCAGAGAGACCAAGTGGGAGAGAATAGAAAAAGGAGAATTGGGACTGTACATGCGGAGACATGTCACGAATATAACTGTCCGTCTCTGAGATGGGCAAATGTGGTGGTAGTTCAAGACAGGACAGGATGATCCAGTCCACAATACTGCAGAGTTTCAAGACGGGACCAGATGGGGTTTGGAGTATCGAAGAGGTTCGAGACTGGATTGGTTGGTCGTCGGACTACAACGCCACTGTTCTCCACTGGTAGGAGATTTAGGAGTATCGAAGGAATTCGAGACAGAATTGGATGGTCTACGGACTACAAGTCCACTGTTCCTCTTAATCGGAGGTTTAGGGGTATCGAAGAGGTTATAGACAGGATCAGATGGTCGACGGCCTACAAGTCCACTGCTCTCCACTAGCTTGAGGTTGAGGAAATATTGAAGAGGTTCGAGATAGAACCGGATGGTTGACAGGCTATAAGTCCACTGTTCCCCTTAGTCAGAGATAATAGGAGGAACAACCAGATGTCAGGGTTGATCCTGAGGCCTAGTATATCTGGTAGAAGGGTAGAGTGTTTTGAGACCCTACACCTGACTGGCCGGGGCAGTCACTGGAGCAACCGGTGATGGCAACCCAAACAAACCGGAGGGCCTGAGGTGTAGGGTCAAGTAAACTGGAGTCAGACCTTGGGAGCAGCTGAAGGGACTCCTGTTGCAATGCAGAAGATTCCATAGGAGAAGCGTGGTCAAGGATAGCCGAGGTCAAGCCGAAATCTAATCAAGGAGCCAGGGGATCAGACGGAGACGTAGTCGGGGAATAGCCGTGTTGAGATCCAAGGGCAGAAGACAAGAGGCACGGTTGTTAAACAAGGCAAGGTTTGGTACACAGATTCAGCAACTCGGGAGCTCTGCAACAAAGGTTTCTCAGACTATTGGTGCTAAAATCGAGCAAGGCTAGGAGGTTGACCTAGATAGATAAAGTCTGCAGCAGCCAATAGGAATGATGGTGGGAGGAACGATCAGGGGAAGCATGACAATAACATAAGGGGCCATCTTTAAACTGGATTGAGGATCATAAGCTGAGCTCTACAACAGTGTATTGAAGCACGCTTTTATGTAGACTCTCCAGTAAGAGGCCAACCTTTTTATATATTTAACAGTGCTTAGTCTGCTATATCTCCTTTACATGTCCCGTTATTCACCTTAAAAAGTTCTCTGCTTGTATCAATGTAACAAAAGTTTCTGTCACATTGTATTTTATTAGCTAAAACCCCAATAGCTATTTAAAGATACATTTCTTTTCTCTTCAGTATTACTTTTTATGTTGGATCATACGTTTTCGAAGACATACTAAAGACGTGAGGAACCAAAATGTTTTACTTTTTGTTTTACTTTCCTTTTTACGATCTGTGTTTTATATTTTAACTTTTGAACGTAAATAAATTATTTTAATACTACACTTAGATGCTCTGTGCGCTGTCTCTCCCCTTCCATATCTCCTGATTTCAGTGAGTTAAACAGCAATGCTAAAATAGTGGAATTGCACGGTCCTGCAAAATGATTGTTATCTGTGAAACGGAAATTTGGGCTTTAATCCTTTGTGTGCAAGAAGGGTATGCAGTGCATTGCTCTGGCACAAAGGTTAAAAAGCAATTTTAAGATTAAAATGATTGTAATATTTCATAATAAAAGCAGCTCTAATTAATCATCATAGTATTTGGACTTTGGAGAGTCTTATTTCAATTCTGTCAGAGTTGTAGTACAAGAGTAATTCAATGACAAAGTGTCCCCCTCCCGCCCCTTTTACTGATGTAACACTGCTCAGCCAGATCAGAAGGGAGGTGCCCAGGTAGATTGCAGAGAGGGACAATCTTCAATTAAGATAAGGGAAAAACCTGAAAAACTTGTCAAGGGGGGCAGGGCTTTCATTGTTCTCATAGGAAGAAGATTGTCCCCTGCTGTTATCTGTCTGGTCTATGGACTGGATTCCACATCTGAGAAGAGATGGCTTACACTAGGTAAAAGGGGCGGGAGGGGAAACTTTGCTTGTGAATATCTCTCAAACCATAAAGGTTTGGCAGATAAGACTTATATCGTTCTTCATGTTTTTTTAATGCCTATAAAATAAAGATAAAATGAAGTATTACTATCCCTTTAAAAAGGAAAAAAAACAAAAAAAAACAGCTTGCAACAGAGGGATACGCAAAGTTGTGCACCCCTCTGGTGCTCAAATTGTAAATTGTGTTCTGATTGTATTACTTATGTTCCGTCCCCTCTTGTTTTTCTGCAGAAGCACTCATGACCTTGTTGCGATGGACGGGTGGCTTTACGCCGTGGGGGGCAATGATGGGAGCTCCAGCCTGAACTCCATCGAGAAGTACAACCCACGAACCAACAAGTGGGTGGCGGCCTCCTGCATGTTTACAAGGAGGAGCAGCGTAGGAGTGGCGGTTCTAGAACTCCTCAACTTTCCCCCGCCCTCTTCCCCTACTCTCTCCGTCTCCTCCACCAGCCTCTGACAAAGAACCCGCTTCTTCACCTCCAGAAGGGGCCTGCAATGGTTACCAGAGCTGTCCAGCGGGAACCAGTGGAAGGAGTCGCTGGCTTCACAATTCTGGGGGGCTTCTCAGGACACCCCCTATGTCCATGCAACCCCTTCACTGATGGGAAGGCCTGCATCCCATTGCAAAGATACCTCTTTGCTGTTTTAAAGAAGCAGTAAAGATTTATTATGAACAAAAAAATGTATATATAATATATTTGTACTCCAGCTACTGGTGAGATGTTTCATTCAAAGGTTATTGGAGTTCCAAAGGATGGTATGTATATATGTGTGTGTCTGTATATTTGTGTATATACCTCTTCTTGACCTGTGATAAGTTTTGAATGAAGCCTCTCCCACTAGTTTTTCTTTCATAAAAATAACTTTATTTGCTCCTTTAAAGACAGGACTCTTAGAGATGCATGCAGCAGCAAATGAATAAGACCATGGATGTGCAAGTTTAGACTCTACAGCTGCTGCCAGACTGCAACTTCTGTTCCTGTCAGCTGGAAGGGAATGATGGGAATTGTAGTCTTGCAGTAGCTGGAGGGCCACTGGGTTAGACAGTCTCTTAAAGGAATGGTTGTAAACATTAGACCTCTGGGTACACCAGCAGGTCACATTTTCAAGATATCCCTGCTTAATCACTGGAAAGTATTAGTGGCGCGGTCCTTGAGGTCAGTCCTTTGAGTATGCGCGGTGTACCCCTGTGGCACTCAAAAGGGTTAATCCACCTATGTTTAATTTGGGATATCCTGGAAACCGGACCCATTGCCGTACCATAGACTGGAGTCAACTAATGCCCTAAAGTGATGGGGAAAGGGTTAATCCTTGCACTGTAGCATCCTGCAGGTCTCTGTCACACACGGGAGGTAATCTTTGCTTTTCTGCACTGCGTAGGTCCCTCATGCAGGAGAGGGATTAAAACACTG
Organism: Rhinophrynus dorsalis; assembly: GCA_037306005.1. Classification (NCBI taxonomy): domain Eukaryota; kingdom Metazoa; phylum Chordata; class Amphibia; order Anura; family Rhinophrynidae; genus Rhinophrynus; species Rhinophrynus dorsalis. The sequence continues at coordinate 390,742,122 of CM074724.1, forward strand.
CAATTGTAATATTCTACAAAATCTCCGTATCGATCAATCTACCCTAATAATCCTGAAGAACTGACTGGCCGGGTTTAGACGCAATGGGATCCCAGCTATCTTCTTTCATCAAACCGATCCTATTGATGTGCAAACTGTGGGTGAAGAGGTTTGGCGTTAAGACTTATTCCACTAGTCCATAACCATTTTCGATGTATTTAAAGGGGGAATTGGCATCTCATAATAGCTCTCCATTTACCTTACTATGGATCGAAAATCCTAATGTCCCCTTTAAAACTTTTCCTTGTGCTGCTGTTCAAGGGATAGTAATACTTTGTTTATACAAGATTTAACCCCTTAAGGACCCATGGCAGTCCTGGACCGTCATAGGTTGTTATACACTTAAGGACCCACGACGGTCCTGGCTGCACACCGTTCGGGAAGTCTGGAATCTGATTGCACAAAAAAAAAAAAATGCTCCGTGGTCCTTAACCCTTTGAGTGTCAGAGGGGTATGCATTGCTTTGCATTACCCTCTGGCACTCAAAGGGTTAAGGGACAGCAAAGTACGTGCGCGGCCGGCCCTTAAGGGTTTAATATTGTACTTATTAAATACATAAAGCAAAGGAACGAAGTCATTTTGCTATAACTTTTTTATAGTTTTAGTGTAATATCTTTGTAAAGTTCACCCCTTCCTCCCCTTTTAGTCATGTCCGCGCTCTAGCTGACAATCTTGGATTCTGGTTCCAGGACCGGACAGAGCCAAAACAGCATTGTATACAGAGAAAATCTCCATGAGAATGGTCTACAAAGTGTGCCTGGTCTGAGGCAGTAGACTGTTATGAAGATTTCCTTGAATACAATGCTATTTCGGGTCTCCAGATGAGCCGCCCAGTCCCAGGATCAGAATCCAAGTTTGTCAGATAGAGTGCTGACATGGCTAAAAGGGGCGGGAGGGGGGAACTTTACATCGATGTTACACGAAAACTATAGAAGTTAAAGCAGCAAGACTTGGATCCTTTGCTTTACTTATTTTAAAGGGATAGTAATGTCAGAAAAGTATTAACTATATTGTAGATACAATTAAAAGAGATTACTTGCACTTTTTCGTATCTCTCAAACCGTTATGGTTTGAGAGATATAGGAAAATAAAGTTCTCTGGTCCCTCCCCTTTCTGCTTGACGAGCTGTAAAGCTGTCAGAAGCAGGTTCTGGTCGCTTGACCAGATGTGGCTCTTCAGCAGCGCCGATATAACGATATCTAAAGACAAATACTTCATTTAAAATGGTCTACAAAGTGTGCCTGGCTTGCAAGTACACTTTGTAGACCGTTCCAATGAAGTATTTATTTTTAAATAGCGTGATTTCAGCTCTGCTGAAGAGGCTCTGTCTGGTCAAATGACTGGAATCTGCAGCTGTCAGCTAGATGGCAGAATTGAGTAAAACAGCCAGGAAAAGGTAACTTTAGCAAGTTATATCTCTCATAACCATAAAGGTCTGAGAGATAAAACTTACATTGATGTTAATCTTTTTTTAATGTCTACAATATTAAATCAACTTTAAAATTAACCATTACTATCCCTTTTAATATGTACAATATTACTCCTTTTATAAACAAAGTATCTCTATCCCTTTAAAGAGAGAACATCTTCAATCAGTCCTGGACGTCATGCCCATGTAAGGCAGACATGAGTTTTTTCAGACTGAAACGCGCAGGGTATATGAGCCTACTTAAATCTTTAAAGGAATAGTAACACTGTATTGAAAAAATATGTTGCAGCATATAGCCTGCTGAGTAAAACAAAGGTACTTGCACTGATAAGTGGTGGTTTTATTTAAAAGTTATTGCAGTTGAAATTATCTTCTTTTGGGTGCAATACCTCTATAGCATGAAACTTTACAGTGGAGCTGTTGCTACGTCATCCTAATGGAGGTTTATGATCACCTAACCAGAGCTGTCTACAGGATTGATGTAGCAACAGCGCCACTGTAACATTTCAGGTCACTGTGATACTGCACCTAAAACATTTTCAATATACAGCTGCAGTAACCTTTCAGCAAAACATTGCGGAAAAGGGTGTACCCTTGTTTCATTCAGTAGATTAAACCTTTTATTATATAATATTAAGCATTACTATCCCTTTTAGGGACAGAGAGGTATGTAATGCATTGAGAAGCAATGAATTGCACCCCCCCCCCCCCGTCTACTAATGGGTTAACCCTTTGAGTGCCAGAGGCGCGTGCCCCTTTGGCACTCAAAGGGTTAATATTACCATGTTCAATGAGTAGTTTGAGGTCCGTGGTCCTGCTAGAAAGTACAGTGTCCACCCTCGATAGACATCACATCAAGAACTGATTGAAGAGGTTACCTCTTGAAGGTATCCATTTAAATGGTCGCATGCGAAAGACCGTGCGACCAAATGACTCATTTAACAAGTCCCCTGAATAAAAATGTCGGCATGACAATCTCTCGCTGCATGACGGCGCAAGATTATCATGTCAGGTTTCAAAGGACGCACTAGAAATGGCCAGAAAAGGGATCCCACAAATGCTCAGAATTTAAAATGTCAATTAACTACTACTGTTCTGTTGGACTGCCTTTATCATCTTACAGGAACAAGCCACGGCCAATCCCAGTGTAAAGTTTATGTGGCCTCCAAGCTGCCAAGAGCTATGAGGTGATTGGTGGGAAGAATGTCAGATCTGTGGCTTATCACCCTGGCTTTTAGGGCTACCAATCATAAGCCGCCGCTCTGACATTCTTCACACCAATCACCTAATAGCTCTCACTTTGACTTAGCAGCTTGGTGGCCACATAAACTTTACACTGGGATTGGCCACGGCTTGTTCCTGTAAGATGATAAAGGTAGTCGTCCAACAGTACAGTAGTAAATTCACGTTTTAAATTCTGCCCATTTCTACTGCGTCCTTTCAAACGCAACATGAGAATCTCGCGCTGTCATGCAGTGCGAGATTGTCATGCCGACATTTTTATTCAGGCGACTTGTTAAATTGGTCATTTGGTCGCACGCTTTTTCTCGTGTGGCCATTTAAAAGTAAACCCCTCTTGTACTAAGAAGCAAGAGAAAAAAAATCATAAGGGTCATTAGTATTTTCTGGTGATTGGTAAGTGTGGGTGTGAGAAAAGGGATAATTTAGCAGGTGGTGTTATTTCTCCTTTAAGTCTTGGTCCATTAAAATCTTGGACAACAAAACAAACAAAAAAAACCCCAACTTTTGGTCCCCTGCATGGTTGGACAGATATACAGATGCCGTCAGTGTTCCTCCTCTAACTTTGATACTTGATTCTCAACTGGAGGGCAGCTATGAAAAGGCAAAACCTCCCAGTTCCGAACTGCGTTGTTGAACCCCCTTCCTCTGTTTACTCCATCCCGTTCCACTGGGTGCTATCTACGTCTTCAATTCTTTGCAAATCACCAAGAACGTTTATGGCAGAATTTGCACGTAACCTTGTTTTCAAGTGCTTCTGAAGGAATCTTCATGGGCGTCCGTATAAAGCCGTCATCTGTTGTACTGTCGAATCTATTTAGAACTGAAATGTTACTGATCTGGGCTTGATGTTTCAGGTCAACCCTTTGGGTGCCAGAGAGGTGTGCAAATCAAGACTTTACACACCCTTCTGGCACTCAGAGGGTTAAAGGAACACCAACATCTCTGAACTCTTTAACCCCTTAAGGACTGGCATGCGCGGCCGGCACTTGAGGACCACGGGGCTTTTTTTTCTTTGCTTCTGGTTCAGGGCTTCCGGAGCAGCGTGCAGCCGCTCTGGGATCCCTGAACTCTGACGTACCAGGACCGTCACTTGTCCTTAATTGCCGGACGTCTGTGACGGGCCTGGCACGGCAATGGTCCTTAAGGTGTTAAGGAACATAGGGGGGCATTTATATAAGTGGAGTTAATGTATTGAAGTGATCTGCCGCACACACACTTGTACCTTTTATGAGGTGCCTCCGCATAAAAGGTGCATACAAAGTAACAAGTCGGGTCCACTCATCTTCCATTTCTTAAAATTCAATTTATTTAAAACCGTAATACATAAGATTAGTCCAACGTTTCAGGCCTTATGACTTTCCTCAGGAAATTCGTAAGGACTGAAACGTTGGAGTAATCTTAAGTAGTTGCTTTTTTAAAAAAAAGTGGCGTTCACAAATGTAAGAAAAGTGGAGAAGCAAATTTATAAAGAAACGTGATTTTGCGACATTTTAGCGACACAATTTTCTCTACAATATTAACGCCATATCTGACCTGTTCGTATTTCTTGCAAAAAACAAAAACAAAAACATGCACTATTAAGCCAAATTTATAAACTTTCCCATTTTGCGTTATAAATATCACCTATAATGAGGAGGAATAGGGGCATTTTAAGAATACTTCAGGAACAACGGACAAGAACACTTTTATAAATGTCCCCCACAGGCCTGTAAAAACTGCAGTTATTCTGGAGTCAACCAGCTTCACAATAGGGGACAAATAAAAATTCCTGTCACATTAACTCTGGCATTTAACCCCTTGAATGATAGAGGTCGCCAGTGCATTGCTCTGCAAAGCATTGCAGACCTCTCTAGCATTCAAGGGGTTAAAAAAGCTTTATTCAAGTGCATGGACGTTTAAAAATTTTTATTTGTCCCCTATGATTTGGTTGGTTTAAGCAAGAATAACTCCACTTTGGTTTTATAAATGTAGCCCAGAGTTGTGTGCAATGCATTTCAAAGCATTACCCCCCACTTAAAAGGATAGTAACATTTAATAATGAAAAATAAATATGCGTATACATTGTTGTGGGAAAACAAGGATGCAGCCATTTCACTGAGGTGTCGTATTGAAAGGTAATTACACCTCAAATCTGCATGTATTTGTACAGGACGGCCATGGCGTGAAATGTTATAGGGGGACTGCTGCAACGGGAGTCTATGGCCAGCTCTGGACAGCTGACCATCAACCTCTATAAAATGCTCTAGCAACAGCACCACTGTAACATTTTGGTTCACTTTAGGCTGCGATAACTTTTGAATAAAACATCTCTCAGCAGTGGAAGTACCCTTGTTTTAATCTGCATGATAAACTTGTGTGTGTGCATATATATATATATATATATATATATATAATATAATATAATATGTTACTGTGCCTTTTTAATCTGAATGCAAAATCCCAATGATCCCCATGAATCAATCTAGCATGGATCGGGTCACCAAAATAAGAGCAAATATTGCATAATATAAAAAAGTGTAATTTTGTACAGTTTTGCCTGCGGAGTACAACAAGGTTACTTCTGCCTGATTCAAAAGCTGTATCTGACAGGTGCAGTACTTCCATTCACCTGCTATTTTAGGGTGGCAGTGTTGCTACAACAGTCTATGGACACCTACGGTTAGATGACCATAAACCTGCATAGAATGCTGTAGAAACAGCGCCACTGTAAAGTTTCAGGCTATACAGGTCCTGCACCCAAAAGAAGGAAGTTACAGCTGCAATATCTTAAATAAAACCACTGTAATCATGCTATATGCTGCAAGATATGTATTTTTAAATACAGTGTTACTATTACTTCTACTGCTTCATTCAAAAAACAGCTGACGCGTGACCTTTATTTGGGTGCAGTACTGTCATTTACCTGCCATGCTAGGGTGGCGCTGTTCTAGAAATCTGTCAGTAACCTTAGCTTCCAAAGAAAACTATAGCAAAGGTAGCTAAGGTAGCAGGGCATTCAAGGGGCTGCACCCCTCGAGTTGTTATAACCACTTTTGTATGAAGTATCTGCCATTGGGGAGGGGGGGTAATTTCTTTTACTCAACAGGCAACATGCTTAAACACATTTCCCATGTTACTTGATACTTTTTTGTTTAACCGCCACCCCTCTGGCGCTTAAAGGGTTAATCTTTAATTAGTACTAGATATCCGTGTCCACTGAGCCAGATATGATTTTTGACTGAACTCCAGGACCCAAAACTCAACCCACTGAGATCTGTCTTCCTGAGATGACCAGCAGCAAAGAATCATGTTGGCCTCTCGACATGGTATGCAGCAGAAAAAAAAAAAAAAAAAAAATTGTGGGTGACCAACCCATGCAGTATTGATTGATAGGGGGCATTAGGATTTTCCTCCCAGATTAAGGTAAGTGGTGGATCATTATTAGGAGATGTTAGCGTTCCTTTAAAGATCAGAGGGTCCATGAAGTATTAAAGGGACAGTATAGGGTTCATACACAACCCTTTAAGATCCTCGGCTGTGTCCAGAGGACTATGGGAACTCACTGGGTTTTGCTTTGCCGTGCAGGTTGCCGGGGTTTGGATTGGGTGACACCAGAACCCCTCACGCTCATGGGAGATTGCTGTCCTCTATAGAATCCCTATGTCGGCTAGTCCATGAGCAGTGGGCTTCTATATCTAAGAGAGAATCTCCCATGAGCGCCTCACTCAGCACTGATGTCACCCATCCCAGTTCACATGATCTGTAACATTGTATCTAGGAGAGAATCTCCCATGAGCGCCTCACTCAGCACTGATGTCACCCAGCCCAGATCACCATGATCTGTAACATTGTATCTAGGAGAGAATGTCCCATGAGCGCCTCACTCAGCTCTGATGTCACCCAGCCCAGATCACCATGATCTGCAACGTAACCCTAATCACAACAGAGAAATATTTAGCTACGGGAAGGTATTTCCTATAACTTAAGCCACAGCCGAGGATTCAGAAGATCTTGCATGTGACCCTATACTACTCATTTAAAAGGTCACACAATCCAGACGCCCCTCCTTCTGGCTTACCTCTTGTTTGTTTTGGGGTTTTTTGGATCTCGTGTCCAATTCACCTCAAGTACCTTCTGCAATAAGCAACACTACATTACTCTTCTCCAAAATGGCTCTCCCACAAAATGGTTTTGGTTTTGTATATATTTAGGTTCTAACTTTTTTTATTGTTGCCTCTTCTCTTCTGTGTTATTCTTTGGTCGTTGCCATTTGCCCTTTTGTGCGTACTGAGTGTCACTTAAAGGACCAGTAAACTTTTTATGAAAAAAAAAATCTAGCGCTTTTCTCTCTGAGTACAACAAAGGTGCTTTCACTGCTGCAAGGTAAATGTTTCCAGACATATTGCAGTTTAAACTTTTTATGGTGCCCTCTAGTGGTCCTATTTCAAATACTCTATGGGAGAGGTCAGTCATGGACAAGCAGCTCCCCACTGAATGTGACAGAAACTGCAGAGTCACTTCCTGTGAGACCTTTCAGGAAGTAGTCACACTGTCACTCCCTGCCAGCGATGGGAGTGTCCTTGTTTTACTCAGCAGGAAAACCCACATAATATTTAGGTTTTTGTTAAGAAAAAAATTCTACTGGTTCTTTAACCGTTTGAGTGCCAGATTGGTATGCAACACTTTGCTTTGCAAGGCGTTGCGTACCACCTCTGGCACTCAAAGCGTTACGGATTGGAGATGTGTGCAGCGCATTGTGAAGTGACGTGTTGCAACTCCCCTCTGGCCCATTAAGGGTTAACCTACCTTTCTGCTCAACCCACTGTCTCTCTGGGCCTTATTCATAAAGAAAAAGATTCTCATTGATTTAATTGGGGATTTTAACCCCTTGAATGCTAGAGAGTGTTGAAGACTTCTTTCCTTTTTTTTTTAAGCATTCAAGGTGTAAACAAAAAAAAAAAAAATAGGTAATTTTGGGAACAGTCCGTTGTCTCCCAGGTTATGTTTGTTTGCTTCCAAATCGCATGTCTTTTTTTCCGTATATATGCCACTATGAACTGTATTAAGGAAGCTTAAGAAGTGCAATGCTGGAGCAAACCGTTAAACGTTAAAGCTGCCAGTGCACTGTGAGTCATCTGGTTACTACTGAATAATGGTGATTTTGGCACCTTTAAAGGGAAACTATCACCCCACCTAATTAAGCATCCAGCGATAAGCTTAACAATCAAAAAAAGATCTCGTTGGTTAGAAATCCTTCCTCAGTTGGCACGGACGGCCAGGCAACATCGCAGACACCTTCTCTTACAGACTTCTGTGGGCCTGCGCCATCAGTCCCGGTCTCCTCTAGGAGGCATTGCATGGTACCTCTAGGTACCGAATGGACTGACGGTGCAGACGCCTGTAAGCAAAGATATCTGCGCTGTGACCTGGCCATCAGTGTCGGCTGAGGTAGTATTTTTGACTAACACAGTCTTTATTCTACATAACCGGAGCATATCGCTAGATGTCTGATTAGGTGGAGTGGACTTTAGTTGGGGGTGAGCCCCTTTAAATATTCAAAGTCGCCAACGCATTGCAGAGCAATTTCACTACCTTTCTAGGGGATAAAAGCCCCATTTAAATCAGTGTGCAAATTTGTGAGTTGTCAGTTGTTTCCAGGTTTCTGCACAAGGTCCCCCCCCCCGTTCTATACTTGATTTGCAAATCCATTGTGCTTACCATATACAGGGCGACTCGAGGGCTGCAATGCATATAGTCAGTGGCTGTTTCTGCCTTGCTATTGTCCTTCCGAGTTAATCTCTCAAGGCTTTCAACACTGACTAAAGACCACTGGACAATGCAGAGCAGCCCTGACACATGAACAAATCCATTGGTGGAGATGCACTAAAGAGTGAAAGAGGTGATAAGGCGAAGATAAATTCTGCAGTTTCTGTTATTCTACTGAGCCAGTGCACTAAGATTTCTCCATATCTTAGTGCACAGGATCTATAGAATAGTATAGGACCTGGAGATGTTCTGTCGTGGAAAGTAGTCTCCGCTTGATCATGGTTTAGTGCATAATCCCCCATTGTAGTTCAGTCTTCCAGCTGACGGTTAAATGCTTTTACATCATTCATTTGCAGAGCGAGCAATAGGCGGTTCATTCCGTGGAGAATGAACAAGATTCCCGATGTTTGTACAATCTCTTTCCATGCATAAAGCTGTAAGGAATACTTTATATTTTTGTTGCTTAATTTATTTAAGTATTTATTTATATAAAATGTATCCTAGAAAACTTTGAGACTCCCTTTCCCTATACAGGATAAATTCAGACTGGCATTATGCACCGTTTAGTGTGATTTTTCTTTAGGAAATACAATTTAGACAAAGAAATGGTTGATTGCATATTTCTATCTGTGATTATTAAAAAAATGTTGTGTAACCGATCCGGGGAAGGGGCTTTGGAACTATATGTAGTCTCCTATATCCACATGGAGTTTCCATATCCTAAAACGCACCCAGTTCTACTCTGTTCTCCCTGCAGATTTCCGTGATCTGTAGGTCTGGGCAGCTTCAGCTGCTTATGGGAGATATGTCCTGTCCATTCAGCTCTGTTCACCGGGAGCATTTTAATGCATGGATGTACCCGGCATTTGCGGAGTCCCTTCTGCTCCAGGTGGCCTCATATGACGCTGCCATTTGTCCCAGTTTTTCTGCAAGGAACCAATTTAAAGGGATAGTAATACTTCGTTTTAACTTTATTTTATTTTGTAGGCATTAAAAAAACATGAAGAATGATATAAGTTTTATCTCTCAAACCTTTATGGTTTAAGAGATATTCACAAGCAAAGTGTCCCCCTCCCGCCCCTTTTACTGATGTAACACTGCTCAGCCAGATCAGAAGGGAGCTGCCCAGGTAGACTGCAGAGAGGGACTATCTTCAATTAAGATAAGGGAAAAACCTGAAAAACTTATCAAGGGGGGCAGGGCTTTCATTGTTCTCATAGGAAGAAGATTGTCCCCTGCTGTTATCTGTCTGGTCTATGGACTGGATTCCACATCTGAGAAGAGATGGCTTACACTAGGTAAAAGGGGCGGGAGGGGAAACTTTGCTTGTGAATATCTCATAAACCATAAAGGTTTGAGAGATAAGACTTATATCATTTTTCATGTTTTTTTAATGCCTACAAAATAAAATAAAGTTAAAATGAAGTATTACTATCCCTTTAATCCTGTGGTCAGTTGCTTGGGGATGAAATGTGTGCTTTGCGGATATTAGAAAACAGTATTAATAAGTATTAATGAGACTAAGGAAGTGCAATAATCTGCTTTAATCTCTTTGGGGGAGATATCTAAAAATGGAGTTACTTGTAAATTGTCTTTATAGTGGAGTTAAAATGCATTTTGTTATTTATAAACAGTGTGACGTCAATTTTCTTGCATGTAACGCCAACTAGTAGAGGTTGAGGAAAATTGGCATTAGGGAGAAGGAAAATATTGGTGCAGAGAATTTATAAAGAATTGTCGCCATTTGCGATAGATTTGTGCCAACGTTAACGCTAGAATTTTAACGCCACGTGTAGGTTGTTCTTAAGCATTCCAGGTGTTAAAATATTCATAGTAACGCCATATTTATAAAAAGAAAAATAATCATTTACAACATTTATAAATTGGACCTGGCGTTATCTGCACTTGCCATGCTTTAAGGACAGTTTTTTTGGAACCGCTTTTATAAATCACTCTTTGAGTGCTAGATATGTATGCGCTGGATAACTCTCTGGCACTCAAAGGGTTAAACACATTCACCCTTTGAGTGGAGATAAAGTGGAGATGACTTCTCCAGTGATATAATTTCTCCCGTTTCTATATTATTCTATAGAGCCTATGCACTAAGATTTCTTAAACTTTGGAGATCCTAGTGCATTGGCTCTATAGAATAACATAGGAACTGGAGAAGTGATATCACTGGAGAAGTCATCTCCGCTTTATCACCCCTTTATCACGTCTTAGTGCATCTCCCCCAGTGTGTTGGAGACCTCGTCCGTATCCAAGAGATTAAGGAGATTCCAAAAATTCTTTATTTTGGGCCTTGTTACACAATTTGTCAGTGGCCTCTGAAGTTCTTAAAGGGATAGTAATACTTTACTTTTACTAATCCCCATTTTATACAACTTAAAAATATTGTTAAAGGGATAGATACACTTAAGTATTACTAATCCCTATAGGAAAGTACTACTAAAAAAAACATATTGCTCCCAGTGTCCTCTCTGAAACCTTTATGGTTTGAGAGATGATCGCTTTTAAAGTTGCCCTCCCCCTTCTCCGTAGTCAGCATGCTAGCTGACTGAAGGGAAATCCGGTCATAGATCATCAGGCGGCTCTGCAGCAGAGCCACGATCGCGTTAATTAAAAAAAAAAAAAAAGCTTTCACTAAAACGGTCTTCTACTTGTACTTGCAAACCAAGCACAAGTAGAAGACCTTTTCAGTGAAAGTTTTCTTTTTTAGGAACGCGATCTGGCTGTGCTGGAGAGCCGCCTGGAAGTCGTACGACTTTCTTCCCTGCAGTCAGCTAGAATGCTGACTACGGGGAAGGGGGAGGGAGAGGGCAACTTTAGAAGAGATCATCTCTCAAACCATAAAGGTTTGAGAGATGACACTGGGGGCAATACATTTATTTTTTTTTTTAGTAGTACTTTGCTATAGGGATTAGTAATACTTAAGTATTACTATCCCTTTAATGCCCCAAATCGCAGTTTCAAAGTCTCCCCCTCCCTCCCCTTTCCCCGATATCAGAGTCTTGCTGACTGCCCGGTAATCCGATCCTGGGGCCATCCGGCGGCTCTGCATATGTAAAAGACCTTTGAAGTGAAATATTTTTTTTCATCAACGAGATCTCGGCACTGCTGCAGAGCCACCGGATGGCCCCAGGATCGGATTCCCAGGCAGCCAGCATGACGCTGATATCGGGGAAAGGGGAGGGAGGGGGAGACTTTGAAATTTTCTCTCAAACCATAAAGGTTTGAGATGCGATTTGGGGCATTAACAATCTTTTTTGTAAGTTTTATATAATGGGGATTAGTAAAAGTAAAGTATTACTATCCCTTTAACCCCTCAACGACCGGCGGTCCTGGGACATTTCCGTCCCATAAGGACCGCATAGGACCACGTGGACACGCCGGTACACGTGACCTGTCACGTGTATCGGCGCGTCACTATGGGGCCTGATAGAGATCGCTCCGATCTTGGAGCGGTCAATTTCAGGCCCTATTTTTACTTACAGCGCTCCCGGTAGAGCGCTGTAAGTAAAAAGTATGTGACGTACTATGACCGTCATCGGTCCTTGAGTATTTCAAGGACCGTGACGGTCATAGTATGTCCCATGTCGTTAAGGGGTTAAATAACCCCTGCTGTGTTCTGTGAATTCACCAACACAGGGCTTCAAAGGAGAGGACAGCAATGTTACTTCCTCTTCCAGAAGCACCAAGCCCTGCACATCACCGAGATCTGCAGGGAGAATGGGAGAGTTTTAAGCAAAGGGGAACTCTGTTCACATGGCGTTCAGTTAAATGTCCAAGTTATGAGGCTTTCCACCTGTAGGGATTATCCTCCTTGGTAAAACAAGTGTATTTTCATTGCAGAGTGGTGTTTTATTCAAAATTTATTGAAAAGCAAACTTATTATTAATTCATTAATTACTTGTTTTAGGTAATGTTAATTAGGTAATGTTAATTACTTGTTTTAGGAAATGTTAGTGGCGCTGTTGCTACACCATCTTATGTTCATAGGATGGTGTAGCAACAGCGCCTCTGTAATATTCCAGGCCACTGAGATACAGCAGCACACAAACAAAATCCTATTTGAGCTGCAATAACTGTAGAATAAAGCACCCGTCATAATGGAGAGTAGCCTTGATTTACTCAGCAGGATAAACCCTACAGTATATATATATTTTTTTTTACACATTAAGTGTTACTGTGTCATTAACGTGATTTCTTGTAACCCTTTAGATGCCAGAAATGCCTTAATTGTGTTTTAATTCGTTGGAGAGGGCTCTTCATCCAAGGCGTTAACTAGAGCCCTGCATATTAACCCATTAAATGCCTGAGAGGTGTCCAGTGCTTTGGATATCTCTCTGGCACTCAGCGGGGGTTAATGGTTTTCATTTTCACAAATTGCCCCCCCCATCTTCTCCCCATTCCTACCAGGACATGAAACACCGTAAAGGGAGAGCTATACTGTGACATCACAGTAAATGGAGAGCTATACTGTGTGACATCACAGTAAATGGAGAGCTATACTGTGTGACATCACAGTAAATGGAGAGCTATACTGTGTGACATCACAGTAAATGGAGAGCTATACTGTGTGACATCACAGTAAATGGAGAGCTATACTGTGTGACATCATAGTAAATGGAGAGCTATACTGTGATATCACAAAGTGTGGCCTGTGATGGGTTGCTGTAGAGTAACTCTCTTAAAGGAACAGTATCACACCTAATAAACAAACCCTGGTTAATATTATCTAGCAGAAAATCCCAGTGGCCACTAGGAATCTGTTCTCTGGACTAATTCCCCAGAATTCATCTTTAAAGGGAGAGTAATACTTAAAATGTAAAACATAATATGTTGTAAGGTTTATCCCCTGACGAAAACAAGGGTACTCCCACTGCGGAAAGGTGTTTTATTCCAAACTTATTAGAGCTCAAACTAGACTTTTCTAGGTGCAGTATCACAGTGGCCTGAACTATACAGTGGTGCTGTTGCTACACCATCCAATGGAAGTTTATGGTCAACTGACCAGAGCTGTCCATAGGATGGTGTAGCAACAGCGCCACTTTCAGTCCACAGTGATACTGCACCAAAAAAAATTCAGGATTGAGCTCTAATAATTTTTGAAGAAAACTTTTCAGCAGTGGGCTTCTCCTTATTTTACTCAGGAGGATAAGCCCTAGTACCCTACAACAGTTGTATATACATTTTAAGTATTACTATCCCTTTTAATGTGTATTTGATACCATCTCCATGGTTAGAAGATCACACCCAATCAGGCACTGCTTCCTTTCCACAGTCTGATAACACTTCCCTGTTGTGGCCAGTTCCATGCAGATGGATGAGATACAAGTCTAACTCATTCCACTTGGCAGCCCATGCATAAAGGGATAGTAATAGTTAATATGTAAAAAAAATATATATAATATATATATTTTATTTATATATAATATATATATTGTAACGGTTTGTTTGACACACAGACACAGTAGGTTTGGATAAAACACAATTTTATTGAACAATGATAATAACAATAACCCTCACGGGTCCTGTAATATATACACCATATAGTACAGACACAAGACAGGTACTACAGAGTTAGGCCCACACAGGTCCAGTATACGCAGAAAGTCCAGAGATAAATATACTGACACAGGTCAGGCAATTCTTGTGAGAGTCTCACTTTAACAGTACTGAATGGGTTACTTTTAGGCAGAGTTTTCTGACAGGCCCTAATAGGGCAAGGCCCTTTAAGAGGCTCAAACAAGGATGAGAGCTCCAAATCGAGTAACGCCCAAAGGTAATGGAGACCAGACAACTGAGGACTGCCGTAGCAGGAACGGAGACTGAGCAACTTGTGATCTGCCGTAGCGGTAACGGAAACTGAGCAACTTGCGCACTGCCGTAGCGGTAACGGAATCTGAGCAACTTGCCCTGAAAGGCACCCAACCTGGAACTGCACGGGAGAGCGGAGGCACAGAAATGTTCGAATGGTCTATGTGCTTGAAAATCAAGCACATGTTTTAGACCATTCCAATGAAGGGATTTGTGGTAAATAACGAGATCGTGGCTCTGCTCAAGCACCTCCGTGTCGGTCGACACGGATCTCCTGCTGACAGCTTTACAGCTCTCAGAAGGAAGATCAAACTTTAAACACCTTAACTACCGGACGCGCAGGCACGCAGCGGTCACTGAAGAACCATGGAGCTTTTTTTTTTTTTTTTTTTTTTTTTAATTTGGATTCCAGACTCCCCGAACGGCGTGCAGCCGCGGCGGGAGCTTGGAAATCCATGACGGTCATAGTACGCCATGGGTCGTTAACTCATTTACCCATGAGGTACTATGACTGTCAAGGGTTGTTAAGGGATTAAACCGTAGTGATTTGAGAGATACAGTTTTTTTGCATTTAGCTTAGGTTTTTAAGCTCTTCTACATGCAAAAAACTTTTTTTGTGGACATTTCTAACACTTTAAATCAACAGGGATAGATATTGGTTTGCTCCAGCATTGTACCTCTTTAGCGTAATGCATAAGTTCCAAGAACCACAATTCTGTAACGATCACAAAGCCAATAATAAAAAAAAAAAAATCTATATACACCTCTATATGCACATACACACACACACACACGTACACACACACACACACGTACATACACACAACATGCTGAACTATAAGGAACAAATACTATTCCTGTTGATTTAACCCTTTGGATGCCAGAGGGGTCTGCTATGCATTGTGTACGACACTGGCACTCACAGGGTTAAAGGAAATTTTTATCCCCTTCAGTGGTAGAGAGGTCTTTGCAATGCCTTGGGACCTTCCCAGCATTCAAGAGGTTAAAACACCATTTACAAGCCAGGTGAATTTGTATGTGTCCCCTGTGGGTGCAGCATTGTGTGCTGTATTGTTTATATGTATATATATATATATATATATATATATATATATATATATATATATTTGTGGACTGATATTTGGTGAGACTGTCAGCGTTGGGGAATGGTAAACAGACTTACTGGTAGACATGGGTCCCTGTCACTTCCTGGGAGAGGCGCAGAGCGATGGCTGGAATGTGTGTACATTAAACAGCTTGTGCAATGCCTTGTGCAGCAGACAAGGAGCCGCTCACCTCCCAGCCATGACAGCAGCAGCTATTAGGTTCAAAGGGTCGTATTCAGGAAGCTGGACGTGCAGGTCCGGAGCAAACCAGCTGAGCCATACGGGAGACATTACATGTCCTTTAGTTAACTCTTTTGAGTGCCAGACGGGTTTGCACTACATTGGTCTGCAATATGTTGAGTACCCCTCTGAAAGTAAAAGGGTTAAATGGATCTTTTAACCTCTTGAATTCTAGAAATGTCTCCAACACACTCCTCTGCAATTTAACATAGCTGAGCGTGCCTGAGGGCTCTCCAGATCTGACGCACAGACTAGGGTTTTCAGACTGAAATACTGGGTCTCAGGGGGCAGAAGCTGTCTCTCCGGTGGTGGTGAAGTTCTTCTCCTCCTTACCCTGTTCCTCCCACTTCTCTTCCTTCCCGCTCCGTTCACTTCTCTTCCTTTCCACTCTTCTTTCCATTTTTCTTCCTTCCCACGGTTTTGCCCAATTCCACTTCTCCTTCTTCCCACCCTGTTCCTCCCATTTCTCCTAATTCCCACCCTGTTCCTCCCACTTCTCCTCCTTCTCATTCTGTTCCTCCCACATCCCTCCCACTTCTCCTCCTCCTTCTCATTCTGTTCCTCCCACATCCCTCCCACTTCTCCTCCTCCTCATTATGTTCCTCCCACATCCCTCCCTCTTCTCCTCCTCCTTCTCACTCTATCCCTCCCACTTCTCCTCCTCCTTCTCACTCTGTTCCTCCCACATCCCTCCCACTTCTCCTCCTCCTTCTCACTCTGTTCCTCCCACTTCTCCTCCCACTTCTCCTCCTTCCCACTCTGTTCCTCCCACCTCTCCTCCTTCCCACCCTGTTCTGCCCATTGCCCACCCACTTCTCCTCCTTTCCACCCTGTTCCTCCCACTTCTCTTCCTCCTTCCCACCCTGTTCTTCCTATATCCCTCCCACTTCTCTCCCTTCCCACCCACTTTATGACCATAGTCCACCCAATGTCTATTTCAGGAGATACTCACACTTTTATTTTTGGGCAAAGTGAAAGCAACCATTTCCTGGTGAATCACACAAATACAGGGGTGCCCAGAGTATTTCAAACAACTATGTACCAGTACCACAAGTGTTAATAACCACTGGAAATACTAAACCTAAAACTGAGCTACTACTCCGAACAAACCAATGAGGGGGGCTGAATATAATAAAATAAATAGTGATGGGAGTCGCTCTCAGGTTATAGGATATCAGAATCCAAAGTATATAACGCCATATAAAAAAAAATAACAAAAATCAAATGTGTGATGTCAATAGGGTGAACTAAACATTATCGGATAGAAGAAATTTTCTTAGATGGTAAAAAAACACTCAATAATACAGTGATTATTAACTAAATAAAATACAATAATGTATACAGTAATATTGACAGTATACCTACAGTATAGAATACAACTTTCAACAGCAAATATATCACATAAAATGAATAAATATTATTTTACTCACATACCACCAAAAGAAAACGTCGGATCAATAATGGAACAAAATGGAGAACGAGTCCAGATATCAAACCGTGGTGAACATGTGAGAAATAAAACATAAATACATAGGGCCGTATGTTCAAAGGGATAACGACAAAAAAATGTCGTATGAAAGACAAAAATCAGTAATTGTGTGCATGAACGACATATTTTCAATAGATTATACGACAAAAAACTAGTAATGTCCGCTGTGTACGACACAACTCCAGAATTGATGGGTAAAGGGGCGTGGCTAGGGCGTGGCTAAGCTATTCTCCAGTGTTGTATAGAGGAAAAGAGTATTTGTCGTAACTAACGACAAAAAAAAGTCTTTCAAAAGACAAAATTTGTACGTTAAGAAAAAAGTGGAGGGAATGTGTTCTGAATGTGAGAATTTTTGTCGTTAGTTAAGACATTTTTAAAGACGTTTTTGTTGTTAAGACATTTTTTTAAGACATTTTTGTCTTTAGTTAAGACTTTTTTTTGTCGTTCCGTATGATAATGTCAGTCAGGACAAACGACATATTTCCAATCACAACCGACACTCTGAAAACATTAATAACCCCAACGACACTTTACTTTGAAAAGTCGTTACAAACGACAAAAGCTATTTCGCTACTTCTTTGAACATATGGCCCACAGTATGATCTGTATAATTAATCAAGTTCACAACCTAATAGAATTTCCGTGTTGTTCAATCAGTTGTGAAGAAACAGGTGAAAGAACTCACTTATAATATCACTGCCTGGCTGACTGTCCAGTCAGTCAGAGCAATAAAGACGTGGACAGAATAACAACTGTCTCCACCCAGTCAAACAATGGTGATATCTGTTGGCAATTTTTCAGCATATACAATCTTGATGCAAACAGGATCGAAATATATCAGAAATCAAGCAGAGTACTCACACACTGGTTGGTATACCCGAGGGGTATCTGCCCCATCTCAGGTGAAGTCTCACAGGAAAAATTCTCAGTACCGTTCCCGTTCAGTCAAAAGGATAAACAATGGCAGCGCTGTTCAATGCACGCAAACGAATGTATGCAAGAAAAGACGGTGCTAAAGTTCCAATTTGGCTAAAAATATGATTTATTGATAAAAGTAAAATGGAAACAAAATAATATCACTGAAAAAAATCACAGCTTGCGTGATACCTAGCCAACGCGTTTCATAACCATACAGGTCATTTCATCAGGACGGGAGAGAGAGATATCGCAACTCCCAACTTGAATCTCAAAAAAATGTCTTAACTAAACACAAAAATGTCTTAAAAAATGTCTTAACTAAAGACAAAAATTCTCACATTCAGAACACGTTCCCTCTACTTTTTTCTTAACATACAAATTTTGTCTTTTGAAAGACATTTTTTTGTCATTAGTTAACGACAAATTTTCTTTTCCTCTATATGACACTGGAGAATAGTTTAGCCACGCCCTTGCCACGCCCCTTTACCCATCAATTCTGGAGTTGTGTCATACACAATGGACATTACTAGTTTTTTGTCGTATACCCTAGAGAAAATATGTCGTTCATGCATACAGTTACTTATTTTTGTCATTCATACAACATTTTTTTGTCATTATCCCTTTGAACATACGGCCCTGTATTTATGTTTTATTTCTCACATGTTCACCACGATTTGATATCTGGACCCGTTCTCCATTTTGTTCCATTATTGATCCGATGTTTTCTTTTAGTGGTATGTGAGTAAAATAATATTTATTCATTTTATGCTGTTGAAAGTTGTATTCTAGACTGTAGGTATACTGTCAATATTACACTGTATACATTATTGTATTTTATTTAGTTAATAATCACTGTATTATTGAGTGTTTTTTTACCATCTAAGAAAATGTCATCTGTCCGATAATGTTTAATTCACTCTATTGATATTACAGATTAGATTTTTTGTTATTTTTTTAAGAGCACCTCCAATCACTATTTATTTTATTATAACATTTCCTTGTACTGCACAGTGCTACTCATTAGCATATGAAAGTAATTGAAACCTTTATTAGCATATGACACATCACTGAAAGGGCTTCATCAGCATATGAAATGTCATTGGTTATCTTAATTAGCATATGAGAATGTCTGTGATGTCACACGGTGCCACGATTAACATACAATAACATATGAAAGATGTGTGAATATCTCTTGAATTGTACATTGGCTGGTCTTTTGGTTAACTTGAATATATGCAGTTTTCAAATATGCACACTTGAATTAAAGGGACTGTAATGTCCCAGAAAAAATATGTAGCATTTTGTAGGGATTAAAAAGTTGAATTGAATGCAAAAAAACATATCTCTCAGACTGCTATGGTTTGAGAGATATCTGCAGTCAAAGTTTGACATTTCCTGCTGTCAGCCGACACAGACTCTTCAGCAGAGCTGCAATTGCGTTTTTTAAAAAGAATGATTGCATTGGAATGGTCTACAATGAGTGCTTGCAAACCAGGCACACGTGTCTTCTGACAAGATTGAAGCATATACCCAATATAATCTTCTATGGCTGTGCTACATTGATTTGTTCATTTTATGGATTGGTCCCAGTGATACCCTGATACAATTCATTCATAATCTTAACAGTGCCACAGGATTGGCGAAGAGCTAACATAGTGCCTCTATTTAAGAAGGGAACTAAAACAGAACCTGGGAATTATAGACCAGTGAGTTTGACCTCTGTAGTGGGAAAACTATTAGAAGGCATAATAAGGGACTATATTCAGGATTACAACACAAAAAATAAGATCATTAGCACAAATCAACATGGTTTTATGAAGAATAGATCATGCCAAACTAATCTTTTCAGCTTCTATGAGGAGGTAAGCAGCAACCTTGACAATGGCAAGGCAGTAGATGCAGTATATCTAGACTTTGCAAAGGCATTTGATACAGTACCACACAGAAGGCTGGTGTATAAAATAAGGAAACTGGGGCTAGGAGATAACCTTTGCAATTGGATACAAAACTGGTTGAAGGATAGGGATAGGGAACAGTGTGTGGTTGTAAATGGAAAATTCTACAGTATAGTTAAAGTGGAGAGTGGAGTACCTCAGGGTTCAGTATTGGGTCCGCTGCTTTTTAACATGTTTATAAATGACCTGGAAATAGATATAGAAAGCAAAATATCAATATTTGCAGATGATACTAAATTATGCAAAGTCATTAATTCAGAACAGGATATTTTCTCTCTACAGAGGGACTTACATACAATGTCAGATTGGGCAAACATGTGGAATATGAAGTTTAATGTGGGGAAGTGTAAAGTCATGCATTTGGGAGGAAACAATCCCAAGGCTACTTATAAACGTAATGGAATAATTTTAGGTGACTCGTTGCTAGAAAAAGACCTGGGTATCCTTGTCAACTACAAACTTGGAAACAGTGACCAGTGTCAAACAGCAGTAACAAAGGCAAACAAAGTCCTGTCTTGCATAAAAAGAGGTATTGAAGCAAGAGTGGATAACATTATTTTGCCATTATACAAATCATTGGTAAGACCTCACCTTGAGTATGCAGTGCAATTTTGGGCACCGGTTCTGAAAAAGGATATACTAGAACTAGAGAGGGTACAGCGGAGAGCAACAAAATTAATTAAGGGAATGGAGGACTTGACATATGAGGAAAGACTAAACAAACTTGGTTTATTTACTCTAGAGAAAAGACGACTAAGAGGAGACATTATCACATTGTACAAGTATATGAGAGGTCAATACAAGGATCTCTGCGGTGAGCTATTTATTCCAAGGCCTGATCAGGTGACCAGGGGACACCCCTTGAGATTAGCGGAAAGGAGGTTTAAACTTCAGCAGAGGAAGGGTTTTTTTACGGTAAGGTCTGTCAAATTGTGGAATTCATTGCCCAGGGAGGTAGTTATGGCAGATACAATGGATACATTTAAGAGAAGATTAGATACATTTCTTTCAAAAGGGAACATACAGAGTTATACTGTTTATATCAGTAGGCTGATCAGGAAGGTCTGATAGACTAATTTAATTGGTAGCAGGAAAGCTATAAAATTCTCAGTTACTGAGGTATGAAGCGAAGGTTGAACTTGATGGACTTGTGTCTTTTTTCAACCTAATTTACTATGTTAACAACAATATGCATTTGAAACCAATGTTAGAAATGGATGCTTGCAGTGTTGTGTTTTTGGACATCTGTATATACAGGGGGTCCAAATCACACTATAAGAACAGACAGATATAGGAAAAGTACCATGACCAATAGTCTGTTACACTTTGCCAGTGGTGTAACAATAGGGGTCGCAGCAGTCACACCTGCTACCGGGCCTGTCACTCCAGGGGCCCGGCCACCGCCTTCGACCCCCTCGCCCACAGCAGTCACTTACCTGATCTCCCACTCGGCGCGCAGCTCTAGTAATACAGAGCGCTGGGATATGACATCATCTCCCAGCCTCTGCATTACTAGAGCGGCGCGTGGGAACTTCAGTTCTAGAGATCTGTGCCAAAGGAGGCATATATCTGTAAAGACACTCCGCTAGACGCCAGGGACGGGAGGAAGGGGCAATGTGGAGATAAAGGGGAAATGTGCAGATAAAGGGGAAATGTGAAGATGGGGGCATTGTGGAGATGGAAGTGGGCATTGTGGAAGGGGGCATTGTGGAAGGGGGCATTGTGGAGATGAAGGGGACATTGTGGAAGGGGACATTGTGGAGATGGAAGGGGCATTGTGGAGATGAGATGAAGGGGACATTGTGGAAGGGGGCATTGTGGAGATGAAGGGGACATTGTGGAAGGGGACATTGTGGAGATGGAAGGGGCATTGTGGAGATGAGATGAAGGGGGCATTGTGGAGATGAAGGGGACATTGTGGAAGGGGGCATTGTGGAGATAAAGGGGACATTGTGGAAGGGGACATTGTGGAGATGGAAGGGGCATTGTGGAGATGAGATGAAGGGGGCATTGTGGAGATAAAGGGGACATTGTGGAAGGGGGGCATTGTGGAGATGAAGGGGCATTGTGGAGATAAAGGGGACATTGTGGAAGGGGGGCATTGTGGAGATGAAGGGGGCATTGTGGAGATAAAGGGGACATTGTGGAAGTGGGGCATTGTGGAGATGAAGTGGGCATTGTGGAGATAAAGGGGACATTGTGGAAGTGGGGCATTGTGGAGATGAAGTGGGCATTGTGGAGATAAAGGGGACATTGTGGAAGTGGGGCATTGTGGAGATGAAGGGGGCATTGCGGAGATAAAGGGGACATTGTGGAAGGGGGGCATTGTGGAGATGAAGGGGCATTGTGAAGATAAAGGGGACATTGTGGAAGGGGGGCATTGTGGAGATGAAGGGGGCATTGTGGAGATAAAGGGGACATTGTGAAAGGGGGGCATTGTGGAGATGAAGGGGGCATTGTGGCGATAAAGGGGACATTGTGAAAGGGGGGCATTGTGGAGATGAAGGGGGCATTGTGGAGATAAAGGGGACATTGTGGAAGGGGGGCATTGTGGAGATGAAGGGGCATTGTGAAGATAAAGGGGACATTGTGGAAGGGGGGCATTGTGGAGATGAAGGGGGCATTGTGGAGATAAAGGGGACATTGTGAAAGGGGGGCATTGTGGAGATGAAGGGGACATTGTGGAAGGGGACATTGTGGAAGGGGGGCATTGTGGAGATGAGATGAAAGGGGCATTGTGGAGATGAAGGGGGCATTGTGGAGATGAAGGGGACATTGTGGAAGGGGGGCATTGTGGAGATGGAAGGGGCATTGTGGAGATGAGATGAAGGGGGCATTGTGGAGATGAAGGGGGCATTGTGGAGATAAAGGGGACATTGTGGAAGGGGGGCATTGTGGAGATGAAGGGGCATTGTGAAGATAAAGGGGACATTGTGGAAGGGGGGCATTGTGGAGATGAAGGGGGCATTGTGGAGATAAAGGGGACATTGTGAAAGGGGGGCATTGTGGAGATGAAGGGGGCATTGTGGAGATAAAGGGGACATTGTGAAAGGGGGGCATTGTGGAGATGAAGGGGGCATTGTGGAGATAAAGGGGACATTGTGGAAGGGGGGCATTGTGGAGATGAAGGGGCATTGTGAAGATAAAGGGGACATTGTGGAAGGGGGGCATTGTGGAGATGAAGGGGGCATTGTGGAGATAAAGGGGACATTGTGAAAGGGGGGCATTGTGGAGATGAAGGGGACATTGTGGAAGGGGACATTGTGGAAGGGGGGCATTGTGGAGATGAGATGAAAGGGGCATTGTGGAGATGAAGGGGGCATTGTGGAGATAAAGGGGACATTGTGGAAGGGGGCATTGTGGAGATGAAGGGGCATTGTGAAGATAAAGGGGACATTGTGGAAGGGGGGCATTGTGGAGATGAAGGGGGCATTGTGGAGATAAAGGGGACATTGTGAAAGGGGGGCATTGTGGAGATGAAGGGGACATTGTGGAAGAGGACATTGTGGAGATGGAAGGGGCATTCTGGAGATGAGATGAAGGGGGCATTGTGGAGATAAAGGGGACATTGTGGAAGGGGGGCATTGTGGAGATGAAGGGGCATTGTGGAGATAAAGGGGACATTGTGGAAGTGGGGCATTGTGGAGATGAAGGGGGCATTGTGGAGATAAAGGGGGCATTGTGGAGATGAAGGGGGCATTGTGGAGATGAAGGGGGCATTGTGGAGATAAAGGGGACATTGTGGAAGGGGGCATTGTGGAGATGAAGGGGACATTGTGGAAGGGGACATTGTGGAGATGGAAGGGGCATTGTGGAGATGAGATAAAGGGGACATTGTGGAAGGGGGGCATTGTGGAGATGAGATGAAGGGGGCATTGTGGAGATAAAGGGGACATTGTGGAAGGGGGGCATTGTGGAGATAAAGGGGACATTGTGGAAGGGGGGCATTGTGGAGATGAAGGGGACATTGTGGAGATGGAAGGGGCATTGTGGAAGGGGGGCATTGTGGAGATAAAGGGGACATTGTGGAAGGGGGGCATTGTGGAGATGAAGGGGACATTGTGGAGATGGAAGGGGCATTGTGGAGATGAGATGAAGGGGGCATTGTGGAGATGAGATGAAGGGGGCATTGTGGAAGGGGCAATGTGGATGAGGGGGCCAATGTGGGCGGGGGGGCCCCATGACAATTCTTGCACCAGGGCCCGGTGGCTTCTAGTTACGCCTCTCCTCTTTGATAGTCTTCAGCCACCCCGCTTGAAACACAACATTGTAGTGCGTGAGTTTCGGTGTCTAAGTTGGAATTGTAGCGATGTGAATACTTATAAAATTAGACTGGATGAACTTCAGAATAGATTTTTGCAAAGAGGCTATAGCAATAGCTATTTAAGAGGGCTTTATACACGTCAAGTCCATACCTACTTTATAGTCCTAAAGCAATCAAGGAAGATGACTGTAAAAGATTCATAATGAGGTACAATTGTCAGTGAAATCTCTGGTCCTTTTGGAGTCATAACGGTTATCCTTTTTTGATGCTTGATCATTTGACTTTTATTTCTCGGCATATTGAAACAATCTGACTAATCTTTATCATTTCTAGCCGATATCACTATTAGTCAATTTGTACTTAAATGATACTAATAAAATAATACATGAATTGATTATAATAGCAGTTCCAAACTGTGGACAATTCATTGTTTTTTGGTGATTATTATCAGTCCGCTCCTTTTCTTGGACTGATTGCCACCCGCTTTACGATAAGTTATACCTATGCTTCCTGGCATCTCTTTACATTAGGCAAACCGCTTTTATCAATGATTCATGTTGAAAAGTAAAAACAACTGCTCAGTATATCAAGTGGCATTTTGAGACTTCTTTGTTCTTGCCACCACACTAACAATTGATTGGCAAGCTGGTTTGTGCCCCGGCAGTACACAATTAAAGGGATAGTAATACTTCGTTTTATCTTTGTTTTATTTTGTAGGCATTAAAAAAACATGAAGAACGATATAAGTCTTATCTCTCAAACCTTTATGGTTTAAGAGATATTCACAAGCAAAGTTTCCCCTCCCGCCCCTTTTACCTAGTGTAAGCCATCTCTTCTCAGATGTGGAATCCAGTCCATAGACCAGACAGATAACAGCAGGGGACAATCTTCTTCCTATGAGAACAATGAAAGCCCTGCTCCCCTTGACAAGTTTTTCAGGTTTTTCCCTTAATTGATGATTGTCCATCTCTGCAGTCTACCTGGGCACCTCCCTTCTGCTCTGAGGTTGTCACCCGATTCCCTTCCCCTTACCTCCGGTGATGCGGTTCGCTCCCTTCCTCTATTCTTCTTCCTCTCACCTACCCGCCGCAGCTTAGCCTCGCCGCCGCGTCGCACTTCCGGATTTTGTCTGCCTGTGCGGATGACGTCACGGCGCGGCGGGGTATTTAAATTCTGCATCCGTCCACCTCCGGTGCACTGTCACAGTGTTCTGTGGGGCACTCTATTCGGTCCTCAGCTTAGGAGCCGCTTCAGTCCCAGTCCTCTGTTTCTCCTAGATCCTGTAACTGGTGCTCAGTCCCCAGTCAGTCTTCCTGTCCCAGCCCTCAGTCAGGGCTAGATCCTCTATTAAACCCTTAGCTCCCAGGGAGCTTTCCAGCTCCAGCTTTCCATTAGGGCTAGACCTATTACCCACTCAGCCTGCATGTCCAGTCTGTCTCAGGCAATCTCACCCTAATCCAGTCTATGATTCTTGGCTTTCCTCAGACCTCCCCTCCTGTGAACCCAGTGTTTGATCCAGGCTATTCCCTGACCATCTCCACCAGAAGACCCAGTGTATGACCAAGGCAATTACTGTCCACTACTTTCTGATTGTGCGTCTACGGTGCTTCATCAGGAGAGTTCTTCAACGCACTCCAGCCGCGCACTCAAGTCGCCGCACCCCAGCCTTCGCTCTCCCCTGCAGGGGAGCTTACGCTGTCCGTAGGAGGACAGACCAGGTTCCTTCCACTTCACCTACCTACTGGCAGCCACCGACATCGAGCAACGCCCACAAGCATCGCTCCCCAGCACTCCCTTCCCTGCAGGCCTCCGCCTGCTGTGTTTGACACAGTGACAGTGCCAATACCGTTCTATGGAGCCCAAGGGTTTGTCTGAGGCAGTGGTCCAGCAAGGGGCCTTGCTGGAGCAGCACTCCTCGCATATAGCATCTCTGGATCAGAAATTGGATTCGATAACATCCATGTTACAACACATGCAACAACAGCTGGAAACGCGTAATCCTACGCCAGCTGTACCGGGAATACCGGGTTTCAGTACTGGACCCTCCGATGGTGTACATTCCACTGGGACTCCACAGCTTCAGCTTCCGGATTGGTATGATGGGGACCCAAAGCTTCTCCGGGGATTCTTGAATCACTGCTTCTTGCATTTCCGCAACCAGCCTGATGTGTACGCGTCCCACCAGTCCAGGGTCACCTTTATTATCTCTCTGCTTAGAGGCCAGGCCTTGTCCTGGGTATCTCCACTACTGGACAGGCGATCTCCTCTTCTGGATGACTGTGATTCGTTCCTACAGGCCTTTCGGGTGGTCTTTGACATACCGGGTCGTCAGGCGAAGGCAGAGAATTCTCTTCTGGAGCTGCAGCAGGGCTCACAGTCGTTCGCAGAATATGCAATAGCTTTCCGTACTTTGGCCTATGACACGGATTGGGGAACCAGTTCGCTGAAGGCAGCCTTCCGCCGTGGATTGTCCGAGAGACTCAAGGATGAGCTTACGACTCGGCCCATTCCCGAAAGCCTGGAGGGCCTAATCGCTTTGTGTTGACTCCCGGATCCAAGAGAGGAGACTGGAGAGAGATAGAACCCGACGTCCTGCGGTCAGGCCTCCCGTGCGTCTGGCCCCAAGGTTCTTAACTCCCGCTGTACCAATAGAGTCAACACCAGAACCCATGGAAATAGGTCGAATCTCCCATCTCACGCCTGAAGAAAAGACCCGGAGACGCAACCAGGGACTGTGTTTGTACTGCGGCCTTGCCGGCCATTACGCCCGTGCCTGTCCCAATAAACCGGGAAACGCCCGGACTTAGCAGGAACAGAGGGGCTTCTGCTAAGTCACACCCAGGTCCCCTCACAACAGATGCAGCGTCTGACCGTCCGGGTACGTATAGCAGTGTCTACCTCTATGGTCGAGGCCATAGCCCTAGTAGATTCAGGAGCGGCCAGGGTCTTTATTGACCAATCCTTTGCTCAGGACCATAGAGTACCCCTTGTGCCCAAAGAAAACCCGGTCACCATAGTGGTGATTGATGGTTCCCCCCTCGGAAGCGGACGTATTACCTACCAGACCGAACCATTGGTCATGCACATCGGTTCTCATCATCAGGAGAATGTCGTTTTTGACGTCATCTCAGCTCCCCAGTCTCCGGTGGTCCTAGGATTTCCCTGGTTGGTGAAACACAATCCGTCCATCGACTGGGCTACTAGGTCTATTACCTTTTCTCCTGGTACCCCCCTCTCCGCTATAGAAATAGGAGTACAGGAGCCGACAGAGAGCTTGCTTCCTTCGGCCTATCGCTCCTTTTCCGATGTATTCTCTAAGACCAAGGCGGAGCTTCTTCCCCCTCATCGGGATTATGATTGCACCATTGAACTCCTGCCCGGTGCTTCTCCACCCAGAGGGAAGACATACTCCCTGTCCTTACCCGAAACTAAGGCTCTGGAGACCTATATACAAGAGAGCCTTGCCCGCGGGTTTATCCGTCCTTCCACCTCTCCGGCGGGTGCTGGTTTCTTTTTCGTAAAGAAAAAAGACGGGACTCTTCGCCCTTGTATAGATTACAGGGGGCTCAATTCCGTCACTCGCAAGAACAGCTATCCTCTTCTGCTAATCCCGGAACTGTTAGAGAGGCTTCGTGGGGCGACCATATTCACCAAATTAGACCTCAGGGGGGCCTATAATCTTGTTCGTATGCGGAGCGGTGAAGAGTGGAAGACAGCATTTAATACTCGATTCGGACATTATGAGTATTGCGTGATGCCCTTCGGTCTCCGTAATGCTCCGGCCGTCTTCCAAGCATTCGTCAACGATGTGTTCCGTGATCTCCTGTTGTCATTCGTGATCGTATATCTTGATGATATCTTGATCTTTTCCAGGAATCTACAGGAACATCGAACTCATGTCCGCACCGTTCTAAAACGGCTTCGAGAAAACAACCTTTACGCAAAACTAGAGAAGTGTACCTTCGAAGAACCATCCCTACCCTTTTTGGGATACATCATCTCTGCGGCGGGTTTGGCCATGGATCCCGGAAAGCTCAAAGCTGTACATGACTGGCCGGTACCACGCACCGTTAAAGCCGTTCAGAGATTTGTTGGTTTTGCGAATTACTATCGCAGGTTTATTAGAAACTTCTCTAAAGTCATCCACCCGATTGTGCTCTTGACCTGTAAAGGGGCTGATCCTAGCATCTGGTCCAAAGAGGCCTTACAGGCATTTTCCTCACTCAAAACGGCCTTTACCACAGCACCACTTCTGGCTTATCCTGACCCTGACCTGCCCTACACCTTGGAGGTAGATGCCTCAGAAATTGCAGCCGGTGCAGTGTTATCCTAACGGTCTTCCTTGTCTGGTGTCCTACATCCCTGTTCCTTCTTCTCTCGTCGGTTTTCCGTAGCAGAGAGAAATTACGACACCGGAAATCGGGAACTGCTCGCCATTAAACTGGCTCTGGAGGAATGGCGTTACCTCCTGGAGGGTGCTGTTCATCCCATAAAGATTCTTACAGACCACCGAAACCTGTCTTATCTGGCTTCAGCCAAGCGTTTGACCCCTCGACAAGCGAGATGGACTCTCTTTTTCTCGCGGTTTGACTTCACCATCTCATATATTCCAGGAACCAAGAACGTCAAGGCCGATGCCCTGTCCAGACGTTACGAGGAGACCGCTCCCTTGGTCATTCAAGAACCGGTTCTCCCGACTGCTGTCTTTCTGGACGTTCTGACCACCTCTAGGATGAGATGTATCCGAGACGCCCAGCCACATACTTTGCCGGCCTCATGTCCGTCCTCTTGTCTACTGGTTCCCGAGGAGCACAGAGAAACAATACTGGCATGGGCGCATCAGTCCCAGGTGGCTGGCCATTCTGGAATCGATCGCACTCTCGATCTCCTTAATCGGTATTTTTGGTGGCCTTCCTGTCGGAAGGATGTGTCTAGCTGGGTTTCCTCTTGCCCAGTCTGCGCCCAAGTCAAAGTACCCCGGGTTAAACCTTTCGGGTTACTCTGTCCGCTGCCGGTTCCTGAGCTCCCGTGGACTCACTTATCCATGGATTTTGTTGTCGACCTCCCCATCTCAGCAGGTATGAACACCATTCTGGTAGTCGTCGACCGCTTCTCCAAACAGGGGCATTTTATTCCTCTGCCAGGACTGCCTACTGCAGAACGACTTGCGGAGATTTTTATCTCAGAGGTGGTACGTCTACACGGTTTTCCCCTTCACATAACTTCGGACCGGGGTACTCAGTTCGTGTCAAGGTTCTGGAGGGCCTTCTGTGCTCGGTCGGGTATATCTTTACACTTCTCCTCTGCCTATCACCCACAGACCAACGGGCAGACTGAAAGGCTCAATCAGGGCTTGGAACAGTACCTACGGTCTTATACCAACCAACAGCATGACAACTGGGTACAGCTTCTTCCCTGGGCCGAGTTTTCCTACAATTCTCTTCGTCATTCCTCGCTCGGTTGTTCCCCCTTTTTTGCAGCCTTGGGTTATAATCCCCGTGTCCTCCTCTTGGCTCCAGGAATCCCCTTGGTGCCTGCTGCCGAATCGAGGCTACAATCTCTTACCTCTCATTGGCAAGCCATCCGAACTACTCTGTTAAACACCCAGATCCGTCAGTAGAGTGCCGCTGACCGATACAGGTCCCCAGCTCCTCTCTTTCAGACTGGCCAGCGGGTCTGGTTGTCTACTAAACATCTCCGGCTTTCCCAGCCATCCAGCAAGTTAGGACCTCGTTACGTGGGACCTTTCCACGTCCTTCGACGGCTGTCCCCGGTCTCGTACAAACTCGCTCTACCCCGGAGTATTAGAATACACCCCGTATTCCACGTTTCCCTACTCAAACCCTTTTTACCGGTTACATTCCCTTCGTCCACTCAACCTAGACCTCCCCCGCCGGTCACTGTTGACGGCCAGGAGGAATACATAATGGATGGAATCCCGGATTCCCGTTTCTCGCGCGGCCGTTTGCAGTACCTGGTTAACTGGAAAGGGTACGGTCCCGAGGAGCGGTCCTGGGTGAAACCGTCAGATCTACATGAGCCTGCTTTGGTCCGCGACTTCCATCGACGCTTTCCCTCCAAACCGGCTCCATAGGCTCCGGAGGCGCCTCCTGGTGAGGGGGATGGTGTCACCCGATTCCCTTCCCCTTACCTCCGGTGATGCGGTTCGCTCCCTTCCTCTATTCTTCTTCCTCTCACCTACCCGCCGCAGCTTAGCCTCGCCGCCGCGTCGCGCTTCCGGATTTTGTCTGCCTGTGCGGATGACGTCACGGCGCGGCGGGGTATTTAAATTCTGCATCCGTCCACCTCCGGTGCACTGTCACAGTGTTCTGTGGGGCACTCTATTCGGTCCTCAGCTTAGGAGCCGCTTCAGTCCCACTCCTCTGTTTCTCCTAGATCCTGTAACTGGTGCTCAGTCCCCAGTCAGTCTTCCTGTCCCAGCCCTCAGTCAGGGCTAGATCCTCTATTAAACCCTTAGCTCCCAGGGAGCTTTCCAGCTCCAGCTTTCCATTAGGGCTAGACCTATTACCCACTCAGCCTGCATGTCCAGTCTGTCTCAGGCAATCTCACCCTAATCCAGTCTATGATTCTTGGCTTTCCTCAGACCTCCCCTCCTGTGAACCCAGTGTTTGATCCAGGCTATTCCCTGACCATCTCCACCAGAAGACCCAGTGTATGACCAAGGCAATTACTGTCCACTACTTTCTGATTGTGCGTCTACGGTGCTTCATCAGGAGAGTTCTTCAACGCACTCCAGCCGCGCACTCAAGTCGCCGCACCCCAGCCTTCGCTCTCCCCTGCAGGGGAGCTTACGCTGTCCGTAGGAGGACAGACCAGGTTCCTTCCACTTCACCTACCTACTGGCAGCCACCGACATCGAGCAACGCCCACAAGCGTCGCTCCCCAGCACTCCCTTCCCTGCAGGCCTCCGCCTGCTGTGTTTGACAGAGGTGAACAGTGTTACATCAGTAAAAGGGGTGGGAGGGGGATACTTTATCATTGAATTACTCTTGAACTACAACTCTGACAGTATTGAAATAACACTCTCCATTGTCCAAATACTATGATGATTAATTACAGCTGCTTTTATTATGAAACTTTACTATCCCTTTAAAACTGACAGGCAAGCTGGTTTGTGTCCTGGCAGTACACAATTCAGACTGACAGGTAAGCCGGTTTGTGTCCCGGTAGTACACAATTAAGACTGACAGGCAAGCCGGTTTGTGTCCCGGCAGTACACAATTAAGACTGACAGGCAAGCCGGTTTGTGTCCCGGCAGTACACAATTAAGACTGACAGGCAAGCCGGTTTGTGTCCCGGCAGTACACAATTAAGACTGACAGGTAAGCCGGTTGATGTCCCTGCAGTACACAATTAGTCTGTTTGTGTTTCAATGCTTCTTCCCCCTGTATTTTATTACATACACAGTAATGTGCAAAAGTTTCAGGCAGGTTTGAAAAAAATGCTGTAAAGTAAGAATGCCTTCAAAAATAGACTTGTTAATAGTTTATATTCATCAATTAACAAAATGCATAGTGAGTGAACAGAAGAAAAATCTAAATCAAATCAATATTTGGTGTGACCACCCTTTGCCTTCAAAACAGCATCAATTCTTCTAGGTACACGTGCACAAATTCAGAGATTTTGTAGGCATATAGTCAGGTGTATGATTAAAGGGACAGTAATACTTAAAATGTACAAAAATATATGTTGTAGGGTTTATCCCCCTGAGTAAAACAAGGGTACTCCCACTGCTGAGAGATATTTAATAAAAAAATTATAACTGCTCAAACTTGAATTTTTAGGTGCAATATCACAGTGACCTGAAAATGTATAGTGGCGCTGTTGCTACACCATCCTATGGACTGTTCTGGTCCATAGACCATAAATCTCCATAGGATGGTGTAGCAACAGCTCCACTGTAAATTTTCAGGCCACTGAGATATTGCACGTAAAAAAAAAAATCAAGTTTGAGTTATAATTTTTTAATAAAATATCTCTCAGCAGTGGGAGTACCCTTGTTTTATTCAGGAACATAAACCCTACAACATATATTTTTTTATATCTTGAGTATTACTATCCCTTTAAATAATGATATCAAATAGATGCTAATGATCATCAATTTAATATGTAGGTTGAAACACAATCATTAACAGAAACAGCTGTGTAGGAGAAATAAAAACTGGGTGAGGAACAGCCAAACTCCGCTAAGAAGGTGAGGTTGCTGACGACCGTTTAATGTCAAAATGCATGCACTAGGGCAAGACTGAGCAGAGCAACAAGGCACAATGTAGTTATACTGCATCAGCAAAGTCTCTCCCAGGCAGAAATTTCAAGGCAGACAGAAGTTTCCAGATGTGCTGTGCAAGCTCTTTAGAAGAAGCACAAAGAAACTGGCCATGGTGAGGTCCGTATACGCAGTGGTCCACCAAGGAAACTTAGTGCAGCAGATGAAAGACACATCACACTTACTTCCCTACGCAATCGAAAGATGTCCATCAGCGCCATCAGCTCAGAGTTGGCAGAAAACAGTGGGACCCTGATACACCCATCTACTGTCCAGAGAAGTCTGCTCAGAAGTGGTCTTATGTAAGACTTGCTGCCAAAAAGCCATTCCTCTGATGTGGAAACAAGGTCAAGCGACTCAGCTATGCACAAAAACACAGGACGTGAGGTGCAGAAAAAATAGCAACAGGTGCTCTGGGCTGATAAGTCAAAATTTGAAATATTTGGCTGTAGCAGAAGGCAATTTGCTCACTGAGAGTTTTACAGGTATGATTATAATTAATGGTCTCCTTAAAGGGATAGTAATACTTCATTTTATCTTTATTTTATTTTGTAGGCATTAAAAAACATGAAGAATGATATAAGTCTTATCTCTCACACCTTTATGGTTTAAGAGATATTCAGAAGCAAAGTATCCCCCTCCTGCCCCTTTTACTGATGTAACACTGTTCAGCCAGATCAGAAGGGAGGTGCCCAGGTAGACTGCAGAGAGGGACAATCTTCAATTAAGATAAGGGAAAAACCTGAAAAACTTGTCAAGGGGGGCAGGGCTTTCATTGTTCTCATAGGAAGAAGATTGTCCCCTGTTGTTATCTGTCTGGTCTATGGACTGGATTCCACATCTGAGAAGAGATGTCTTACACTAGGTAAAAGGGGCGGGAGGGGAAACTTTGCTTGTGAATATCTCTTAAACCATAAAGGTTTGAGAGATAAGACTTATATCGTTCTTCATGTTTTTTTAATGCCTACAAAATAAAACAAAGATAAAACGAAGTATTACTATCCCTTTAATGCTGAGAAGTACAGGCACATACTTATCCATCATGCAATACTACTGATTGGCC
The DNA here is from genome assembly GCA_037306005.1 of Rhinophrynus dorsalis. Taxonomy (NCBI): domain Eukaryota; kingdom Metazoa; phylum Chordata; class Amphibia; order Anura; family Rhinophrynidae; genus Rhinophrynus; species Rhinophrynus dorsalis. The sequence continues at coordinate 390,775,719 of CM074724.1, forward strand.
CCAAATTTATTCTGCAGCATGACAACCATCCCAAACATAGTGGGATGGATTTCTACATTTCTAAACTAGAAGTCAGATGATCAACTGGAACAAGCCTGAGGCAATTTCCAGGCCCTCTAGGAGTGGTGTCCTACCCAGGGTGCAGTCTCTTTTAGCCCACTAGTGCCTTTCACAGAGAGGAAATATCCTAAAGCAGAGGTTCTCATCCCGTCCCCTCAGTGGCCACTAACAGGCCAGGACTTAGGAATTTCCCTGCTACAACACAAGTGTGTTGATCAGAAGCTCAGTCTTATTGATTAACTCGCCTATGCTCTTAAAAAGAAATTCTCAAATCCTGGCCTGTTAATAGCCACTGAGGGCATGGGTTTGAGAACCACTGTCCTAAAGCATATCATAATGGTCCTGCCAAACCAGCAGTCCAGCCATGAAATGCCAGGCAATTCCTCTCTGAAGAAGAGAAGCAGCCAACCCTAGATGTACGTTTCCGCCGTGTTGTAGCTGATCACTCCAGGTACTGTGACCAGGGGGTTGTGCTGGATTCCACTATTACCCTTGAGATGACTAATCCCCAGGGCCAGATTTCTCGTAAGGCAGAGTAGGCATCTGCCTACAGGCGCACCCCACAGAGGGGCGCCTGTCATTGGGACCTGTTTTTTTTTTTAATTATTATTTATGTATTTTTATTATCCTTGCAGCGAGCACTAACCCCCTACTCGGTCAGGTCTGCGCCTACTTTGGCACAGACTGTAGTTGCTGAGCTCCCGTGAGCTCTTTAGTAATGCAGAGCACTGGGTGATGACATCATCATGACATAATCTCCCTGTGCTCTGCATTACTGAAGAGAAGACCGCGCGGGAGCTCCAGCAGTTACAGGTCTGTGCCAAAGGAGGTGAAGTGATACACGTATGGGGTCCTTATTATCGTATTAATAAATAGAAGATTCATTGGCAAGCCAGTTTAGTGTCCCAGTAATGTAGACTAGTCAGATTATTGCTCACACACTGTGTATTATAGAAACTATCTGATGTTTTTTCATATCTCCCAACATTTCAAATTGCCAAAGAGGGACACCTTTGTTTTAGGTGGTGTGTGTGCGGGCGTGGCTGGTGGACGGGGCATTACCGAGAATTTTTAGGCCATTTCATTACCTATTGACACCTCTTTGTGTACTCTAATAAATGACTTATAACAAGACCAAAGTATTTTATTTACACATAATAATGTATAGACACAAATACTGACGTGTAAACAAACATTAATGTGAGTTTTATTGCTGTAGAGCAACATTATATACACGTAATACATACACCACACAGTCTGACCTCCTAAAAAGAGGGACATGAGGTTGGGAAAGAGGGACAGAGGGATTTGGGTCTCATAGAGGGACTGTCCCCCCTAAAGAGGGACACTTGGGAGGTACGGAGCCCTAATATCTCCTAAAGAGGGACACTTGGGAGGTACGGAGCCCTAATTTCTCCTAAAGAGGGACACTTGGGAGGTACGGAGCCCTAATATCTCCTAAAGAGGGACACTTGGGAGGTACGGAGCCCTAATATCTCCTAAAGAGGGACACTTGGGAGGTATGGACCCCTAATATCTCCTAAAGAGGGACACTTGGGAGGTACGGAGCCCTAATTTCTCCTAAAGATGGACACTTGGGAGGTACAGACCCCTAATATCTCCTAAAGAGGGACACTTGGGAGGTACGGATCCCTAATATCTCCTAAAGAGGGACACTTGGGAGGTACAGACCCCTAATATCTCCTAAAGAGGGACACTTGGGAGGTACAGACCCCTAATATCTCCTAAAGAGGGACACTTGGGAGGTACGGAGCCCTAATATCTCCTAAAGAGGGACACTTGGGAGGTACGGAGCCCTAATATCTCCTAAAGAGGGACACTTGGGAGGTATGTTTTTTTCACACAATGTGGATGTGATTGCATCTTGATTACTATCCGGTTTAACTAGCAGTTTTGTATTTTTTATTTTGCAGTTTTTCTTTGTTTTAATTATTGTATCATTAAAAGTTAAGTTTTATCCTACTTTCAGGCTAATTATTCATATACCATATGTGTATATTAACTCTGATTGCTATTTAGGAAGGTTTTTTCTTTCTGTTTTCTATAAACCAATTAGAGGAAATGACCATTACTAAATGTTTTACTCTCATTTAGCTATTTAGTGCATTTAGTAAAGCAGCGCACCCATTTCCTTGGGAGACTCAGAGTTACACAATGAGACATGTTTTGTAGTAGATAAGTATCTGAAGCTGCAAGAAACTCCCAATTAGACACAGTCATTTAAATCCATGTGGATATTATGGCCTCGTTAGGGTTGTGTGGAAGCCTGCATTTCCTCCTCATGGGAGCAGCCTTGGAACAAGAGCAATATTACTCCATTCTGCAGAAATACCCATGGGGGGAAACAAAAACACAGGTGGTACTTACCTCCGGGTCGTGTAGAACCAATGACTTGTTCCTATGCAGAGTTCCTCTGTTCCTGCTCCCTGTTTCCTCGCTGACATCATAACGCACATACATTTCTTATCACACATACATCCCCCCCACGTACACTTCATTCTGATGCATGAATAGCTTTACTATGAACATCTAGTAGCTGTAAGAGTAAAAATTAGCACAGGGACTCAAAGATTTAAAGCGATAGTAACGTACAATAAAGTAGATCGCCGAGTCTTCTGTATTGTAAGCCTAACACATTGCTCTTACTTTTCTGTAGTTCACAAAACATTCAATGTAAAAAGATCCCCCCCCCCTCCTGCATGTTCTGGCCATGTCACACTATCTCTGTCTGCGGTCCGGATGGAGAGTGGCGAAAGCCAAACTACGGAAAGCAATGGAAAATCATCAAGGGGGCAGGGTTTTCCTTATCCTTACTGGCTTAAAGGATCAGTAAACTTTTTTTATGAAAAAATATATATAGTAGGGATTTTTCAATTGAGTAAAATAAGGGCATACCTCACAAGTGTCCCTCTTTAGGAGGGACAGTCCCTCTTTGAGACCCAAATCCCCCTGTCCCTCTTTTCTACCCTGTTGTCCCTCTTTTTAGGACATCAGAGTGAGTGGTGTATATATTAGTCTATCACATTGCTCCACAGCAATGAAATTCACATAAATGTTTAGTTAATCGTCAGTATATATGTTTGTAATTGAATCTGTGTAAATAAAATACTTTGGTCTTGCTCTAAATCATTTATTCAGTTATACAAAGAGGTGTCAATAGGTGACAAAGAAACCTAAAAATTTCCCACCCACCAGCCACTCCCCTAGAAACACCACCTAAAACACAAGTGTCCCTCTTTGGCCATTTGAAATGTTGGGAGGTATGTAAGGGTACTCCCACTGCCTAGAGATTTATATTTCCAGAGTTATTACAGTTTAAACCCATGGTTTTTTTTTTTACATTAGCAGTGCCCTCTAGTGGTCAAATTCTAATTAGATTTCCTGTTAGATTCTAATGGAGAGAAAAGTCAGAAACATACAGTTCTCCATAGAATGTGATAGAAACTGCCTGTCACTTCCTGTCAGTTACTACTATCAGGAAGTAAACACAGTAAATTCACTTCCTGTCAGTTAGAACTATCAGGAAGTAAACACGGTAAATTCACTTCCTGATTATTTAAACTGCTATAAATTTTGAATAAAACATCTGACAGCGATGGGAGTGACCTTGTTTAATTCAGCAGGAAATGCTCTATAAAATGTGTTTTCATAAAAAAAGTTTACTGCTCCTTTAAATGAATATTTAGTGATTCTGACCTCGCTATGCAATATGAATGTGGACATCACAAGACCACAGCTATAATAAATAACACTATAGCTCCAAGCTTTACAGATCCTATCACTGAATTGATAAAAAAGGAACCATTTACACTGTGTCTTGATGAAAGCAATGACATTTATGGTGATAAGCTATATCCACTTCTTGTTCGGTTTACTGACCCTTCATCTTCAGAACAAATTAGATTAGGAATGTTGGACATGCTTGCTTGCAATGAAAATTCCTCTGCAAAAGACACTTTTAAAGGGATAGCAATGTTTCATAATAAAAGCAGCTCTAATTAATCATCATAGTATTTGGACTTTGGAGAGTTGCAGTTCAACAGTAATTCAATGACGAAGTATCCCCCTCCTGCTCCTTTTACTGACGTAACACTGCTCAGCCAGATCAGAAGGGAGGTGCCCAGGTAGACTGCAGAGAGGGACAATCTTCAATTAAGATAAGGGATAAACCTGAAAAACCTGTCAAGGGGGGCAGGGCTTTCATTGTTCTCATAGGAAGAAGATTGTCCCCTTCTGTTATCTGTCTGGTCTATGGACTGGATTCCACATCTGAGAAGAGATGGCTTACACTAGGTAAAAGGGGCGGGAGGGGAAACTTTGCTTGTGAATATCTCTCAAACCATAAAGGTTTGAGAGATAAGACTTATATCGTTCTTCATGTTTTTTTAATGCCTACAAAATAAAATAAAGATAAAACGAAGTATTACTATCCCTTTAAAGAACTGACTAGTCAAAAATGCCGGGGCATTGAACCGGCTTGCCAATGATTAAAGAATAACATAATGCAATCACATCCACAATGTGCAAAAGAACATACTGATGTGTTACATTAATACAGAGTGTGTATATCATTGGTTACAAAGAAATAATCTGACTAGTACACATTGCCGGGGCACTAAACCAGCTTGCCAATGGTTAATTATGATCTAATGATAATTAGTAAAAGATGAAATACCCAAAGCGTGTATCAAGCTTGAAATGGAGCTATAACTAACTTGTGGGTTAATTCTACAAATGGATAGAGAGTAACCGTCATATTACCAGCCCTTGAAAGGGATATTGAACCCCTAGGTTACAAAAAACTGAAACTCTCTAAAAAGTGACTAGTCTAATATACCGGGGCACTAAACCGGCTTGCCAATAATTAAAGAGAACTGAGATTTTTGTTTACCATCCTATTACCAGCCCTAAAAAGAGCTCTAATTGGTTTGAATTCAGTAGTGAGTCAGATTCCAATCAAGCCTTCTAAATCCAATTTTAGTGTAGAAGATAACCATTGCTTCAGAATTCCCTGTGAGTAAGAAAGGGAATCATGTCTGGGCTGGGGGGAGATCACAATTAAGTTGTCTATTGGTGGAGATGGGAGTTGGTAAGAGGAAGGGGTGGGCTATCATAATTGATAAAAGGGGGGCTACCTTGGTGACCACTTCCTCTTTGGTTCCTGGGACGAATCTGGCTGCTCCCTGTGGATCCTGCTGGTTGCTGTGCTGATGGCTGTCCCAGACTCTTTGATGGATGGAATCTGGTGGGGGTGATTGGTTGTGGGAGCAGCTTTCCAGACGGCCCCAGGCTCCTTCCACGTCCTCCAGTTCTGCCCCTACGCCTCGTCCAGTCTGGAGTACCAGGGCCCGATCTCCTGAGCGGCTCATCCCTAGTCATGGGCGGAGGAGGAGGCAGAGCATTAGTCCACGTTGGCGGCCTGCTGGAGCATTGTAGCAGGCGACCCGGGAGGTTGTGAACAGACGGGATGCGGAAGTGGCAACAGCGGTGATCCAGGACCCTGTGGATGTGCTGCCTTCTCGGTGGGGTAGCAGGCATTCGGAGCGGGAGTGCTCCAGGAGGCGGAGTCACTCTCCGTGTTCTGGTTCACAATGGAGTCAGGTGCCTGCTTGGGGGGGGGGGGTGGCTGTGGGGTGTACTGTTCTGCATTCCAGGTGTCCTGCTCGTTGTCCGGCTTGCTGGGTGGATGTTCACTGGGTTCTGGCCCCTTTTCTTGTCTCTCCTTTGTTTTCCCTTCTGTTTATGTGGGTTTCTTTGCCTAGGTGTCCCCCACCCTCCTTTTTCTGTGTTCTTCCTGCTTTAGGTGCCACTTTGTTTTATCTTCCTTCCTGATGCCTGGGGGGCTCTCCTTGTCCTCCTGGTGTCTCCTGTTGCCAGCCTTATTCATCTGTGGGGTCCTGTCTTGTGAAGATTCTGATGTTTTAACCTAAAAAAAAAAATATATATATATTATGACAACATACATGTAATATACCGAATCAAATGTCAAGTACTAACTAATATGCATGCACTTGGAACTTTCTATGTGTACCTGTCATGCTGACACCCTCCTCCTGTTCCATTGTCTCTCCGTGCCTTTGCCCACCATGCTCTGTGGTCTCCTATGATTTAAAAAAAAAAATGTAATTAAAATAATTGATAACAGTAAGTTTCATTTTATGTATAATAATAAAAACACAAAACTTTGTTTTGTACCTGTTCACCATATGGTATGTGCGAAGTGTTTGTTGTGCTGGAGTGTCTTTCCTGGCTTAGTTTTGGTGGTTGACGGCTGGTTCCTGGTTTCCTTCTCTTTTAGGTTTCATCTGAACACTTGAGCTCTGCGGCAGCGGCTGATGGTTCTGTGGGAGGACCAGATGTTTCCATCCGTGCCCCCTGTTGCCACGGCAACAGGTACGGGATTGCTCGGGGCTATGGGGTCTGGGGGGGTGCTGGTGTTGGTGGGGAGATTGATGTGTGGGGTTCCATTCAACACTTGTTGGGGGTTTGGCAGGACAGGGCCCTGGGTGGTCGGGGGGTCCTGTTCCTGGTGGGGTTTTGCCTGGTCGGCCTGCGGCTGAGGTTGGGGACGGGGTTTCTGTGCCTTCTGCTCTGGCTTCGGCTCTGGCCTCTGCTACAATGTTTGGGGGGCCTGGGTCCGGGGCTGGGCCAGGTCCTATTGCGTCATCGGGTCCTGTGGGGGTTAGCACTGTTTTACCAGGGTTGGGAGTGGTGTGTTCCCCAGGTGGAGTTGGGGGCTGGATTGCCCCTGGTGTTACCCGGTTAGGGGGCCCTGATTTTGGGCGGGTCTTTACCTGTGGGGGGGACCTGTCCCCGTGAGCGTTACCGCTACGGGTGGGGTTAGTCAGTGTGGTTAATGTGGCAGCTGACGCACTTTCTTGCTTTCAGGTGGCAGAGTTTTGGAGAGTGTGCCCGGGGACAAAGGCCATGGGTACGCCTAGCCCCAGTCATCTGTGGAACCTTGGCAGGGTGCCGTTGTATCCTAGGTAAGGAACTCTCTGGCGCCGGCCACGTTGGCGCGGTATGAGGCGGCCTGTGAAGATTGGATTGGTCTGGAGGCTGTTGCTGGGAGCTTGGATTCGGATGGGGATAGTAGGGATGGTGTGTTGTGGTTGGTGTGGGATTGGTTTGACAGAGGTGTCTCTCCAGCGGCTATTGCTGGGAGATTGTCGGGACTGGCTTTTGGTTTCAAGCTGAGCGGCTGGCGGGATTATACTAAAGGAGTTTGTTGTGCGTATGGCGCTTCAGGGCCTCCAACGTGGTTGGAGTTGGGTTGATGTTCATCGCCCGGTTTCCTTTCAGCTTCTGTAACGAGTTCTTGAGGCGCTTCTTGTGGTGTGCACTGACGGGTATGAGGTGGTACTGTTTGGGGCGGCCTATTCTTTGGCGTTCTTTGGGGCTCTTCGCATTGGCGAGCTAGTTAGTTCTTCCAGATCATGTCCGGGGAGCTTCTCGTTCTTGATGTGTGTCTATCTTCGGATTCCCTCTCTTTCCGTATTCTGAGGTCTAAGACTGATGTTTTTGGGGGCGGTGTTTGGGTTTCGCTGGCGGCGGTTTCAGGTCTTGATATTTGCCCTGTGTTGTGGGTTCGGCGGTTTTTTGATCTCCGGTGTCCGGTTTCTGGGCCCTTCTTGGTCCATGGTGATGGCAGTCCCCTTACTTGATTCCAGTTTGTTCGAGTTTTCCACTTGGTGTTGTCTCACCTGGGGGTGAATCCTGGTGAGTTTGGGGTTCACTCTTTTCGGATCGGGGCGGTGACTGAAGTGGCGAGGCTTGGATTGGGGACAGACTCTATTCTTCGCTTTGGGTGTTGGGAGTCGGTACGGTTTCAGTTGTATGTTCGGCCGGATAGGGTTGTGGGGCTGTGATAAATTTCTGCTGGTTATGGGTGTTTTTGTTTGTTTCTTTTCTAGGTCAGAGTCCTTGTCTCTGTTGGATCTTCGGACACTCTTTTGTGTATTGGGCCTGGAGTTGTGCTGCGGTTCGTGCTCAGGGAGTTCAGCTATCATTAGACCCTCGCCTTGCTCCGGTTTCTTGGTTCAGTATGGGGGGTATGTGTTGGTCGCAGCTGAAACCGAGGTTTTGGGGTGGGTGGGCAGGTTGGGTTGTTTTCCTAGAGTTCTGTTGGTCCATCTTGGTGGGAATGACCTTGGTTCTATCCCAGGGTGGTTGTTGGGTTTGCGGATGCTGCACCATTTTTCCGGTCTTCTTGTCTGGTTTCCGGGCCTGGTGTTGGTTTGGTCAAAGATTATTCCGCATCGTTGCTGGGTTGGCACCAATGACCCCAGGGCATTGTACAAGAGTAGGATTCGGATCAACCAGCGGGTTGATAAGTTTGTGTTGAAGCAGAGGGGTTTGTCTGTTAGGCATTTTATTTTTGAGGATTCTTCTCTGTCACTATTGCGGGATGATGGTATTCATCCTAATGATTTGGGGTTGGATTTTTTCAATTTGGGGCTATCTAGGATTTTGGAGCAGGCCACAGCTTTGTTTTGGGGTATTTGTCAGGCCCAGTGGCGCTTTGGGCCCTTGCTAACGGGTTAAAATGGAAAATTAATTGTGCTGGTTTTATGGTCAACATGCGGAGATCAGGCCAATGGTGTTGGCGCATATTGCACCCGGACCTTGGTCGCTGGTTATGGCACCGCTCCTCATTGAGCTGCATTGACCAGCTAATGGGGAGTGGTGGGATGGACAAATGTGGTTTGAGCTTCGCTCAATATGGGTGGGTCATACCTAGTATGCCTTGGGAGTTGGCAAGGGCTTAAAGTGGGGTTGTTGTAATGTTTAAAACATTTAATAAAGCTGTGGCCTGGTTATATCCAATTATTTGTATGTGTGTAATTATTGGATCAGTACCACATGCCCATGACAAGTCCTTCTATGGAAAGCAGAGAGGGGAAGACAGGTTGCATACCTCCCAACATTTCAAATGTCCAAAGAGGGACACTTCTGATTTAGGTGGTGTTGCTGGGGGTGTGGCATTACCAATAATTTTATAGGACAGGTTATTTCATGATCTAGTGACACCTGATTGTGTAACTGAATAAATGATTTAGAGCACGACCAAAATATTTTATTTACACAGGCTAATCTATAAACACAGATACTGCTGTTTATACAAATATTAATGTGAGTTTTATTGCTGTGGAGCAATGTGATGCAGTTCTATACCCACCACACAGTCTGATCTCCTAAACACAGGGACACCAGGGTGATACACTTCTATACATACCACACAGTCTGATCTCCTAAACACAGGGACACCAGGGTGATACACTTCTATACACACCACACAGTCTGATCTCCTAAAAACAGGGACACCAGGGTGATACACTTCTATACACAGCACACAGTCTGATCTCCTAAACACAGGAACACCAGGGTGATACACTTCTATACACACCACACAGTCTGATCTCCTAAACACAGGGACACCAGGGTGATACACTTCTATACACACCACACAGTCTGATCTCCTAAACACAGGAACACCAGGGTGATACACTTCTACATACACCACACAGTCTGATCTCCTAAACACAGGGACACCAGGGTGATACACTTATATACACACCACACAGTCTGATCTCCTACACACAGGGACACCAGGGTGATACACTTATATACACACCGCACAGTCTGATCTCCTAAAGACAGGGACGCCAGGGTGATACACTTATATACACACCACACGGTCTGATCTCCTAAACACAGGGACACCAGGGTGATACACTTATATACACACCACACAGTCTGATCTCCTACACACAGGGACATCAGGGTGATACACTTATATACACAGCACACAGTCTGATCTCCTACACACAGGGACACCAGGGTGATACACTTCTATACACACCACACAGTCTGATCTCATAAACACAGGGACACCAGGGTGATACACTTATATACACACCACACAGTCTGAACTCCTACACACAGGGACATCAGGGTGATACACTTATATACACAGCACACAGTCTGATCTCCTACACACAGGGACACCAGGGTGATACACTTCTATACACACCACACAGTCTGATCTCATAAACACAGGGACACCAGGGTGATACACTTATATACACACCACACAGTCTGATCTCCTAAACACAGGGACACCAGGGTGATTTGCTTATATGCACACCATACAGTCTGATCTCCTAAACACAGGGACACTAGGGTGATACACTTATACACACACCACACAGTCTGATCTCCTAAACACAGGGACACCAGGGTGATACACTTATATACACCACACAGTCTGATCTCCTAAACACAGGGACACCAGGGTGATACACTTCTATACACACCACACAGTCTGATCTCCTAAACACAGGGACACCAGGGTGATACACTTCTATACACACTACACAGTCTGATCTCCTAAACACAGGGACACCAGGGTGATACACTTCTATACACACCACACAGTCTGATCTCCTAAACACAGGGACACCAGGGTGTTACACTTCTATACACACCACACAGTCTGATCTCCTAAACACAGGGACATCAGGGTGATACACTTATATACACACCACACAGTCTGATCTACTGAAAAGAGGGACACCAGGGTGGGAAAGAGGGACAGAGGGGTTTGTGTCTTAAAGAGGGGCTGTCCCTCCCAAAGAGGGACACTTGGGAGGTATGTGCACTTAATATCTCCTATAGAGGGGCACTTGGGAGGTATGAAGTTGAGTTGTAGAACAGGGTTAGTTAACTTTAACAAGGCCACAAATTCCATCATCCCCAAAGAGCTGTTGGTTAACAGCTGAAGCACCGGAGATTGACCACTAGAGTTGCACAGTATCTCTGATGAACGACCGGTGAGTCTGTTAAAGGAGAACTAACATCTCATATTAATAACCCCCCGACTTGCCTTACTATGACCATTATATACATTATACATTATATCTGTCACTGTTCTCTGCTTCTCTCCTCCTTACTGTGATAGTATATAGTATACATTATATCTGTCACTGTTCTCTGCCTCTCACCTCCTCACTGTGATAGTGTATAGTATACATTATATCTGTTACTGTTCTCTGCCTCTCCTCCTCACTGTGATAGTGTATAATATACATTATATCTGTTACTGTTCTCTGCCTCTCCTCCTCACTGTGATAGTGTATAGTATACATTATATCTGTCACTGTTCTCTGCCTCTCCCCTCCTCACTGTGATAGTGTATAGTATACATTATATCTGTTACTGTTCTCTGCCTCTCTCCTCCTCACTGTGATAGTGTATAGTATACATTATATCTGTCACTGTTCTCTGCCTCTCCCCTCCTCACTGTGATAGTGTATAGTATACATTATATCTGTTACTGTTCTCTGCCTCTCCTCCTCACTGTGATAGTGTATAGTATACATTATATCTGTCACTGTTCTCTGCCTCTCCCCTCCTCACTGTGATCATGTATAGTATACATTATATCTGTTACTGTTCTCTGCCTCTCCTCCTCACTGTGATAGTGTATAGTATACATTATATCTGTCACTGTTCTCTGCCTCTCTCTTCCTCACTGTGATAGTGTACAGTATACATTATATCTGTCACTGTTCTCTGCCCCTCTCCTCCTCACTGTGATAGTGTACAGTATACATTATATCTGTCACTGTTCTCTGCCTCTCTCCTCCTCACTGTGATAGTGTACAGTATACATTATATCTGTCACTGTTCTCTGCCTCTCTACTCCTCACTGTGATAGTGTACAGTATACATTATATCTGTCACTGTTCTCTGCCTCTCTCCTCCTCACTGTGATAGTGTACAGTATACATTATATCTGTCACTGTTCTCTGCCTCTCTCCTCTTCACTGTGATAGTGTACAGTATACATTATATCTGTCACTGTTCTCTGCCTCTCTCCTCCTCACTGTGATCGTGTATTGTATACATTATATCTATCACTGTTCTCTGCCTCTCTCCTCCTCACTGTGATAGTGTATAGTATACATTATATCTGTCACTGTTCTCTGCCTCTCTCCTCCTCACTGTGATAGTGTATAGTATACATTATATCTGTCACTGTTCTCTGCCTCTCTCCTCCTCACTGTGATAGTGTATAGTATACATTATATCTGTCACTGTTCTCTGCCTCTCTCATCACTGTGATAGTGTATAGTATATATTATATCTGTCACTGTTCTCTGCCTCCCTCCTCCTCACTGTGATCGTGTATAGTATACATTGTATCTGTCACTGTTCTCTGCCTCTCTCCTCCTCACTGTGATAGTGTATAGTATACATTATATCTGTCACTGTTCTCTGCCTCTCCTCCTCACTGTGATAGTGTATAGTATACATTTATCACAGTGCCTGTGATCTTTCTGTCACTCTCATCTGTGGCA
>CM074724.1:390788361-391088361 GCA_037306005.1 Rhinophrynus dorsalis
GATCTCATATCTATCTATCTATCTATCTATCTATCTATCTATCTATCTATCTATCTATTTATCTATCTAAACTGATATCTCTCTCTATCTCATATCTATCTATCTATCTATCTATCTATCTATCTATCTATCTATCTATCTACCTATCTATCTATCTGTCTCATATCTATCTATATATCTCATATCTATCCATCGATCTATCTATCTCATATCTATCTATCTATCTATCTATCTATCTATCTATCTATCTATCACATATCTATTGAATATTTTCTGACAAAATGGTACTAATACTGTCAAGTTTTCAAAACTGATTTGATCCATAACCCTGAAGCGGATGACCATTTTCACCAAAGAAACTTTACATGAACTGACATGTATATATTTGGTTTTTTTCATGCCTCCGTCACTTTCCTGTACAAATACTTTCTCTAGCAGACTGGAAAGTCCAAAGTGAAAATGACCTATTTGACTGTAGAAGCAACTGTGGATGTTTGTGGAACAAATGACATCTGTTTAACTCAATTATATACCGTGCACCAGTAAAAAAGTAATTTGTATCTTATTATGGAATGAAGGACATCTGTTTTGGAATTTGCTGTGAGTACGGTGCAGGGTAAATTTATAATCCATTGAGTGCCTGAGAGATACATTGCAAAGCGAAGCATTCGACACCCCTCTGGCATTCAAGGGGTTGACTGTTTTATTGTCAGCGCAGCCAACTTTGTAATAATAACTAATCCCCATCACCTAAACATGCAGGCTTTTTCACAGTAGCTTTTAAGGGGTTAAAGAAGCAGTAAACTTTTTTTATGAAAACACATTTTACAGATCTTTTCCTGCTGAATAAAACAAGGTCTCTCCCATCGCTGTCCGATGTTTTATTCAAAATTTATAGCAGTTTAACCCCTTAAGGACCTGCACGCGCACACGTGGCCGGCACTTGCGGACCACGGGGCATTTTTTTTTTTTTATTAGTGCTTCCGGTTCAGGACTTCCGGAGTGGCGTGCAGCCGCGACGGGAGCCCTGAACTTCATGCCGTGCCAGGACCGTCATTGGTCCTTAATTGCCGGACCGCCGTGACGGTCCTGGCACAGCAATGGTCCTTAAGGGGTTAAATAATCAGGAAGTGAATTTACTGTGTGTTTACTTCCTGATAGGTCTAACTGACAGGAAGTGAATTTACTGTGTGTTTACTTCCTGATAGTTCTAACTGACAGGAAGTGAATTTACTGTGTTTACTTCCTAATAGTTCTGACAGGAAGTGACTCAGCAGTTTCTATCACACTCTATGGAGAACTGTAAGTCACTGACTTTCCTCTCTATTAGAATCTAACAGGAAATATAATTGAAATTTGACCAATAGAGGGCACTGCAAATGTAAAAAAACATCAGTTTAAACTGGATTAACTCTGGAAATATAAATATCTGGGCAGTGGGAGTACCCTTATTTTACTCAATAGGAAAATCCCTGCAATATATATTTTTTCATAAAAAAAGTTTACTGCTACTTTAAGTTAAGATAAAGGAAAACAACCATTTTTTTTAATTATTTTTTTGGTATTGATGACTAAAATTGTGTGCACTATAGGGAATAATGACAAATTCCCATTGATTTAAATTGAGTCTTTAACTCCTTAAATGCTAAAGTTCTCCAAAGAATTGCATTGCAAGGCATACTGGAGGTGGAGTATGATGGTTTCAGTTCTTTTTTTGTCTGTTTGTAACAATAAAGTTTTCTTGCTGCTGAGTGGAGCAGTGGAGCAGGATTATAGCATAACAAGTTGAAAGGCCTGTTTACACGGGCCACAGTTCCACCTCTGTAGGCATAAGCAGCAGAGAGTGGTCGCTCAGCCGCTGATACGGAGCAAAGCGCTCTGAACTCAGACCGGAGTCCTTTGTGTGTGACTGAATGCGGAGAGCCCCGCTCCGTAACAGCAACGACGCGGGCAGTCTGTACTGCGCATTACTAAAGCGCACGCAGCCGTCTCTACTGCGCATGATGGCTTCTGACAAACCTTAGCGAATTATTATATAATATGTGTAGCCTCCGTGCTTGCCATAAAATTGGAAATTCTGAGAAATTTGTATGTGTCCCCAACGGCGCAGTTGGTTTGCCCCGTTCCTGCTTCAGCCTTTGATTTTGTGAATATGGCCCAAAAGCGGCATGATGAGCTATTAAAATTAAACAGTATACATTAACCCTTTGAGTGCCAGAGGGGTAAGCAACACGTACCTTCTGGAACTCAAAAGGTTAACCCTAAGGACAGGTGCATCCAAGTTCTTTTCAGTCGTGGATCCACATGATCGGAAAGCTGTAAGTGTGAGGGCTGCATCATTTTTTTTTGTATTGATAACGACTGGCGAATTATAGCCTGCCAGCTATTCAAAAATATTGATTTATTAATTGACTGATTAAGTCAGTGGCAATTCTGATATATAACAGGTATGTATTCTTGAACTGTACATTACTAAGCGGTGATAAAGAGATGATGAAGTGGAGATAACGTCTTCGGTGATATCACTTCTCCAGTTCCTATGTGATTCTAAGATCTCCAAAGTTGAAGAAATCTTAGTGCATAGGCTCTATAGAATAACACAGGAACTGGAGAAGTGATAAACTGGAGAAGTTATCTCCGCTTTATCACCTCTTTATCACTGCTTATTGAATCTCCCCCATTGGATGGCCATCCCTAAGGCCCTGTTCATACTGGCTAAAGAAAAGCATTAATACATTGTAATAATAATAGTTCTAAGTGCGTTGATACATTGTATTAATAATAATTCCAAGTGCATTGATACATTGTATTAATAATAATTCCAAGTGCATTGATACATTGTATTAATAACTAGCTGAAAAGCCCGTTTACACAGCCCACAGTGCCACCCAGCAACCGTCCGGATCCTGTCTTGTCAGTGGCCGCGCTGCAGTCTTTTGCAGTACTGACTGGCTGAATGCACACTGGCTGATACGGAGCGGGGTTCTCCCAATTCAGACCGTAGTCCTCTCTGCGCACCTCCCTGGGACCATGCTATTCCAGAAAGCTGAGCAGTGAGGACTCCGCTCCATATCAGCCGTGGAGCGGGCAGTCTGTACTGCGCATGAGTGCAGCGCGTGCAGCCATCTCTACTGCACATGACGACTTCTGACAAACATCCTTAGAGAATTATTATATAGGATAATAATTCCAAGTGCATTGATACATTGTATGAATAATAGTTCTAAGTGCATTGATACATTGTATTAATAATAATTCCAAGTGTATTGATACATTGTATGAATAATAGTTCTAAGTGCATTGGTACATTGTATTCATAATAGTTCCAAGTGCATTGATACATTGTATGAATAATAGTTCTAAGTGCATTGATACATTGTATTAAAAATAATTCCACGTGCACTGATACATTGTGATAATAATAGTTCGAAGTGTCTTGATACATTGTATTAATAAGAGTTCCAAGTGCTTTGATACTTGTATTAATAATACGTCCAAGTGCATTGATACATTATATTAATAATAATTCCAAGTGCATTGATACATTGTATTAATAATAGTTCAAAGTGCATTGATACATTATATTAATAAGAGTTCCAAGTGCATTGATACATTGTTTTAATAATAGTTCCAAGTGCATTGATACATTGTATTAATAATAATTCCAAGTGCATTGATACACTGTATTAATAATAGTTCTAATTGCATTGATACATTGTATTAATAATAATAATTCCAAGTGCATTGATACATTGTATTAATAATAGTTCTAAGTGCATTGATACATTGTATTAATAATAGTTCCAAGTGCATTGATACATTATATTAATAATAATAATTCCAAGTGCATTGATACATTGTATTAATAATAATAATTCCAAGTGCATTGATACATTATATTAATAATAGTTCCAAGTGCATTGATACATTGTATTAATAATAGTTCCAAGTGCATTGATACATTGTATTAATAAAAGTTCCAAGTGCATTGATACATTGTATTAATAATAGTTCCAAGTGCATTGATACATTGTATTAATAAAAGTTCCAAGTGCATTGATACATTGTATTAATAATAGTTCCAAGTGCATTGATACATTGTATTAATAATAGCTCCACTTTTACACTCACTGATTCCGTTACATCACATGTGACTGACAGTTTACTGCTGGTGAAGACAGAAGAAATGTGATAATTTCCCACCTTTCAACATAACATCTGAGAACTGGAAATGCTAAATATAGAGTTTTCCTTTTAATTTATCTTCCTTTCAGTTGTGTATAATAAACACTGGAGAATTTTTCCAGAAACCTAGAAAGAGATTACACTGCAATAGATACCCTCATCAACAATTTTATCTACAAAATTCTCTTTACACTTCAGTGTGAATCTGTTGAATTAACCCAGATGATAAGATTTATCAGCCGCAATGTAATCTACTCTATAGTAGCATATGTAGAAAAGATAAGAGTGCAGGGATTCTGTTGTGAACCGGGCAGCATCTAAAGGGAACAAATAAAATTCCTAGAATTTATTTAAATTCAGCTTTTAAAGGGTTAGTAATGCCTGTATTTAACTTGCTGCTATATTGTAGATGTTAAAAAAATATACTATATATAGAAAGTCCCATCTCTCAAACCTTTATGGTTTGAGAGATATTCGCTGCTAAAGTTCCCCCTCCCTCATGTCAGTTGTAAAGCTAACAGAAGGAGACCCATGTCGGCCGACTCGAGGAGGCTCTTCAGCAGAGCCACAATAGTGATATTTAAAAGGATAGTAATGTTTCATAATAAAAGAAGCTCTAATTAATCATCATAGTATTTGGACTTTGGAGAGTGTTATTTCAATTCTGTCAGAGTTTTAGTACAAGAGTAATTCAATGACAAAGTATCCCCCTCCCGCCCCTTTTACTGATGTAACACTGTTCAGCCAGATCAGAAGGGAGGTGCCCAGGTAGACTGCAGAGAGGGACAATCTTCAACTAAGATAAGGGAAAAACCTGAAAAACTTGTCAAGGGGGGCAGGGTTTTCACTGTTCTCATAGGAAGAAGATTGTCCCACTGTTATCTGTCTGGTCTATGGACTGCATTCCATATCTGAGAAGAGATGGCTTACTCTAGGTAAAAGGGGCAGGAGGGGAAACTTTGCTTGTGAATATCTCTTAAACCATAAAGGTTTGAGAGATAAGACTTATATCATTCTTCATATTTTTTAATGCCTACAAATAAAATAAAGTTAAAATGAAGTATTACTATCCCTTTAAAGGAAGAGTAATACTTAAGTATTACTAATCCCTATAGTAAAGTCATTTTAAAAAGAAATGTATTGCCTCAGTGTCATCTCTCAAACATTTATGGTTTGAGAGATAATCGCTCCTAAAGTTGCCCTCTCCCTCAATGAAAGTGGTCCTAAACCAGGGTACCGTGGGCATCAACTTAAAGTGACCTTTTTTACTGTTGAATTTGTCAAAGCTGTGAATTCAGAATTTTAAATGTATATTTACTTACACTGTTATTCACAATATGCTCCTTTCTGGTATCCTGATTGACAAATCACAGATGGGATTTCGGCTTTGGGCAAGTGCACTGGCTCTTTAGGGGCTAGAGAAGTTAGTCCCACGTCCCATAGCGCTAATCACTGATCATAGACTGGAAGTGGAGGCTCTTATTCCGAGTCTTATGAGGGCACCAAGGGCTTGAACATTTTTGAGGTTTATCAATCATTTTCACCAGGCATTGTTGGTAACGTTAATCAGAACCAGGCACACTTTGTATACCATTTCAATGAAGTATTCCTCTCTAGATAGCACTATTTTGGCTCTTCTGAAGAGCCGCTGGCCGGTCCCAGGACCAGGATCTCATGCTGTCAGCTAGAGCGCTGACGTCTGTGAAAGGGGTGGGAGGAGGGAACTTTAGTACCTTTTGTCTCTCAAACTATACATGTTTGAGAGACCAGACTTACATCAATTAATTTTTTTATATATATATATATATATATATATATATATATGTATATAATATTAAACTTGGTTAAAAGCACCAATTACTACCCCTTTAATGGAAGTGGCGGCAACAGCAGGGCCACTGTCTGTGACTCATCACTTGCAGCCAGTGCCCCTCATATTGCCATGGGCCCTAGACAGTAGCCTAGGTTTGCCATAATGGAAGATCCGGCTCTAAGTAAGTGCACCACTGGAAGTGTACAATGGATTTCAGTGGATGTGCATTAACACTGAGTGTTTTCCTATTTTCTCATGCACAGAGGAGGAAGCTGCATTGTGTCGTCACTTCCACTTACTGTCTATGCACCACGCAGATAAATAATAAAAATAAACAAACGTAAAAAAAACAAATTGCTGTTGGTGCACATCCCATATGGAAACGTACAGATATATTTCTTCTACATGACAGTCCAGCATGAAGAACGGGGTCTTAACGTCTGTGTGCTGACCCTAATCTTCACACGGAGCTATCTATATAAAGTACAGTGGGACGTATGTGCCTCTCTGCTCTTACCTAGTGGAACAAAATGCTGTATATATAGGAATAAACAGGTCAGCGCTCACAGGACTTCAAATCAACATCCTATATAATAATTCGCTAAAATGTTTGTCAGAAGCCGTCATGCTCAGTACAGTCGGCTGCGCGTGCTGCAGTCTTGTGCAGTATAGACTGCCCGCGCCGCAGCTGATGATGGAGCTGGCTGCTCCAAATTAAGATCGTAGTCCTCTCTGTTGCTTCGTTATCAGCCGCGGCGCGGGCAGTCACTACTGTGCATGACTGCACCGTGGCTGTTGCTGGGTGACACTGTGGCCCGTGTACACGGGCACTTCAACTAGTAACTGTATATATTGATAGTGTTAATATAATGTACGGCGATTTGAACTCATGTGAGTGCTGACTTGTTTCTTTCTATCTATCTCATATCGATTATTTATCTCATATCTATGTATCTATCTACCCATCTCATATCTATCTATCTATCTATCTCATATCTATCATATATCTATCTCATATCTATCTACCCATCTCATATCTATCTATCTATTTCATATCTATCTATCTATTTCATATCTATCTATCTCATATCTATCATCTATCTCATATCTATCATCTATCTATATATCTATCTCATATCTATCATCTATTTATCTATGTATCTCATATCTATCATCTACCTATCTCATATCTATCTAGCTATATCTATATATCTATCAATCTCATATCTATCTACCTATCTCATATCCACCAATCTCATATATAGTTCCCTATTTCACATCTATCTAAAACAGCGGTTCTCAACCTTTCTAGTGCCACGACACACTGATAAAATGTCCCAATTTGTGGCGACCCCTAACAGTAAAATTATTTTCGTTGCTCCTTCATCGCTGTAATTACTGAATTACTCCGTTATAAAGAAATCCTTACTGTTCCGAGGCCGGAAGCCAGGCACCAGCGCAGATATCTTGTCTGCGCGCCTGCGCTGTCACTCCGGTCTCTCGGACAATTACAAGTTTCACAGATTAAAATAGACCAAAAAAAAATTTTCTGATGGTTTTAGGTGACCCCTGGCAAATCGTCATTCGACCCCCGAAGGGGTCGCAACCCACAGGTTGAGAACCACTGATCTAATATCTATCTGTCCCATACCTATCTAATATATATCTATCATCCATCTCGTAGCTATCTAATATATATCTCATGTCTCTCATATATATATATAAATGAATATATATGGTGCTCAAAGGGTTAGCAAACCAAAAGTGCTAAAAGTATTAAAATTAAAAAGAACTTTCAATTGAACTTTTTTTTGATAAATATGGATCAGCCGATTTGCTCCTAATGCCTTGATAAATAAGCCCCATTACACCGTTGGGCTTGATACATACGCCCTAGGCTATTATACACTTATGCAATACGTTGTTCTATCTCCATCATGGGAATACAATATTAATATCGGGACAACCTGTTAGTTAGCAATGAGACACTGTGAGAACCACCCCCAACCTGGTTCAGTCCCTGCCCAACCCGTATTAGTAACCTAAACCCCCCACCCCCGGGTGGCTGTGCCCTGGGAACTGTGTTTACTCATTGGGTGACTCCCACGTGTGTTGCTGCCTGTCTGAGCGGAAGTGAGGCGAGCGCCCCCTACCTCCAGCAGGCAGGTCAGTGCTCCCTGAGCGCTACGGGATCAGTCTCACGCCGGACTTGCAGTGAGCAGCATGGGGAACCTGAGCTGTGTCCCGCAGCCGCACCGGCACTTCAGATACTCCTTCAGCAGGAAGAGCTCCCTGCAGGGCAAAGAGTAAGTCTGCGACTCGCTGCGCCGCACTCCCATTAACCCCTTCCGCGCTGCAGTGGGCAACAACTCATTGAATGGCTGGACCAGCTTTCTGTTAACCCTTTTGGGTGATTTAGAACGCTCTAACCGGTTCCTTCTCCGCACCAGCCTCCCTTAACCCTTTGAGTGTCAGCGCTTTGCAACGCAATACTTTGGATACCTCTCAGGCGCACATGGTTAACTTATTGATCTCTAACGCATTTCTTCTGTAACACGCAAGGGGTTAACGTGCATTTACGGGTGTCTTGACTGTATTAGAGGAAACGTAACTCTTTTTTATATATGGATTGAACGATGTTTCTCGCTGTGTTCCTGGTACATTAACCCGTTCAGTGACAGGTATCCAACGCATTGCTTCTGCAGCACGTAAGGGGTTAATAACTCATCTTGTCTGTAGTATGGAAACGTAACCATTTTATATGAACTGAACAATATTCTTCTTTGTGTTCCCGGTACATTAACCCCGTGAGTTGCAAAGAAGGATCCGCAGTGCGTTGGCTACCTCTCTGGCACTCAAAGGGTTAATAAGTTCGCTCATTAACCCCCTTGAATGCCAGAGTGGTGCTCAGTGCGTTCAAAGGGTTAAGACTCGTTAGTGCATCGTTAACCCCCTTGAGAAACAAATCAGTTCCTTGCAAACGCCTCTGGAGCTCAAGGGGTTAATATATATTGATTGGTATAAGAAAGTCTTGTATGCCAGGCGCAGTCATTTACTATTTAATTTATGCAAGCACCCACCAGTACCCCACCCCTCATCTGACACATTATTGTACCCAGGACTATCAGAAGTTGTGACATTCAAAGTATGCATTTTAGATTAACCCCTTGAATGTCCGAGAAGTACGCTTTGCAATGCGTTTCGTTCCCCTCTGGCACACAAAGGGTTAGTTATTTTTAAGGATCATTTTTAAGGGGGCATTTAATAATGCATTCAGTACCCCTCTGGCACTCAAAGGGTTAATATGAACATACAACTGACGTTTTTCTTTTAATTGTCCCTTTAAAAAAAATTGTGGCATTCCTAGGAAACATTATTGATTTCTTGATTATTATTCTCAAATTACTTTTTAACTGGGCAATAAAACGTTAAGCTTTCAGTTTAATATGCAGATATGCTTGGGATTAATTCATGGTTTTGCTTTAAAAACAGCTGGCATGTGGAGAAAATTACTTTTTATTTCTAAAATGTTATATATATTTAGAGATTCAGTAAATAGTTTAAACATTCCATTCTATATGACTTGGTTTTAACTCTTAACTGTCCTTTAAAAAAAGATGGGGCATTTTGAGGAAGTGTGATTATAACCCTTTGAATGCCAGAGAGGTACGCAACGCATTGCTCTGACACTCAAGGGGTTAATCAAAACGTATCAGTTAATGGGATTTATGCCTGGTAAACCAATTCTCGACTTTCCTTTAACCCTCTGAATGCCAGAGCAGTACTCAATAGGAGAAAAGGTGATTTAACCTTTTAAATGTCAGATGGATGTCCATAATTTGTGTTTTTAAATTGGACAATAAAGAGTTAAAACATTTCTGCTCATAGTGTGTTTTGCATTTTAACTCTCAGTTGTCCAGTTTAAAAAAGTTGTGACACTTGGAGGAAATGTGTTTATGTAATAGATATTTTTTTATAAAGTGCCAATGAAATGTTAAAACATCAATTTATATAGGTATGTTCTTTGAAAAGATTTATCATTGAGTGTGAATATATATTTTAATTATTTATTTGTGTTTTTTTTTTTTTTAAAGAGGGATTAAAGGGTTAACACTTTAATCCCCCTTTAAAAAAAGTTGGATGTTTACCCCTCAAATGGTTTAACCCTTTGAGTGCCAGAGGGGTACGCAACGCATTGCTTTGCAATGCGTTGCGTACCCCTCTGGCACTCAAAGGGTTAAAAAAAAAAAAAAGCCCAAAACAAACCTATACTTAGATAATAGTGATATATCCGATGCATGGGAGACATCTCTAGAATCCAAATGGTTAAAATTAAAGTTAAATGACCACTTCAAAATGTATGGGAGGCATCACTGTCATCCAAAAGGTTAACCCTTTGAGTGAAAGAGGGGTACCCCTCTGGCACTCAAAGGGTTAATAAATATAAATGAACCCGCTGGGAGCCTGATGGGTATCCAACGCATTTGGCACTCAGATGGTTAACACTGATAATATTTTGTTTATGATGTAAGATGCTGGTTACAGATTCACAAAATGCGGCACTAATTAACCTCCACTTAAAGAGATAATGAAAGGTTAATACTGAATAAAATTCACCCCATGTGGCTATTTTCTGTGAAACGTTGCCTGGGGAGGAAGGGGGTCAGAGCTGGTCACAGCAGTGTGTGTGTTAACCTTTTGAGTGTCAGAGATAAATGCAAAGCATTGTATTCCTTTCTGGCACTCAAAACTTTAAAGTGTAGAAGTTTTTGGTACGAGTTATGCCAGATCAGTGCCAGACGATATCTGGTACAGTATGAAAGCACTCCAACAATTCCCTAATAGTAACTGGACGTGTATTATGTGCGGGAAAGGCAAGTCGTTTGTCCAAAGAGGATACAGATATTTTTTTACTATACTAAAGATAGCTCAAAACCCTTTCGTTTTTTTATAGGATTTGTAGATACATGAGTACATCAGGGCTTAAAGGGATAGTAATACTTTGTTTTATCTTTATTTTATTTTGTAGGCATTAAAAAAACATGAAGAACGATATAAGTCTTACAGGGCTTATAATTTTAAGTCCTTTGCTACTAGCCAGACCTGAAAAGTTATTTTCCACTGCAATACATAACATACCCACCAGGGCTGAATTTCTACTCGCCAGGGCTAAATTTTCACTCGCCATTGGCTAGTGGCGAGTGGAAATTTTGAGCCCTGAGCCTTATCTCTCAAACCTTTATGGTTTGAGAGATATTCACAAGCAAAGTTTCCCCTCCTGCCCCTTTTACCTAGTGTAAGCCATCTCTTCTCAGATGTGGAATCCAGTCCATAGACCAGACAGATAACAGAAAGGGACAATCTTCTTCCTATGAGAACAATGAAAGCCTTGCCCCCCTTGACAAGTTTTTCAGGTTTTTCCCTTATCTTAATTGAAGATTGTCCCTCTCCGCAGTCTACCTGGGCACCTCCCTTCTGATCTGGCTGAGCAGTGTTACATCAGTAAAAGGGGCGGGAGGGGGATACTTTATCATTGAATTACTCTTGTACTACAACTCTGACAGTAGTGAAATAACACTCTCCAAAGTCCAAATACTGTGATGATTAATTGGAGCTGCTTTTATTATGAAACATTACTATCCCTTTAAAATGTGAAGTCCTTTGCTACTAGCCAGACCTGAAAAGTTACTCGCCACTGCAATCCATAACATACCCACCAGGGCTGAATTTTCAATCGCCATTGGCTAGTGGAAATTTTGAGCCCTGAGTACATGTTAACCCCTTCCATGCTCCCTAGCATGGGTCCCTTTCCACATGGGCAACAGGGTCACAATGTCAAGGAATAATGAAAAAAATGTGTGAATTGTGAATCGTTGTGACATTTCAGTCAAGCAAAACGTACTGCGATTGTCAAACAGAGACACAGCAGACTGCAACGTTCCTCAGATTTGGAGAGAACACAGCTAAATATTTGGTGCGTTAATTCCAGCGGAATCGCTTTGCGGATCGTTGCGTTTTCCCTGCGATTTTGTCTGTTCTGTTTGAGCAAATGGGATGATGGGAAAATCTCGTTACACGGTAGCACTGAGAATGCATTGATGTACTCAGTTGCTACAAAAAAGTTACACTACAGTCACCCGTGTGAAAGTGCTCTTATAATCAAATTTGCCCACTTTTATTCTGTGTCGTCCTGTGACAATTCTTCTGTCATGGCCCATGTGCAAATTTACGGATTGTAATAATGTTTTCCAGTGTGAGCTAGTATGCAGATCTTTAGATGTAATTATTTCCTGAATTAGAAATAGTAATGCTCAGTTCGGTGGCGATCTGTTGTAGTCACTGAATGAAAAGATATGAAAGAGCGTTTTATTTCTATATTAAATATACTAGTTGAAGAGCCCGTTAGACGGGCCACAGTGCCACTGCCAGCTGGTTGGGGGGCAGTCATGCGCAGTAGAGGCTGCCCACGCCGCGGCTGATACAGAGCTGGACGCTCCTTCGGAGCGCCCAGCTCTGTATCAGCTGCGGCACGGGCAGTCTCTACTGCGCAGGACTGCGTTGTTACACACGGTTTTGCGAATTATTATATAGGATATTAGCAAATTGTGCACAGTGTTGGCCGTGCGATTGGGCACACAGTGTGCATCAGAACGCTGGTGGACTGCTGCAGCAGCGAGTTTGACTGCAAAGATTTTCACAGGAGTGGGTGGGTTGGCCTCACGAAAATGCCTCCCGCCTCGATTCGCTGCATACAGCCAGCTTTTGCCCCAGACAGTGAACCAGAAACCACTTAGAATTTTATATATATGTATATGTGTATGTGTGTGTGTGTATATATAAAATATATAATAATTCCAGTCCAGGTTATGGTAAGCACACCCAAAGGAAAAAAAAAATCACATTTAAAATTACTGGAGTGCAACCAATTTTGACCAAAATAGCTAAAAGCAAATACACAAAATATTGGTGCACATCCAAATTTTCATTACCATTAACCCTTTACTCTGCAGCATTGTGCCTGCATATCACTACTATATTAAAGGGATAGTAACCTCTTAAAAAAAAAAAAAAAAGTACAGGCAAATTTATAGGTACAATTAAAACATACGTACTGCCCTCATTCCCATCTCTCAAACCGTCATGATTTGAGAGATATAGGAAAATAAAGTCCTCCGCTCCCTCCCCTTTCTGCCTGACGAGCTGTAAAGCTGTCAGAGGCAGAATCCAGTCGCCCGACTTCAGGCGGCTCTTCAGGAATGCTGACATCGGGATATCTAACTATAATTACTTCATCGGAATGGTCTACAACGTGTGCTTGCAAGCCAGGCACACATAGACCATACCGATGATATAATTATAGTTGTATATCTCGATGACAGCGCTCCTGAAGAGCCGCCTTCTGGTCCCGGAAGCAGGAACTCATGACGTTGGCTATACAGCGGACGCATGAGAAAGGGGAGGGAGCGGAGACCTTTATTTTATTACATCTCTCAAACCTTAACGGTTTGAGAGATGGGAATGAGGGCAGTAAGTATGTTTTAATTATACCTATAAATTCGCCTGTACTTTTTTTTCAAGGTTACTGTCCCTTTAAAGATGAGGATTTAGTCACATCATATGGCCATAGAATGCTAAGCTTGCCACCAACCCTAAGGTAACTCATTTTTGGCAAGTACCTAACCTTAATATGCTTTGTCTTATGAGCTGACTCTCTCCCACTTTAGGTATTTACTACCCTTAATTTACTTTATCCTGAGAGCTGAGTCTTGGTCAGCTTTACTCATTAATGGAGAGAGACTCTCTGACAGGTATTATATAGTGTCCTAAAGACAATGGGCTTTGCACCTGGGGGTGGGAGCGGTGCTTAAACCAATAGAAGCTGGTCAAAACTTCCAAAAGTACAATTCCAGTCCAGGTTTTGGTAAGCACACCCAAAGGGGGAAAAAACAATTAAAGGGGATCTCTCACCTAACTACAAGTAATGCTCATTAATTAGAGCATTTCTCGAAACCACTGAAAATAGCGTTCATTATATGTAAAAAGCAGTTACATTGGCAAGAAGTAAACTTTTAAAAAGTGTCCGGCAGCCTACTTCCGGCTTGCTGAACTTTGCCGACCAGAGACAACCGCGTCCCACTACCCATCATCCTCCAGTGACGGAGGCTGTCTGTCACTAAAGTGGAGCGATCGCATTGGCAGAGATCGATATCTAGCCAATGCGATCGCTCCACTTTAGTGACAGACAGCCTCCGTCACCGGAGGATGATGGGTAGTGGGACGGAGCTGTCTCTGGTCAGCAAAGTTCGGCAAGCCGGAAGTAGGCTGCCGGACACTTTTTAAAGTTTACTTCTTGCCAATGTAACTGCTTTTTACATATAATGAACGCTATTTTCAGTGGTTTTGAGAAATGCTCTAACTGATGAGCATTACATGTAGTTAGGTGAGAGATCCCCTTTAAAATTACTGGAGTGCAACCAATTTTGACCAAAATAACTAAAAGCAAATACACAAAATATTGGTGCACATCCAAATTTTCATTACAGATATATATAACAGGGCTTAAAAGTTGAAGTCCTTTGCTACTAGCCAGACCTGAAAAGTTACTCGCCACTGCAATACATAACATACCCACCAGGACTGAATTTCTACTCGCCAGGGCTGAATTTTCACTCGCCATTGGCTAGTGGCAAGTGGAAATTTTGAGCCCTGTGTATATATAATATATAAATAATATAGAACGGAAGTATTCTCACATCCAGAGTTAAAGCGTAACTTTCACCATCATGACGTACTGCGGGAAATGATAATTATATTAGCGATATGCACGCACTTAGTTTTATTTACAAGTATAATTGCTGCATTAACAAAAAATATAACTTTTATGCAGGCAGGCAGAGTGGAACAGCGCAGACATCTTGCAGAACCGGCATCTCTGCTTGTGCGCTGTCTGTCCCCTTCAACTCCACGATTGGTGGGTTGAATCCCCTTATGCCGAAAGGCACCGGAAGGGACTGACATCGCAGACACAGAGACTGCCTACTGCAAGATCCCAGCCGGTGCCTGCCTGCATAAAAGTTTATATATTTCTTTAGTGCAGCAATTATACTCGAAAATAAAACTGATTGCATAGTGCTAATGTAATTATCATTTGCCGCGCTATGTCATGTTGGTGAAAGTTCTGCTTTAATACGTTGTCTGGGTGCCATACATTGCCTGGGTGCTATAGTGTGGCTAAGACGTATGCCAGTATAGAAAATACTAAGCACACACAGGTCTTAAATAGGAGAAAAGATACATTTATTGTATGTTCAACGTTTCGTCCCGGCTTGGCTAGCCTTCATATATTGAAAAATGTTATATCTTTAGGAATGTCTACTTTTCAAAATTACTATCCCTTATATTGAAGCCCTTGTAAAACTGAATTAAATGCCACCAGCGGCATCTCTCAAACCTTTATGGTTTGCGAGATAGCCGCTTTTAAACTTCGCTCCCCCCTGCCTCTCCGCTGACGTCAGCGTTTTTGCTGCAGAAGGGAAATCCGTTCATTGAATCAAGCGGAGGCTCTTCAGCAGAGCCAGATCTCGTTATAGAAGAAATGATCCTTCACTAAAACGGTCTTCTACGTGTGCTTGGTAACCACGTTTTAGTGAAGGATCTTGTCTTCCATAACGAGATCTCGGCTCTGCTAAAGAGCCTCTGCTGGTCCCGGGACTGGATTCCCCTGCTTCAGCAAGAACGATGACGTCAGCGGAGGGGCAGGGGGAAGCGAAGTTTAAAAGTGGCTATCTCGCAAACCATAAAGGTTTGAGAGATGCCGCTGGTGGGATTTAATTCAGTTTTTAAAGGGTTTCAATATAAGGGATAGCAATTTTTAAGTATTACTATCCCTTTAAAACACTGTCGGACCAATTGTTGCCGCAAGATGTTCTACCTTGTGTTGCGTTTTTTTAGCAGTGTATACAGTCCTGTACAACACAATAAGTTTAATGTGTTTGAAATGTTGTGATTCAGTCTCCAGTGTGAACTAGACCTAAATGGATTTTGGTCTGATCTAGATCTGTGCTGTCCAACTTCTCTGACGAAAGGTAACTGTGCTTTTTTGCTGTGAAGGGAGATAATGTATTTACCATGTCAAAAGTTGGTAATTAGGTTTCCAGCTATTTGAATACAGTTACAGTTACTCCCCAGGGGCAAATCCCCAGCACCACCATCCCCCATCAATAGATTGTTGTAGATCAAGACAAAGAGGTTTGTCTTAATTGTGTTAAAATAATGCAATCCCTTCTGTGGGTTTTTTTTAAGATGTGCTGCTGGGCACGGCCGCTCATGCACGGTTTATAACTGGGAGGGGACGTGGGTAAACGTCAGTTTACTGAGAATGGTTCCAAGGCAGAGATACTGATCGACCGGTTTGGGTGCTGAGCTTCTGAGAGGTGGGAGTAGTGAGATTTGAGTGTAAATGAGAGAACGCGTGAGTGTCACTGACACAGCCAGCAGATGGGGGCGTGTTAGCAAACAGAAGATGTGATACTTACAACGAAGTATAACGCCTTCTTATAATAACCTCATTTATCACACAGTGCACAGAAAATCCTGATGCCCCCTTTAAATTTTAACTTTTTGCCTTTGTTCATAACATATCTTTTTCATTCAGTCCCGGAGCGGGTACAAACCCTGCACATGCCAATCATAACCCTTTAACCCCTTAAAGGGATAGTAATACTTTATTATTACTATCCCCCATATTGTAGATATTTGCAAAATAATTTAATAGCCCCCAGGTTCATCTCTGAAACCTTTATGGTTTGAGAGATAACTGAAGGCAAAGTTCCTCCCCCTCCCCTGAAGTCAGCGTTATGCTGACTGCAGGGGAAGTCTGTCGTACGACAGGCTTGCGGCTCTGCAGCTGAGCCGAGATCCCGTTAGTGAAAAATAATTATTTAATTGAAACGGTCTTCTACTTGTGATTGGTTCGCAAGCACATGTAGAAGACCGTTTCAGTGAAATAATCCTTTATCACTAAAGCGATCGAGTCTCTGCTGCAGAGCCGCCTGATGAAAGTCAGACCATGTATCCCTGCAGTCAGTACAACGCTGACTTCAGAGAAGGGGGAGGGAGGGGGGAACTTTGCCTTCGGTTATCTCTCAAACCATAAAGGTTTGAGAAATGAACCTGAGGGCTATTAAATTATTTTGGAAATACCTACAATATGGGGGATAGTAATAATAAAGTATTACTATCCCTTTAAAGACCAGTGATGTTCCAGGAATGTCACTGGTGGATGTGCGTTCAAACTGGTGGGTTCTGACATGTCGTTGAATTCTGGGATGGCACGCCGCCCTGCCATCCCAGAATTTGTTACGGAAAAAAGTGCCATAGTCCTTAAAGATGAGTTGCGTACCCCTCTGGCACTCAAACGGTTAACAGTTCTTATAAATTGTAAGTGGGGCTTTTGACCCGTGAGTGCGCTAAAGAAGTGTCCAAAGCATTGCAGAGCATTCTCTAGCGTTCAGGGAGTTAAAATTCTAATTTAAATCGATAGGGTTTCTGTTTATCCCCTATGATGTGTTTCGTTTTCCCCAGAATGGCTCCATTTAACCCTTTGTGACATAGAGGTGCTCAGCGCGTCTGGCACACAAAAGGTTAGCTTAGTGCGCTCTGTTAAAGTGGACCCGTTGCTCTGATATAATCTTAGCTGGCTTTGAGGAGACATAAAATCCATCTATATGTTGTAGTTGGTATTTCTGTGTAATGTAAATCGGATTTTGCGAAATTAACCTTTTATTTGTTGGTGGCACAGTCTGGTATCTTATGTTAACCCCATCCCGACAATGGACTTTCCAGGTACGTCCCGCAAAAACTGTCACTTAGCGACAGAGGACGTACCTGGTAAGTCCCGGAAGTCCGGGTCTCCGTGCGGCTGCACGCCGTTCAGGGACTCCGGAATAATTTAGAAAAAAAAAAAAATGTTAGCTGGGCGTTAAGGTGACAGCCTCGTACGCACTCGGCTGTCACTAAGGGGTTAATTAGTTGGTGTACTGGACCAGTATTTCCATGCACTGTGCTATGGAGGAATCTAGGCATAGCACAAACACTGGGGGGTGTCTAATAGCACAACAAGGGGTCAGTTTGGCTTGGAAAATTACCAATTTTCATAATGTTCAGTGAATTAGCATAAAGTGCCAGATTGTGCCAAGGTTACTTTCTCTAAAACTATTTATTGTACATAAAAATTGCTAGTACAACAATACAGGCAGATTTTACTTTTCTGTAAAACAAAATACACTTGCCTTAAGGTGACAGGCCCACTTTAAAGGAATAATAACATTCAAGTGGAATATACGTAAAGGCACATTTCTTATATTCTATTACTTTATTTTTCTTCACCAATTTTTTTTTTTTTTTTTGCACTTTGTCCTTGACAGTAAGCTCCCTGGTTCTCAGTTTCCAGAGAGTTTTCTGGTGGATAGACCATCAAAATAGGACGTAATACAGAGTTAACAATCTTCATGCAGCACTGACTGCTCTGCATGCTTTCTTTTTTATGTTGTGTCTCTCTACATCTGCTTTCATGTTTCCTGACAGAAAGCTGTCTTCAAACATATCCATTGTCAAAAACATGAGAATGTTAAAAAATAAATATATATATATATATATATATATACAATTTGACTTTATATATGTTCTTACAAAATATGTTAATTAAAAATAAAGGTTTACTTCTCCTTTATGTGGTTCATTCCCCTGCATGTCCTTCCTCAGGTCATGACCTCCTTTGGAAGGTTTCCTGCCAGAGAAGTGGTTGAGATTTCTTTCATGATATTTAATCAGAGGTCTCAGACCTCTCACACTGAGACAGATATGAAGTGCTGCCCAGTGCCAGGCATTGCACTTCTTGCCATGACAGACACACAGCCGTTGGCACGCCTGTCACACGTTTGGATTTAGATCCCTTAACTCTTAACCTGCTGCGCACCCCTACGGCACTCAGAGGGTTAAACTCTTCCAGCAAGTGGTTGATTACACAGGCCACCCACCTCCTGTTTTAAACCTTTGAGTACCGGAGGGGTACGCAACGCATTGCAAAGCAATGCGTTGCTTACCCCTCCAGCACTCAAAGGGTTAGCTGTAGGATAGATAGGGTAGGGCTCAAATGTCTAATCTTATCTCTGCGTACTAAGACTGACCTCTCTTGTGACATACCAAAATGGTCACAGCGATGTTTGCCTATGATGCATGTCTTCTTACCATAAACTGGATTTTATTAGGAGTGAAACATTTGCCTGTAAAAATGACCTTGTAATTATACCCTAGGAATAAGTGTATTTGCATTTGTTAACCCCATGATAACCAGAGGTGCATGCACTGAATTTCTGCACAACAGGCAGAGTGGAACCCACAATCCTACTTGTGTCGAGACTGACGACCAGGCAACAGTACAGACATATTTGCTTACAGACATCTGTGCTTTTAGTCCCGGTCTCCTCTAGGAGGCGCTGCATGGTACCTGTAAGTACCAGAAGGGACTGACGGCACAGGCGCACAGATGCCTCTAAAGCGCTGTTGCCTGGCCGTCAGTCTCGGCACAAGTAGGATTTATGAGTAACGCGCTAATTATTATGGATAACAGTACCATTTGTAAGCTTAACGCTAGAAGGCAATTATGGGGGAGGGACTTTATTTGGGGTGATAGTTCCCCTTTAATGGGTTACACAGATGGATTTACCTATGTAGGTGTCCTTCAAATAGCTCTCTTGTGTATCTATATATATATTTTCCATTGTATCCCCAGTTCCTCTGTAAAGTGATCTCAGGATTATCTGTTAATGGGCTGCAATAAGATAACAGCTTTTCTTAATATAAGAGCAGTGGTCACTAATCACAGTCGGTGAACTGACCAGCTCTGTTTTCTCATTACATACAGCACAAACAATATTAAATATACATGGATGTACAGGAAGATTAAGACATGCTCTAAAAAGCAAGTCTGGAACTCTATTTTAGGGATGTAATGTATAAATAATTTGTTATGTATGCTGGCTGTAAGTGCATGATATTTAATGTTTTATAGCAACCCATTTAATTTTTCTGGTGTTAGTGTCCCACAATGCTTTCAACTCCATATACAACCTGGATGTCAGATTGAAGACATCTATAGATCCCAATGACTGATATTTATCATATATAATGTTTATCATGCACATCCAGTGTTTGTGCATTTAGTGTTATACAGAGATACCTGACCGTATGATGGACGCCTACCTAGGTAAGTGCTTCTGTTGCACACAGTAATTATATTGATACACCTGACTGCTGTGTGATGAACTCCTACCTAGGTAAGTGCTTCTGTTACACAGTAATTATATAGATACACCTGACTGCTGTGTGATGGACTGCTACCTAGGTAAGTGCTTCTGTTACACACAGTAATTATATAGATACACCTGACTGCTGTGTGATGGACTCCTACCTAGGTAAGTGCTTCTGTTACACACACTAATTATATATATACACCTGACTGCTGTATGATGGACTCCTACCTAGGTAAGTGCTTCTGTTACACACAGTAATTATATAGATGTACCTGAATGTTGTATGAAGGTTTCCTACTTAAGTTAATCTGTTAAGCAAACTAAGAGCCACTTATTTATTTGGTATAGATCTTTTAATGTTCATTTAATCCTTTGAGTGACAGAAGGACACTCAAAGGGTTACATTGTTGACGTTGAGTAAGTCTATTTGACAAACTTCCATTACCACATGCTGTGATATTCTGCCATTTCCAGCTGGTGAGGTTCTAAGTAGCACTTGTCTGAGCTTAGAATTTGAAGTGTTAATATCTGTCTTGCTGTTGGTGTCAGTGTGACATCTCCCAGCCACATCTCTGTGCACGTAGCGGTGTCAGCACGCCATTCACACATCTCATGTCTCTTCGCAGGCAGGATAGCAGAACCAAGTGGACGTATTTGTTTGGGAATGAAAGCGGGGTCGGGAGAGTGACCAACTCGGACAATATTCTGCACTACATCCCAGGAAAGGTATGAACCTGTCTGTCCTCTGCCAATCACACACAGACAGACTGACGTATGCAGAGACCAGGCGCTATTTTGTAGTAAACCAAATACAATTTTTCAAGAATTCCATTGATTTAAATGGGGCTTTTAAGCCAGATGCGTTGGAGACCTCTCTTGAATTCAAAGGGTTAAAATCTCCATTTAATTAAATGTTAATATTCTTTTATCTGCTTGCTGTAGTTAGATTGCTCCAATGTGTCTTATTAACCCCTTGAGCGCCAAAGAGGTATACTTTTCTGGCACTCAAAGGGTTACATTTAATCTCCTGAGAGGCTGATTTAGTAGGAGATACTGGGGCATCTCTGGAGCAAACAATCTGAATTTTAGGGGGTAAAAAAAAATAAATAAAGTTCATTCATTTAAATGGGGATTTTAACCTCTTGAGTATGAGATTTCCATCGCATTGCTTTGCATTACTCCAAGTCTTCTTAATACATCCGCCTCAGAGATTTATTTTATTTATTTAGGAAAATGTTTTACCAGGAAAAATGTGAGATTTCTCTTGTTTTCAAGTATGCTCTGAAGAACTTTTTACATTAGTTAAAGGGATAGTAATACTTCATTTTATCTTTATTTTATTTTGTGGCATTAAAAAAACATGAAGAACGATATAAGTCTTATCTCTCAAACCTTTATGATTTGAGAGATAGTCACAAGTAAAGTTCCTCTCCTGCCCCTTTTACCTAGTGTAAGCCATCTCTTCTCAGATGTGGAATCCAGTCCATAGACCAGACAGATAACAGCAGGGGACAATCTTCTTCCTATGAGAACAATGAAAGCCCTGCCCCCCTTGACAAGTTTTTCAGGTTTTTCCCTTATCTTAATTGAAGATTGTCCATCTCTGCAGTCTACCTGTCACATTAGTAAAACAGCAATATCAGAAATGATTTTAGTTTAATAGATTAATCACTCCTATTTGGAACATATTATAAAATATAACAAAATATAATTGCATGACTGTACAGCCTCAGGTACATAACTAAGCTCTATTTCATGCTGAATAACGTTTAAACTATAATGTATCTTAAAGGGTAACTACCACCCCAACACAATGTAATCTCTAAGTCTTTGTCTTCCTAGCGTTATTAGCGATCCATTGTTAGTTTTCTTCAAAAAAGTGTTGTAAGAGACAATCTTTATACTAAATATCTACCTGATGACGTCTTGCCCCTTGAATCCATTCTGCGCATGACCGCTATGGAGCCATTCAGCTCCGTTGTACCACCCTCTGTCTTGTCCATCGCTCGTACGTCATTGTCCTCAGCACCACGTGACCTGCCGCTCTACTGGCATCAAGCGCGGTCAGGTCAGGTCAAGGGGCAAGACGTCATCAGGTAGAGATTTAGTATAAAGATTGTGCTCTTACAACGCTTTTTTGGAGAAAACTAACTATGGATCGCTAATAACGATAGGAAGACAAAGAATTAGAGATTACATTGTGTTGGGGTGGTAGTTTTCTATTTAAAGGGGAACTATCTTTAGATAGATTTTTCCTGCAAAAGCATTTCATTAAAAGAAATTTGATTTAAATAAAAAAAAAAAAAATCCAATTTAAAAAAAA
Source organism: Rhinophrynus dorsalis (assembly GCA_037306005.1). Lineage (NCBI taxonomy): Eukaryota > Metazoa > Chordata > Amphibia > Anura > Rhinophrynidae > Rhinophrynus > Rhinophrynus dorsalis. The sequence continues at coordinate 390,810,995 of CM074724.1, forward strand.
AAAGAAAAAATCTGATTTATTTTTTCTTTACTTTTTTTTTTTTTTTTTTTAAATCATCGATTTTTATCCACCCTGCACTTGCATAAGCTAGTGACAAAATATAAAGAAAAAAGATACAGATACATATTGTTTTTAGACAGAGGCAGCCTTTATTTCAAGCAATTCTGTGACCTTTGGAGAAATGTCTTGCAGGCCCCATGTGGCAGTGAAGGGGTTAACCCGGACACAGCTCTTATCAGGAATGCCTGTGTTCTGTGCATACCTCTGCATGCCTGGAATTTGGGATAGGCTGGCCCTGTTCCCGAGGTTGTGCTGTAATCCTTGTGGAGAGCGTGGCCTCTGTCTGGGAATAGTTGCTGCGGATTTCTTCATTTAACCCTCAAGATGACAGAGTGGTGTGCAGCGCATTGCAATGCACTGTGAACCTTTCTGGAACTTAAAGGGATAGTAATACTTTAATATTGCTAATCCCCATAGTGCAGCTATTTAAAAAAGAATTCAGTTGCCCCAGTGTCTTATTTGCGTCAGGCGGCTCTGCAGCAGAGCCGAGATCGCGTTCGTAAAAAATAATTATTTCACTGAAACGGTCGTCTACGTGTGCTTGCAAACCAAGCACATGTAGAAGACCGTTTCAGTGAAATAATTATTTTTTACTAACGTGATCTCGGCTCTGCTGCAGAGCCGCCTGATGCAAATAAAACCGGATATCCCTGCAGTCAGTACAACACTGACTTCAGGGAAGGGAGAGGGAGGAGGGAACTTTGCGTTCGGCTATCTCTCAAACCATAAAGGTTTGAGAGATGACACTGGGGACAATTAAATTATTTTTTAAATGGCTACACTATGGAGATTAGTAATATTAAAGTATTACTATCCCTTTAAAGGAACACTAATGTCCCATAAACATGTTTTGTTGTTTCGTAGAGTAAAAAAAAAATAAAAAAGAAATTATGTAGTGCAAATCCATAAAGGTTTGAGAGATATTTGCATCTAAAGTTCCCCCCTCCCTCATGTCAGCTGTAAAGCTGACAGCAGGAGATCCGTGTCAGCCGACACGAGGTGGCTCTTCAGCAGAGCCAAAATAGTGATACTGGTAAAGAATTACTTCATTGGAACGGTCTACAAAGTGTGCTTGCAAACTGGGCACACTTTGTAGACCGTTCCAATTAAGTAATTATTTTCCAATATCACTATTTCGGCTCTGCTGCAGAGTGCCGGCTAGTCCCATGACCAGGATCTCCTCCTGATTTCAGCGCTCTGCTGAATGCAGAAGGGGAGGAAGGGGGAATTTTAGACCAAATAACTCTCAAACTGTAAAGGCTTGAGAGATGAAATTTGAGCCACATAATTTATTTATTTTTTAATCTACAAAACGAAACATGTTTATGGGACATTAGTGTCACTTTGAAAGGGAACTTTATCTTCACTGTTCTTACTTTCGTTGTCCTTGACAGAAATCTCTCTGGAAACAGATCCAGACAGATCCTTGTCAGGGAAATAGGTGTACTGAAAGATGAAAAAAATATGTATGCAATTTAACTTTGCTTAATATGCGGTTGCAGAATATGGAATGTCAAAATTAGGTTGACTGTCACTTTAACCGATGTAAAGGAATTTGCGATATATTATGCTACGGTCATTTTTTTTTAAAGAAACATTGCACTGGGGGACAACGTTCTACAGGGGACAAGTACACATTCCTCGGATTCCCATTGATTTAACACTTTCAGCGCAGAAAGGTATCCAACGCATTGCGTTGAATACCTCTGTCACTCAGAGTGAAAAGTTGCAATATTAAAGCGGAACTATCACTTAAGGGGATAGTAATACTTAAAATGTAAAAAAAAATATGTTGTAGGGTTTATCCCCCTGAGTAAAACAAGAGTAATCCCACTGCTGAAAGGTGTTTCATTCAAAAGTTAATAATTTTCAAAGTTGAATTTTTTAGGTGCAATATCACAGTGGCCTGAAATTGTACAGTGGCGCTGTTGCTACACGATCCTATGGACAGCTCTGGTCCCAGGACCCTAAATCTCCATAGGATGGTGTAGCAACAGCACCACTGTACAATTTCAGGCCATTGTGATATTGCACCTGAAAAATTAAATTTTGAAAATTAATAACTTTTGAATGAAACACCTTTCAGCAGTGTGAGTACTCTTGTTTTACTCAGGGGGATAAACCCTACAACATATTTTTTTTACATTTTAAGTATTACTATCCCTTTAAATATATGTGCCTCCCCAATTAATTCTTAGTATAGCGGTAAGCATATAAATCCTGTTATAATGTTTACTAAGTGCCGGCATTATTTAGAAATATAAGTTCTTTGGAGACTCACCTCCAGACAACAGTGCAGACGCCTTGCCAAAGACATCTTGCCTCGGGTGTCCATCCCTGTCTGTACCGTAAGGCACAATGCAACTCCCCCTTAGGCTATCTGCCAATCGGCGAGGAGACAGGGACAGACAGCACAGGCACACAGATCCGTCTTCAGCAAAATGTCTGCTCTGTGGTCTGGTGGGGAGTCTCATAAGAACGTAGATTTGTAAATAATGCCGGCACTTAATAAAGATTATAACGTGATTATAACAGGATTTTTATGTTTACCACTATATGAAGAATTAAATGGGGGCAATTATATTTAAGTGATCAGTTTCCTCTTTAATCCGTTTGGTGTCGGAGAGATCTCTGATGTCTTTCTTTGCATTATGTTGGAGACCTTGCTAACGTTTAATCCACTGAACGCCCTCGATGGGAATTTGTATGGTGCGGTTGGTTTGATGTGAAATGACTTCAGGTCTTGAACACTGTCCAATGTGTTCTCTCCCAGCAGTCGATGCTTGATAGGCATAGCCATATGTGGACAGCTGCAATACCCAAAGCCCCCTTTGATTTCAAGTTCTGGGCATCTCCTTGAATTACATACATTTGTTTTTTTTTTTTGTTTTTTTTTTGCCTGTCATCAAGAATCCAAATTTCTAACGATTGAGCTGTCCCGGAATAATTGAGAAATCCTATTCGTTTTCTTTTCGGAGTCACGATCTAAATCATTAGGTTTGAGTAAGCTTGTCTAGATTCGACACACAGAGATTAAGTTGCATTGACTATGTTAAGGATATTTTGCAGCTGAAAAAATCTGCGTATTGCATAACGGGGAAGACCGCAGCGGTCTGTACCAGAACAGAAACATGTCAGTGGAATTTCTGCAGTTAGAAAATTAGAAAAATATGCTCTTTTTACGTTAATTATTATGCAATACTTTGATGGGGTAAGGAACATACCGAAAAGGAATGTGTCATCCAAAATGGTTTATTTTAATATGTAACTGGGGAGATGGAAATCCTTTCATTCCTTAGTCATTCCATTAACCCTTTGGGTGCCTGAGAAGTATGCAATGCTTTCGGTATACCTTTGGCAGGGCTCAAAATTTCCACTCGCCACTAGCCAGTGGTAAGTAGAAATTCAGCCCTGGTGGGTATGTTATGGCTTGCAGTGGCGAGTAACTTTTCAGGTCTGGCTAGTAGCAAAGGACTTCAAATTTTAAGCCCTGCCTTTGGCACTTAAACGGTTAAACTGTTGGGCCACAGGGGTGAACAGTACATTGCCTTGCAGTATATTGAGCATAGCTCTGGCCTTCAAAGGGTTAAATTGGATCTGTCACCAGAACTTTTTAGTTTTTTTTTTTTATGGATAATTAAAATCTCTATATATGTTCTAGTTATTTTTGCTAGGAGACAAATTAACCTTTTCTTTTTTGGGGGCACGGTGTGGCACAGTATGCTAATTAGCTGTGTGTTGGATTAACAACTAAAGTATCATAATATGCCAGACTGTGCCATTAGCAAATAAAGATTTAATTTTTCACAAACGATATTTATATTACAAACAAATGGCTGGCACAACTTTAAAAGCAGTTTTTAATTTTTATTTTAACCCTTTGAGTGCCAGAGGGGTACGCAGTGCATTGCTTTGCAATGCATTGCTTACCCCTCTGGCACTCAAAGGGTTAACCCTTTCAGTGTCTGGCTCTGTAAAGGTTCAAATTAATTAAAGCTATCCTAGGTTGAGAGGTCCACTTATATAAAGGAAAAAACAAAAACAAACAAACAACGTCTGAACTTTAGTGCTGCTCCAGTGACATCACATGTGTTTGGACCAATAGAAAGGAGCTTGTGATGTCCCTTTGTCTTCCCTCTGTAGCTCAGCATGGTTACAAAGTAATGACAAAGAGATGATCTTGTTACACTTTATAAGTAAACTAGTTGAACAGCCCTTTACACGGGCCACAGTTCCACTGCCACCCGGTTGCGGGGCAGTCACGCGCAGTGGAGACTGCCCGCACCACGGCTGATAGAGAGCTGGACGCTCCTTCGGAGTGCCCAGCTCTGTATCAGCCGCGGTGTGGGCAGTCTCTACTGTGCATGACTGCAGCACGCGCGGCAGTGTCTACTGCACATGTCGCGGCGTTACACACGATTTAGCGAATTATTATATAGGATGTGAGGTCAATACAAGGAATGAAAATCTCACCAGAGAGATCCAACGCTTGATCAAATATCTTGGGCCACCCTGTACGATTAGAGTAAAGGAGGTTTCAACTTCAGCAGAGGAAGGGGTTTTTTACAGTAAGGTCTGTTTAAATTGTGGAATTCCTGACCCAAGCATGTGGTAATGGCAGATACAATGGATATGTTTAAGAGAAGATTAGCTGTGTTTCTAGCAGAAGGGAAAATACAGGGTTATGTAGTGCATTAGCAGGGAAGACAGGCAGTTCTGGTAAACAAAGTCATACCCATTTAGAATTCGGGAAGGATTATATAATTCTTGTGTTCTCGGTTATACTGTGCGAAGATTGAACTCGATGGACTTGGGTTTTTATCAACCTAATTTGCTATGTAACTAGGTGTTTTAAATTTGAGTTATTTATGTTTCTTGTTAAAAACAACAAAAAAAGACACGTAAAAAGCTTCTAGTTTATTACTGTGCTGACCACCTCCAATGTTCAAGGTCACGCAATTTTATTCTTGTTTGAATACAAATGCCCATGTTCAGTTAAGGTGCTTGAGGACTGAAGTTTTACTGAATTGTTTGCTCTATAAATCCATTTGTTCCAAAGGTCGTCTTCTGGTGCCATACTGACAGTGACTATTACTTTTCTGAGCATTTTTCCAGGATCAAAGAGTTAAAGGGATAGTAATGTTTCATAATAAAAGCAGCTCTAATTAATCATCATAGTATTTGGACTTTGGAGAGTGTTATTTCAATTCTGTCAGAGTTGTAGTTCAAGAGTAATTCAATGACAAAGTATCCCCCTCCCGCCCCCTTTTACTGATGTAACACTGCTCAGCCAGATCAGAAGGGAGGTGCCCAGGTAGACTGCAGAGAGGGACAATCTTCAATTAAGATAAGGGAGAACCTGAAAAACTTGTCAAGGGCGGCAGGGCTTTCATTGTTCTCATAGGAAGAAGATTGTCCCCTGCTGTTATCTGTCTGGTCTATGGACTGGATTCCACATCTGAGAAGAGATGGCGGCTTACACTAGGTAAAAGGGGTGGGAGGGGACACTTTGCTTGTGAATATCTCTCAAACCATAAAGGTTTGAGAGATAAGATTTATATCGTTCTTCATGTTTTTTTAATGCCTACAAAATAAAATAAAGTTAAAACGAAGTATTACTATCCCTTTAAAGTTATCTTTATTCAAATATTAATCTCCAATAAGCCTTCAATCTGTGTGTTTTTTTTTTTTTTTTTTTTTTTAAATCTTTATGGTAATGGAGATATTAAGAAGTTAAAGATATGCCTGATGACATCACCGGTGGATCGCCGCGGTGCAGCTCAGTACCAAAAGGCTGTGAATCACCTCCCCTCTGCCTCTCGTTCCTTCATCCTTCAGAGACTCTCAAATCGTCATGTGACCTGGCGCGCATTGATGTGTGTCTCTGAAGGAGGAGCGAATGAGGCCCAACATGGGAGGAGAAGGGTAGGTGATTGACACCTTTTCGGTAGTGAGCTGTACTGCGCCGATCCACTGGTGACATCATCAGATAGATCTTTAACGTCTAAAATCTCTGTTACCATAAATATTTAAAATGTGGAGACGAATATTTGAATAAAGGATAACTTTTACGGACGGTGAGAGTTCCATTTTAAAAATAACATTTTAATAGATAATTGTGTTAAATGGACAGTATAGGGCAGTAGTTCTTAACCGTGGCGTATTGGTGTGGCAGTATTACCAGCTCTGGGCACCCCACTTTTTTTCCAGGAAGATTTTGACAAAAGCTTTAAAGTTTGAGTTTCTAATGTCTGTCTATATTCATGTAAATTAAAGGGATAGTAATATTTCGTTTTAACTTTATTTTATTTTGTAGGCATTAAAAAAAACACGAAGAATGATATAAGTCTTATCTCTCAAACCTTTATGGTTTATGAGATATTCACAAGCAAAGTTTCCCCCTCCCTCCCCTTTTACTGATGTAACACTCTTCAGCCTGAGCAGAAGGGCGGTGCCCAGGTAGACTGCAGAGAGGGACAATCTTCAATTAAGATAAGAGAAAAACCTGAAAAGCTTGTCAAGGGGGCAGGGCTTTCATTGTTCTCATAGGAAGAAGATTGTCCCCTTCTGTTATCTGTCTGGTCTATGGACTGCATTCCACATCTGAGAAGAGATGGCTTACACTAGGTAAAAGGGGCGGGAGGGGAGACTTTGCTTGTGAATATCTTTCAAACCATAAAGGTTTGAGAGATAAGACTTATATCGTTCTTCATGTTTTTTTAATGCCTACAAAATAAAATAAGGTTAAAACGAAGTTTTACTATCCCTTTAACATGTACAATCTGCTCCTTGTTGTCATTCTGACTGAGAGACCTGAGAAAAACTACACGTTTATATAGGTTTCCTTCATTAACCCTTTGCGTGCCAGGGAATACGCATCGCATGCCTCTGGCACTCAAAGGGTTAAGCCATTGAAAAATTACCTATGAAATTTGTGGGCTGCCGTGAAAATTCTAGATTGCGTATTGGGGTGAAAATGATTGGTGCTAACTTGGTGCTCATGAGAACTTTTTTTGAATCCGCTGGCAACGTGGGCTAAAAGGGTTTTTTGTTTTGACTCTTTAAAGGAAACGTGAACTTTTATTAGGGAAAAAAACAACATATCCTGTAGTTCTTTTTACATTGCATCACTACATCTGTCGGGTACTGTGAAAGTACAGGTAGTAATACAATGTAACACTATCTCTGAAGCATTGAACGCTGTGATTGCAGTATTCATAGACTGGAGACAGCATTTCCTGCTGAAGGAATAATGTTTATATCGTATAACTATCCTGGTTCCATAGTCCCTGTCATACTCAAATCCAGTGTCCTCAGGGAAACATCAACATGTCAGCATTTTGGGATATCCCTATTTACGCACAGATAGCTCTGTAAAAATGACTGTACCACTGATTACCCACCTACAATTAAAGGGATAGTATTGTCAGAAAAAAAGTATTAACTATATGGTAGATACAGTTAAAAGAGAGTACTTGCACTTATTCGTAGCTCTCAAACCGTTATGGTTTGAGAGACATAGGAAAATAAGGTTCTCTGGTCCCTCCCCTTTCTGCTTGACGAGCTGTAAAGCTGTCAGAAGCAGATTCTGGTTGCGCGACTAGATGTGGCTCTTCAGCAGCGCCGATATAACGCTATCTAAAGATAAATACTTAATTTGGAACAGTCTACAAAGTGTGCCTGGCTTGCAAGCGCACTTTGTAGATCGTTCCAATTAAGTATTTATTTCTAAGTAGTGTGATTTCAGCTCTGCTGAAGAGCCTCTGTCTGGTCAGATGACTGGAATCTGCAGCTGTCAGCTAGATGGCAGACTTGAGTAAAACAGCCAGGAAAAGGTAACTTTAGCAAGTTATATCTCTCAAACCATAAAGGTCAGAGAGATAAGACTTACATTGATATTAATCTTTTTTAATGTCTACAATATTAAATCAACTTAAAATGAACCAATATTATCCCTTTAAGATGGGTGATTCTGAAAAGCTGACTTTTTGGTCCCCCCCCCCCCAATGGCATTGCTGAGATCCCAACAAGATGCATTGGAGATAATTGTTACCCAGCTCACCCGGGTTGAAAGTGGACCAGTTCGTTGCTATAATATAACTATGAGGTATATATAGGAACTTGTAAAAACTAAATTTTTATTCAAAATAAAAACATACACATATCACACTTATTTCTTCTGACTGATTAAAACAAAAAAGATTGTACAAATAAACAGGGTATCTACCGCCACTATCTACTCTCTACACATAAATTAATTAGTGTAAGAGATGCATTTTAATCTGGACACCCACTAATCAGAATTCTAGCAGATAATTCAAACAACAAGAGTTAGTTGTCCAATCTCTTTTGTTTTAATCAGGGTGGCTGGGTAACCATTTTCTCCAGTGCATCTTGTTGATTAAAACAAAAAAGATTGTACAAATAAACAGGGTATCTACCGCCACTATCTACTCTCTACACATAAATTAATTAGTGTAAGAGATGCATTTTAATCTGGACACCCACTAATCAGAATTCTAGCAGATAATTCAAACAACAAGAGTTAGTTGTCCAATCTCTTTTGTTTTAGTCAGGGTGGCTGGGTAACCATTTCCTCCAGTGCATCTTGTTGGGACCTCGATGAAGTCTTTTCTATCTTCTTTCCTTCTTGTATCTGGTTTCGCTATCTGGGACTTGCGGTGCAATTTCTTTTAAAAAAATACGCACTCTGTTAGTTTATTGACTAACAACATTGACAAACACTGTCCTAACAGATGGCTCTCTACAAACAGATCCAGATTGCTCAATGTCCGTGACAGCGAAGTGTAAAAATATAGGTGAAAATGGAAAAAAAACAAACAAAAAAAAAAAACTATGGGGAATCTGACTTTACATATTATGAGCGTGCAGAATATGTGATGTCAAAATAAAGGGCTGCTATGCTTTTAAAGGGATAGTAATACTTCGTTTTAACTTTATTTTATTTTGTAGGCATTAAAAAAACATGAAGAATGATATAAGTCTTATCTCTCAAACCTTTATGGTTTATGAGATATTCACAAGTAAAGTTTCCCCTCCCGCCCCCTTTTACCTAGTGTAAGCCATCTCTTCTCAGATGTGAATCTGGTTGTATGACCAGACAGATAACAGAAGGGGACAATTTTCTTTGTATGAAAACAATGAAAGCCATTCCCCCCTTGACAAGTTTTTCAGCTTTTTCCCTTATCTTAATTGAAGATTGTCCCTCTCTGCAGTCTACCTGGGCACCTCCCTTCTGATCTGGTAGAACAGGGGGGGATACTTTGTTTGTGAATATCTCTTAAACCATAAAGGTTTGAGAGATAAGACTTATATCATTCTTCATGTTTTTTTAATGCCTACAAAATAAAATGAAGTTAAAACAAAGTTTTACTATCCCTTTAAAAGGGTATTACACAACAGGATATTATTTTACAGTTCCAAAACATAACTCTTCAGGTGTGATATATGATACGTATGGTAAAGAGGTAGATGTGGTCACCTGTCCATGTATAGAGCATATGAGGAAATTGACAGTTTGGGAAAGTACCATTTGGCTGATTTCAGTACGAGTCACCCACTGTATCTCTCTGTAATCGTCCTCTTACTACTGATTGTTGTCTGGAAATTGGCTTTGTATTAGAGGAATTAGATTGTATCTGAGTCGTTACACAGTGACCTTAGCTGCCTTTGGGACCAGTGGCAAACCCAGGATTTCAGAAAAAGAGTTTCGACAAAATATAAAATAATTATATAATGTCAATACCAGGGTTGGACAAAATAATAAATCATTTTGGAGACAGAGAAGAATTTTTAAGAGCCAGTGCAAAAATACATGCATGCAGGTATATGCGATAATATATTCTCCTCCAAAAAATTAGGAGCTATCGGCAAATTTTTATGAGCCATGGCTTCCAGGCTTCTGGGATCTTTCCACCCTGACAATACCTATACAATCTGGCAGAGACCTTACTATAGCTTATTTTTGTCTTTCTCAATCATTGTTACTTTTGTTGCTGTCTTTGTTTATCACTGCATTGTGCAGAGCTAAATAAATAAAAATTGTTTTATGGAACGCTGCATCCATTACGACTTACTGCACGTCGATGGCGGTGACCAAACTGCAGCCATTCAGCTGATGTTGAACTGCAATTTCCTTCAGCCGTTGGCTGGCTGAGGCTGGTGGGAGTTGTAGTTTAACATATTTTGGAGGGATGCATTTTGCACATTCTTGGCACAGATATGCAACAACTACAAACCTATCTCATTGCAAAAGCTTGTCCTGGTCTGATGGGGGCAGTGGAGCACAAGAAGGGTTTCTAGGCAATTGAAAACCCCTTGTTGCTTTGACCTTGTTTGGAGATGTGATTAGAAATGATGATGGCACTTTGTGGGTACGGCGATCTGACTATGGGTCTCTTGTATAAATAAGACCCATGTAGGCATGCACTTCAATTTGTAATGTATTACATTAACTAATTATAATACCACTGGATCACAGCACACAGAAACGAATAGAAAACCTATTAAAAGTAGGAAGCCTGGATGCTGCTTAAAAGGACTTTTTCTCTTGGAATAAGAGGCTCTTTAAGAACAAATGTCACGTATACAGTGTCCATCAGCATATCTGTCCAGCTGGGAGCAGATCTATTGATGATTCCAGGGTTGCATTTTGAGTTTCAGTGGACCAACTGGGGCGTAGAATGGAGGAACTACCCCAGGGTTTTTCCTCATTGGTAAAGAGTATTTTAATTGCAAGGCAGAACTCTGACAGTTCAGTTTCCTGTCCTGCACCATGCACAGGAAGTGGCACTCTGTGAATGGCACAGGAAGTGGCACTCTGTGAATGGCACAGGAAGCGGCACTCTGTGAATGGCACAGGAAGTGGCTTTCTGTGAACGGCACAGGAAGTCAGATTCTGTGAATGGCACATAGTAATCTTTACCCTTTGCAGTGTGTTGGACACCCCTCTGGTCCTTAAAGGGTTATCTAGGCTAATGTGCTCCGTCTGCTTCAGTTTAAAAGAAATTTGTCATGTCCGCCTCCATGGACATGACATCCAAAACTGGTTTGAGATGTTATCTATTGAACAAATGCACAACGGTGAAATTCTTAGGGGGTGTTAAATGTCCTGGATGTTCAAGTAAGTTTAGCTGTTAGGGGGGGAGTTATTTTTACAAGGTGTTTGATCTTCTTTAATGATAACTTCTTTATCCCCATTCGCAGTGAAATCTAATTTCTGGGATGCTTTTGTAACCAGCTAAAAGCGAGATGGTGTGATGATTACAATGTGCATGTTGGTGCTTATCCACTGCAGTGGGGATGTTTGTAACCTTGTTGCCTCTGATGTCACAAGTCAGAGCACCATTTTGTATGTGTGTGTGTGTCCTAGTTGAAGAGATCCGGTTAGTCATACGTGTGTCATACAGAGGAGTGGTGTGAGAACCTACCTGAATCTTTCAGGGTCACTCACCTCCTCTCTGCCACACGGATCTGACTCATAGAGCAGATTCAGTTTGGTTTCCAGTTCTGTCTCCTAAAGCCTTGGGGATGATCAGATGTTCCCTGAAATCCATCCATGGGAACGTTCATCAAGGGTGTGAAACAGAAGCACGAGGCAACGCCCTATTCCCATAGGCCGCTCCCAGTAACAGCAGATTAAGGCCCTTTTCACACTGGTGACACCAGGGCAGCAGATCTGTGTTGGATCTGTCACCTTTCATCAAAAGGTAACATGTTGGGCTAAGGTGACTTTTATATGGGTGACTATGGCCCCCTGTCAGATCACCAAAGTCTAGAATGCTGACCCTTTACTGCGTACCTTCAGGATCCAGAAAAGTGCAGCAAGAAAATGATTATAGTTATTATACTTATTTATGTAGCAGTAACGTATTCTGCAGCGCTGTACAATAGGGAATAGACATACAGAGGTATTAAATAGTAAATCAAATGTGGAGAACAGAATGATCAGGGTGCCCCCTGCTGGTGAGAGCTTACAGTCTAGAGGAAGGTAGGTTGGACACAGAAGGTGTAAGTGCTATGGGGTGTAAGTGCCTCCTGCCACATGAACTGCCGGTCAGTGGGTGGGAGCGAGAAGTGCTTTTGAGTGCAGTGGTCCAGGGAAGAGGTGGTTCTGTTTGAGAGAACAAGACTCCCAAACACGTTCAAGGTCAATACAAACAACTATCCAATTACTTATTTACGCAAAGAGCCGAGCTAAGAACGAGAGGTCATCCATTAAGACCAGAGGAAAGGAGCTTTCAACTAAAACAAAGGCATGAATTTTTTACAGTAAGGGCAGTAAACTGTGGAATTTTTTGCCTTGAGATGTAACTTTTTTTTTTTCAAAAAAACAATTGATGCCTGTCTACAACAGAACAATATTGAGAATTGACAGATTGATTCTAAGCAGATAAGTTGTTGATCCAGGGAAATATCTGACTGCCATTTGAAGCCAGGAAGGAATTTTTTTTACCCACTTAGGGGTTAAATTGGAAATGGCTTCAGGGTGTGTTTTTTTTTTTTTTCAACAGGTTTGATTTGGAATGGATGGACGCAGGTCTTTTTTTTCAGCCTCGTCAACTGTTAGTATGAACAATGAGGTTGTGATAGTGTTGTAGGTGGGAGAAAAGTCTGTGCAAAGTTCTACTGGTCCACAAACGGACCTTTCACTTGAGCTTTAAAGGGATAGTAATACTTGAGTATTACTAATCCCTGTAGTAAAGTCCTATTAAAAATAAATGTATTGCCCCCAGTGTCATCTCTCAAACCTTTATGGTTTGAGAGATAATCGCTCCTAAAGTTGCCCTCCTCCTCCCCCTTCCCCGAAGTCAGCGTTTTGTGACTTTTGACTGGTGAATTGAAATATTAACCTGATGTCACGTTTGTATAATAAAGCCACAGGTTTGCTCCTGAACCATTTACCTGTGAGTGTCTGTTCCTAGAGATTTGTATTGGACCCCTACGGTGAAGTTGGTCTAACCCTGAGTTATCCCATTTACCATTTGGCTGTGTGTGCTAACCCTTTGTGTGCCATGAAGGTGTGCAGTGTTGCTCTGTATTGCACTGTACACTTTCTGGCACTAATCTGTGCTTTGCTTAACCCTTTGAGTGCTAGAGGGGTATGGAATGCATTGCAAAGGGATTAACCCTTTCAGTGCCAGAGGGGGTACACAACGCTTTGCAAAGTAATGCGTTGTGTGCCCCTCTGGCACTCGAAGGGTTAAAAAAAATCTTGTGGATTAGTTAGATGCTCTTCTCTGTGTTTAACACTTGAAAGACCAGAAGAGTGTACACTGCATTGTTTTGCAATGTGTTACATGCCTCTCTGGTCGTAAAAGGGTTAAAGGGGAGCTATCACCCCAAATAAAGCCCCCCCCCCCAATAATTAGTCCCTAGTACACCCAATGTTAAAGCGGAACTATCACGCCAAATAAAGTCGCCCCCCCCACACACAATAATTAGTCATATAGCGATAAGCTTACACATAGTACTGTAATCCAGCCTAAGTACCGCTTATGCTGAGACTGACGGGCAGGCTTCTTGCTGTAGAGGCGTCAGTCCCTTCTGTTACCTTAAGGTACAATGCAGCGCCACCTAGAGGAGACGGGACTGACAGCGCAGGAGTACAAATGTCTGCTCTGTTTCCTGGCCGTTTAGTCTCTTCAGAAGTAGGATTTCTGAGTAACACTTTACTTATGCTGGATAATAGTACTATTTGTAAGCCTATTGGTATATAACTAATTATTGAGGGGGGGTTTATTTGGGGTGATAGTTCCGCCTTAACATTGGGTATACCAGTAACTTTTTTTTATTTTCTGTCTGGTGAAGTTCATTGGTATTTATCCAGGCCTGGTCATGGACGACTGGGCATATTTAGGTGAGAAGTGGTTAAAATATCTACCGACTTGCCTTTTACATTTCGCATGTTGACTCCTGTTGTCAACTTGAGGTCTAAAGGGCCAAGTAACACTTTGGTACCAGCGTCCCCCCCCCCCCTTGTTACAAAGTCTGTTCAGCAAGTCTGTTGTATTTGAAGTCGTGGTTCAGTGGACTTCCAAAAAACAGAGCAAGTTGCACCTTTTGTTTGGTCCTCTGTTTGTAAGTCTCCCGGTGGCTCCAACCAGGCTGGGGGGAGGGGGGGTTAATGTGTGAAGAGACCAATTTCCTTCTCCTTGTTCCCTGCCTCACACTTTGGCCAAGGTGTCAGACTGGGCCGTGTTCCTTTAAAATCCATTGTTTTTCCAGCAAAGGTCATTGTGAATAGAGGGGGCTAACTGAGTGAAGGGCAAGTTTGATCCCAGTCGGCCATATTCCCAGAGCAAAAGTGGGAGAAAATCTTGGGCAAACCAACTGTATTTAAATTGGGGTTTTTCACCCCTGGAATGCTAGGGTGGGTCACCAGTTCATTGTAGACCTCTCTCTAACATTCAAAACTAGCATTCAAGGGGTTAACACTTTGAGGGCTAGAGGGGTACACAACTGGCACTCAAAGAGTTAAATCAGTGGGTATTTGTATATATCTCCCTTTTTAGTTCAGCTGAAAAGCTCCAGAATTGCTCCTCTTTACTTTGTCAGATGACCAGGTAATAGCATGGAAGAGTTAAAAGCCCCATTTCATTCAGTGACCTATCACCCAACATTAGGCTGACCAGACCTCACCTTTAACCGGGGATGCATAGGAGAAATGCACACTGCAGGACTGCTTTCATTTCAGTGAAGTACTGCAAAATGGCTATTTCCCATATGTCCCCGGTTAAAGGTGAGATCTGGTCAGCCTACCCAACATTTCCAATGGCCGAAAATGGACACTGTTGTTTGAGGTGGTGTTGGGGGCGTGGCGGGTGGGAGGAGCATTGTCGAGAGTTTTTAGTTTACTTCATGACCTACTTACAGATTTTTATGTAATTGAATAAATGATTTAGAGAGAGACCAAATTATTTTATTTAGACAGACTAATGTATACACAAAATACTGAAGTTTATACAAACATTAATGTGAGTTTTATTGCTGTGGAGCAATGTGATACACTTATATACACACCACACAGTCTGATCTCCTAAACACAGGGACACCAGGGTGATACACTTCTATACACACCACACAGGCTGATCTCCTAAACACAGGGACACCAGGGTGATGCACTTATATACACACCACACAGTCTGATCTCCTAAACACAGGGACACCGGGGTGATACACTTATATACACACCACACAGTCTGATCTCCTAAATGCAGGGACACCAGGGTGATACACTTATATACACACCACACAGTCTGATCTACTAAACACAGGGACACCAGGGTGATACACTTATATACACACCACACAGTCTGATCTCCTAAACACAGGGACACCAGGGTGATACACTTATATACACACCACACAGTCTGATCTCCTAAACACAGGGACACCAGGGTGATACACTTATATATACACACCACACAGTCTGATCTCCTAAACACAGGGACACCAGGGTGATACACTTATATACACACCACACAGTCTGATCTCCTAAACACAGGGACACCAGGGTGATACACTTCTATACACAGCACACAGTCTGATCTCCTACACTCAGGGACACCAGGGTGATACACTTATATACACACCACACAGTCTGATCTCCTAAACACAGGGACACCAGGGTGATACACTTCTATACACACCACACAGTCTGATCTCCTAAACACAGGGACACCAGGGTGATACACTTCTATACACACCACACAGTCTGATCTCCTAAACACAGAGACACCAGGGTGATACACTTATATACACACCACACAGTCTGATCTCCAAAACACAGGGACACCAGGGTGATACACTTCTATACACACCACACAGTCTGATCTCCTAAACACAGAGACACCAGGGTGATACACTTATATACACACCACACAGTCTGATCTCCTAAACACAGGTACACCAGGGTGATACACTTATATACACACCACACAGTCTGATCTCCTAAACACAGGGACACCAGGGTGATACACTTATATACACACCACACAGTCTGATCTCCTAAACACAGGGACACCAGGGTGATACACCTATATACACACACCACACAGTCTGATCTCCTAAACACAGGGACACCAGGGTGATACACTTATACACACCACACAGTCTGATCTCCTAAACACAGGGACAGAGGGGTTTGGGTCTCCAAGAGGGACTGTCCTGACTAAAGAGGGACACTTGGGAGGTATGGAACCCTAATATCTGCTGAAGAGGGACACTTGGGAGGTATAGACCCATAATATTGCTAAAATAGAGATACCTGTGAAGAATGGACCCCTAACATCCCCTAAAGAGGGACACTTGAAAGGTGTGGGTGAGTAATATCACCTAAAGTGGTACACCTGGGAGTTTGTGTCCACTGTTATTCAGCTGGTTTGCTTAGAATTGCTCCCTCACTTTTGTGTGCGTATGGCCTTCTGTATGTGAAATGGTAAGGGGAGGAGGAGGCTTTGCCTTGTGTAAATGATAGAGTTGGGCCTTTGGACATGGTCTGTCCTGCTCCTGACTAAACTGAAAATGCTAACGAGCAATCGTTTAGAGCCGTTCAGTTTTAGGGTCTTTACGATTTTGCTTCAGTGAAATTCCTGGGACATTCCATTCTCCGGGACAAAAAAACAATAGCCTTTCTGTAGAAACACAATGTGGGGCAAACCATCCGCCGTGTGTGTGTGTGTGTGTGGGGGGGCAATGTAATTTCTCATTCATTAACCTTTTGAGTGCCAGAAAGGTATCCAACGCATTGCATACCACTCTGACACTCAGACGGTTAAAATGGAGCATTTAACTTGTTCATGTTGGCAGCAGGCTGAGGCGGATGTGCGAAGGAGAACTGGAGCAATTCTGGACCAGGTCAACTTCATTGTAGGGGACAAATGCACATTCACCATTATTTAAATGTGGCTTTTAACCCTTTGAATGCTAGAGGGGTACGCAACGCATTGCTTTGCAATGCGTTGCGTACCCCTCTGGCACTCAAAGGGTTAAAGTGTTAGTAATGTCCAAAAAAAGTTTTTTTTGCATTTAGAAGAGCTTAAAAAGCTGAGCTAAATGCAAAAAAACGTATCTCTCAAACCGCTATGGTTTAAGAGATACAGGCGTTTAAAGTTCGCTGTTTCCTACTGACAGCTCTTCTGAGACTGCTGGCTGGCTTCTTGCTTTAGCGACATCTGTGCGCCTGCACCATCAGTCCCTTCCTGTTACCTTAAGGTACAATGCAGCGCCACCTAGAGGAGACTGGGACGGACAGCGCAGGTGCACAGATGTCTCTAAGGCAAGATGTCTGCTCTGATGCCTGGCTGACATCTCCGAAGAAGAAGTAGGATTTATTAATAACGCTGTACGTATGCTGGATAATACTACTATTTCTATGATTATCGCTGTATGAATAATTATTGGGGGAGGACTTTATTTGGGGTGATCCTGCTTTAATGTGAGATATTGGCATTTTTCACCTTCTGAGTGCCAGAGAGGCATCCGAAGCATTGCGTCGCAATGTGTTGGATACCTCTCTGGCACTCAAAGGGTTAAATGTTGCTCTGAAGGGCTCTCTAGCATTCTAGGGGTTAAAATGAAAAGTCCCGTGTAAATCCCCCGTGCCTTCGTCCGCTATGTTTTTTTTGTGTTTCTCAGAGTTCTTGGAATGTCAGCCTCAGGTTTTTCTAGTATTCAAAGGGTTAAAAGCAACATTTTTTTTTTTTAACCCTTTGAGCACAATGCATGTGTTGTGTGCCCCTCTGAAGCTCAAAGGGTTGATCAATGGAGAATGTTATCTGTCCCCTACGGTGCGATCCCCCCAGTTTTACTCTGATGCCCACACCTCTGGCGTTCACAGGGTTACACTGATCTGGGGTAGATGTGAGCACTCCATCGGGTCTTGTCGCGGTTTCGTTCTGCCCTTCGCAGCTGGTAACGTTCTGCTCCCGTTCCTTACGATACAGTGAGACGATCTGTTCCTTGTCACAGGTGTCCGTACTAATGATCGCTTGGAAATGTGCAAATGTCATAAACGTTCCCAAAACGCCCTTTAGGTGAACCAAATGGAGCTTTCCATTCCTTTTATTGACCTGGCCCCATTGTCTGCTTTATTATTTTATTGCAGTAACAGTAACATTTCAGCAGGGTAAACATCATCTGGAGGGGGGTGTCCATTGCCTCTCTGAATGCTTGACATGTCCCAATACTGGCCTCAGGCAGGTACATATGTTTCAGCACTAGCAAGGTTTCAGGGTCTGATAAATTAGTTTAGTTCTGTTTTGGGTCTGGGTGATATTTTTTTCCAACGTTAAAACAGTTTGAACTTTTTTATATTAAGTGCCCCCTGGTGTCCAGAAAGCTTTTCTACAGTTCCCCTGGTGTCATGACAGTTATTCTGTTGCATTCTATGGGAGACATGAGCCTCTGGCTGCAGTTCTTCATAGAATGTGATAGAAACTGCTGAGGCACTTCCTGTAAGAACTTTCAGGAAGTGACTGCACTGTTATTCTCTTCATAGAATGTGATCGTAACATCACTTCTGACAGTTTTAAAAGGTTAGTAATGTCCGCATATAAATGTATGCTATATTGTAGATTTAAAAATATAAATAAATTATGTGGAGCAATTCCCATCTCTCAAACCTTTATAGTTTGAGAGATATAATGTTTTAAAGTCCCCCCACCTCCTTCCATTTGCACTGATGTCAGCTGTCAAGCTGACAGAAGGAGATCTGCGTCAGCAGCCTTGAGGTGGCTCTTCAGCCGAGCCAAAATGCCGATATCTAAAAAGAAGTTCTTCATTAGAAAGGTCTACAAAGTGTGACTAGTTTGCAGGCAGACTTTGTAGACTGTTCCAATGAAGTACTTCTCTTTAGATATTGGTGTTTCGTCTCTGCTGAAGCTCCGCTGGCTGGTCCCGGGACTGGGATTTCCTTCTGTCGGACGTCAGCGCAAGGGGAAGGAGGGGGGGGACTTTACAACTTTATATCTCCCAAATTATAAAGGTTTGAGAGATGAGAATTGCTCCACATAATTTATTTTTTTTAAATCTACAATATAGCATACATTTATATGTGAACATTACTAACCCTTTAAATCACTTAAAGGGATAGTAATACTTTAATATTACTAATCCCCATAGTGGAGCTATTTCAAGAAGAATTCAGTTGCCCCCAGTGTCATCTCTCAAACCTTTATGATTTGAGAGATAACCGAACGCAAAGTTCCCCCTCCCTCCCCTTTCCCTGAAGTCGGCAGGGATATTTTCAACAGGCGGCTCTGCAGCAGAGCCGAGATCATGTTATTAAAAAAAACAATCGCACGTAGAAGACCGTTTCAGTGAAATAATTATTTTTATCTAATGCGATCTCGGCTCAGCTGCAGAGCCGCAAGCCTGTCGTACGACAGACTTCCCCTGCAGTCAGTACAACGCTGCCTTCAGGGAGGGGGGAGGGAGGGGGAACTTTGCCTTCAGTTATCTCTCAAACCATAAAGGTTTGAGAGATGAACCTGGAGGCAACTGAATTTTTTTTACAGAGCTACACTATGGGGATTAGTAATATTAAAGTATTACTATCCCTTTAACAGTTTCAAAGAGTAATAACTTTTGCATAAAACAAAACTACACTTGTTTTATCGTCAGCAGGAAGAAAACAATTTTTTTAATATAATAAAGGTTTTCTGTTCCTTTAAGACGCAAGTAGCAGTGGGAGGAACAATGCATTTCAGTGTTGTTGACAATGATGTTTTCATAGGAAACACGTGGCATTCTGGGAGAATTCAGAAACACAAAAAGACTGCAGTGAGGCTAAATGAAGCTGTGTACATAGGGGTTTGTGGCATTAAATATTATGCGATAAAAACAAAAGTACAAATACGTCACTAAGAATAGGAAGCACTTCTTTTTATCAGACAGTGATGGCGTGACCCTAAACTCCTGCGTATCGCGCAGCATACCAGGCAGGACTCCAATCACTGTGACATTTTAAACATTTGTTCTTTCACGAGAAACCCCTCCCCACACACACACACACACACACACACCTTCTTCCTACAAAACAGACTGTATGTACATAGATTAAAATTAGATCAATTCTGGCACAAACCAGCTGAACTAACGTGAGAAATCAAAATTGCAATAACAGCATAAAATGAAGGAGAGGGAAAGAGGCAGGGGTGAAAGAGATGGTAATGTTTCATAATAAAAGCAGCTCTAATTAATCGTCATAGTATTTGGACTTTGGAGAGTGTTATTTCAATACCGTCAGAGTTGTAGTACAAGAGTAATTCAATGACAAAGTATCCCCCTCCCGCCCCTTTTACTGATGTAACACTGCTCAGCCAGATCAGAAGGGAGGTGCCCAGGTAGACTGCAGAGAGGGACAATCTTCAATTGAGATAATGGAAAAACCTGAAATACTTGTCAAGGGGGGCAGGGCTGTCATTGTTCTCATAGGAAGAAGATTGTCCCCTGCTGTTATCTGTCTGGTCTATAGACTGGATTCCACATCTGAGGTGAGCAGTGTTATATCAGTAAAAGGGGCGGGAGGGGGATACTTTATCATTCAATTACTCTTGAACTACAACTCTGACAGTAATGAAATAATACTCTCCATGACTCAAATACTATGAAAATTAATTGGAGCTGCTTTTATTGTGAAACATTACTATCCCTTGAACATCGTATGATATGAGAATATAAAAAGAATGGGGTCCAAAGGGAGAGGAAAGCCCAGCACCCGGTCCACGGCCTGTTTTATCTGTGACCAATAATCCCTGATCAACTCACACTGCCACCACATATGGCCCATCAAGCCACCCCCAGAACCGCATTTCCAGCACGCGGCGTTCCAAGCTAGGTGGCTATAGTCGATAAGTATAGGAATATGGAGAGGATGCATGCTTTTCACATGCATAAGATGGGATCTTACAGGGAGATATGGTCCCACTGGGATAGGTCTCCAACTTCTGATTCCTCTGGACCTTGAGCTCCTATTTCAGTGGGCGGGGGTGGTGGGTCCCTTGGCTGTGGTCTGGGGGTAGTGTAGGGTTGCCACCTTTTCTTTGAAAAAAATACCGGCCATGGCATTCCCTCCATGGACTTAACATTGGACAGAAGCCAATTTTTTACCGGCCTGCCGGTAAAATACTGGCTGGGTGGCAACCCTAGGGTAGTGGTCAGCCGGGTGGGGGGTGAACATTGGATGGATCTTTCTCTTCTTTCCCCTCCTCATTTCTCTTTCCCTCCATTGTCTCTTCTCCCTGTTCCTTACGCCGAGGGCTGTGTGTGTGTCTATGAGGCCATCTGTTATCAAGGGTAAATCTTATGTAGAATGCCCCCTGCGTGTGGCGTGTTTATTTGCGATAGACATATGTATGCCCATTCTTGTCCCTAATGACTTTATTATTGTTCCCTGTATTCTTTGCGATTACTCTGGGTGTAACATTATCTACCATCGATAAAGCTTCTTTGAACTCAAAAAAAAAAAAAAAAAAAAAAAAAAATTCCAATAACTTCTCTGGGTTTAAATGGGACATTTTTAACCCTTTGAATGCCAGAGAGGTCTCCAACGCACACCACTCTGACATTCAAAGGGTTAAAATAATACTGCTTACGCGTATCCGTATGTCTAGCCGTTATTTATTGACAACACTCCAACCAGAAGTGAGCGAATGGAAACTCTGCATTTCCTTATCTCATTCTTGATAAGTGAGAGAGTACAAAAAAATGGCAACTGATAAATCTGCGAACGACTAAAACGCAAGTCTGCGGAGAGTTGTAGTCCGACAGCTGGAGAGGCATGTGTTACCCACCCCTGCTGTATGATATCCAGAGAAATGATATTTTGCTTGAAGGGCATTCCAGGGACGGCTGAGCTATCCTGTTGCTGCATTCCAGGACAACGTCCAGTTGACCTATCGGCTGCTGCCAGAATTTGACTGGGATTGTGCAGCACCTGCCATTTGCATGCACAGATGGACCCAGAGGGGCAATACAGTATTTATTTAATTGCAGGCTTCCATTCGTGGGTGCGATAGTCATCCAGTTATACATTCCATGGATTTCAAGTAATTCAGCTTTCTCCTATGGGTTTAGTATCTCTGTTTGTGGGGTGTTTTCCTTCTGTACAGTAATTCTTTCAGTTTAAAGGGATAGTAATGTATCATAATAAAAGCAGCTCTAATTAATCATCATGGTATTTGGACTTTGGAGAGTGTTACTTCATTACTGTCAGAGTTGTAGTACAAGAGTAATTCAATGATAAAGTATCCCCCTCCCGTCCCTTTTACTGATGTAACACTGCTCAGCCAGAGCAGAAGGGAGGTGCCCAGGTAGACTGCAGAGAGGGACAATCTTCAATTAAGATAAGGGAAAAACCTGAAAAACTTGTCAAGGGGGGCAGGGCTTTCATTGTTCTCATAGGAAAAAGATTGTCCCCTTCTGTTATCTGTCTGGTCTATGGACTGGATTCCACATCTGAGAAGAGATGGCTTACACTAGGTAAAAGGGGCGGGAGGGGAAATTTTGCTTGTGAATATCTCTCAAACCATAAAGGTTGGAGAGATAAGACTTATATCGTTTTTCATGTTTTTTTTAATGCCTACAAAATAAAATAAAGATAAAACGAAGTATTACTATCCCTTTAATCACCCCACATGATTGGGTTCTTAGTGCATTGCAGACGTCTCTAGGAATCCAGGGGTTAAAAGACTTGCTTAAATCAATTCATTGGGAAGATATATTTATATCATGGTGCATTTGGTTTTCACATAATTACAGGGCACCTCCAATAGTTGCTTATATGTCATACTGGCTGCGAAGCAGGGAATCCTGGTTAGAATTCCTATATCAGCTGCTTATGACCTTGGAACAAGTCACTTTCCCCAGTACCACAGTTAGATTGTAAGCTCTATGGAGAAGGGAATCGCTGTGCTTGAAAAATTCCGTGTATTGAATAAGTGAGCACTGCATACCATACCAATGTTATATTGTATAAATACATTTTTTTTAACTTTTGTATGCAAAACAGAAGAGTAAACTATATATTAGTGCATATATATATATATATATATATATATATATATATATATATATATATATATATAAATTTAATTTAGATATAATCCAAAATTAACATTGTGATAATGACTGATTATTATTTTCTTTTTTATACAATGTAAAATATTAACCCATTGGGGAACAAGGAGGGGGCATACCTTAAGGTTAGAGGATAGGAAGTTTCAGCTTCGGCAGAGGAAAGGGTTCTTTGCATTAAGGTCTGTTTAAATTGTTGAATTCTTTGTCCAGGGATGTGGTAATGTCAGATACAATGAATACATTTAATAGAATAAAAGAGGAATTGATACGTTTCTAGAAGAAAAATATATATATATATATGTGTGTATTAATCGACTTTTCTGGGTTATACCATAATAAATGCTATTTAAATGTATAGATAATGCTAATTAAGGCATGCAGGCACTTCCTGTCTTAGCCCTATATCACCTCTCCCACTCACTGACCCTTAACACTTTCTGCAAGGAGGTGGGAAATGCATTGCTGAGCAGTGTCAGTGAGGTGGGGGAGGTAATGTAGGGATAAGACAGGAAGTCAGTGCTAGGGGAGGTGGGTAATGCATTGCTGAGCAGTGTCAGTGAGTGGGGAGGTAATGTAGGTATAAGACAGGAAGTCAGTGCTAGGGGAGGTGGGTAATGCATTGCTGAGCAGTGTCAGTGAGTGGGGGAGGTAATGTAGGGATAAGACAGGAAGTCAGTGCTAGGGGAGGTGGGTAATGCATTGCTGAGCAGTGTCAGTGAGTGGGGGAGGTAATTTAGGGATAAGACAGGAAGTCAGTGCTAGGGGAGGTGGGTAATGCATTGCAGAGCAGTGTCAGTGAGTGGGGAGGTAATGTAGTTACAAACTCTTTATTTGTATAAACAAAGTCACTGATACAAGGTATTGTGAGTTGGGGCTATTATGTTATTAGATAACCTGAATTTGTTTACTGCTGCTACCTGCCAGGGTGTTTAGTAATTAGTAGGCAAACACAAGTTCGAGAAAGACAAATTTGGGAACTGGATCTCTGATCATCCAACCCTGCTACAAGTCATTGTACCACAAAAGTGATTTATTACTCTGTTGATATCATTTCCACAATCCTTTTTTCCTTTTTTTGTCAGTTATGTATATTATAAAACATACGGTTACCTCCAGGTCGCTTAAATAATAATAAGATGCAGAAAACTGAAAATCAGAATAAACAGACATGGTAATCAAATGTGAGGATATAATTATTGTATTAACTCTTTGAATGCCAGAGGTGTAAGCTATGCATTGCTTATAAGTGTGTGAAGTGCCCTCTCTGGCACTCAAAGTGTTAAGTAAAATAAACCTACCTTATTTTGGCGGTGCTTTCTCTTATAGTTGATCGGAGTCCAGTGCATCGCTTGGCAATGCTTTGGATACCTCGGTCACTTAAAGGGTTAATCGCTTGTAGGTGGGTACATGATTTATACTTGCATCCGAAGGGAAGCATGTGCAATTTCAAGTGTAAGTTGTAGGGTCACTGTAGCAAAATATTGCTACTTACCGTCATCGCTCTACAGCTATTAAAGTGGCAGTGACTCTTAGATTGGAGGGGTTTAGGACCAAACAACTTGTCTTCATAAATACAGCACTGAGGACTTTATCACTGACACTCCTAAGTGGTGTCAGAAGTCTTAAAGGGATAGTAATACCTAATATGTAAAAAATTATATATTGTAGTGTTTATCCCCCTGAGTAACAAAAGGGTACTCCCTCTGCTGAAAGGAGTTTTATTCAAAAGTTATTACAGTTCAAAGTTGAATTTTTTAGGTGCAATATCACAGTGGCCTGAAATTGTACAGTGGCGCTGTTGTTGCACCATCCTATGGACAGCTCTGTTCCATAGACCGTAAGTATCCATAGGATGGTGTAGCAACAGTGCCACTGTACAATTTTAGGCCACTGTGTTATTGCACCTAAAAAAATTCAACTTTGAGCTGTAATAACTTTTGAATAAAACACCTTTCAGCAGTGGGAGTACTTTTGTTTTCCTTGCAGAGATAAACCCAAGAACAGATTTTTTTTCTACATTTTAAGTATTACTGTCCCTTTAATTCCTCTGCATACTATATTCTTACAACATATTTTTGTTTTACATTGTAAGTATTACTATCCCTTTAAAAATGTGCAGTTAGTTTTTTATATTTTCAACTTTATCTGAATATCATCGGGCCTGTAAATTCAGCCAGTATGCCCCTCCCACTGATGAGCAAAAGCCAATCCCACTGAAGGGAATTCGAATAATCATCATGAGCCAAGAGGGTTGGGTCGGATTTGCTCAGCTGATGTCCCCTGAGCTAAAGGGATAGTAATACTTAAGTATTACTAATCCCTATATTAAAGTCCTATTAAAAATAAATGTATTGCCCCCAGTGTCATCTCTCAAACCTTTATGGTTTGAGAGATAATCTCTCCTAAAGTTGCCCTCCCCCTTCCCCATAGTCAGCATTGTAGCTAACTGCAGGGAAGCCTGTCGTACGACTTTCAGGCGGGTCTCCAGCACAGCCGCGATCGCGTTAATAAAAAAGAAATCTTTCACTGAAGTGGTCTTCTACGTGTGCTTGGTTTGTGCTTGGTTTGCAAGCACACGTAGAAGACTGTTTTAGTGAAAGATAATTTTTTTTATTAATGTGATCTCGGCTCTGCTGCAGAGCCGCCTGAGGATCTAAGACCGTATTTCCCTTCAGTCAGCTACAACGCTGACTTCGGGGAAGGGGGAGGGAGAGGGCAACTTTAAGAGCCATTATCTCTCAAACTATAAAGGTTTGAGAGATGACACCGGGGGCAATACATTTATCTTTAATAGGACTTTACTATAGGGATTAGTAACACTTAAGTATTACAATCCTTTTAAAGTAATTGAGAGCAAAGACTCTCAGCATTCCAATAGCAACGCAATAAGCTTGCTAAACTACTTTTTAATCCTTTGAATGCCAGAGAGGTATGCAACGCATTGCATAATTGCTATGACGACAGAGATAAAACCACAACATTTATTTTCTCCCAACAATATTCTGTACTGAACTTCTCATTTTGGTCCTAGGAAGCACTGCCTTTTTAAGTAACTTAGTTTTTGTTTCAGAATGATGGACCCCAGAGTGGTTTATGTAGAGT
Source organism: Rhinophrynus dorsalis (assembly GCA_037306005.1). Lineage (NCBI taxonomy): Eukaryota > Metazoa > Chordata > Amphibia > Anura > Rhinophrynidae > Rhinophrynus > Rhinophrynus dorsalis. The sequence goes on from CM074724.1 coordinate 390,837,257, forward strand.
TGGTATTAGGCAAACTTAGTTCTAGTGTTCTTCATTCAGAAATATGTGTAAATAATTGGTTTTACGTGTACTTATTTCTGTATAATGGACCACAGAGTTGTCTTTTAAAGGAATAGTAATGTTTCACCATAAAAGCATCTCCAGTTAAAGCGTTCGTAATGTCTAAAAAAACTTTTTTGCATTTAGAAGAGCTTAAAAAGCTGATCTAAATGCAAAAAAACGTATCTCTCAAATCGCTATGGTTTAAGAGATACGGGCGTTTAAAGGGATAGTAATACTTCATTTTAACTTTATTTTATTTTGTAGGCATTAAAAAAACATGAAGAATGATATAAGTCTTATCTCTGAAACCTTTATGGTTTAAGAGATATTCACAAACAAAGTACCCCCCCCCCCTGTTCAACCAGATCAGAAGGGAGATGCCCAGGTAGACTGCAGAGAGGGACAATCTTCAATTAAGATAATGGAAAAAGCTGAAAAACTTGTCAAGGGGGGAAGGGCTTTCATTGTTTTCATACAAAGAAAATTGTCCCCTGCTGTTATCTGTCTGGTCTATGGACTGGATTCCACATCTGAGAAGAGATGGCTTACACTAGGTAAAAGGGGCGGGGAGGGGAACTTTGCTTGTGAATATCTCATAAACCATAAAGGTTTGAGAGATAAGACTTATATCATTCTTCATGTTTTTTTAATGCCTACAAAATAAAATAAAGTTAAAACGAAGTATTACTATCCCTTTAAAGTTTGATTTCTCCTACTGACAGCTGTAAAGCTGTCAGCAGGAGATTCGTGTTGGTCGACACGGTGGCGCTTGAGAAGTGCCGAGATCTCGTTACTTACATGGAATCCCTTCATTGGAATGGTCTAAAACTTGTGCCTGAACACCATAGCGGTTTGAGAGATACGTTTTTTGCATTTAGATGAGCTTTTTAAGACATTAGTTTTTTTTAGACATTACTAACACTTTAATCTTCATAGTATTTGGGCCATGGAGGGTGTTAGTTCATCACTGTCAGAGTTGTAGTACAAGAGTAATTGAATGAAAAAGTATCTCCCTCCCTCCCCTTTTACCTAGTGTAAGTCTCCTCCCCTCTGACGTGGAATCTGTTCTCTTAACTGGACAGATCACAGCAAGGGACAATCTTCTTACTGTGATCATAAGGACAACCCTGCCCCCCTTGACAGGTTTTTCAGGATTTTTCTTATGCTCACTGAAGATTGTCCCTCTCTGAGATCCATCCGGACAGTCTTGCTGCTCTGAGGTGAGCAGTGTTACATCAGTAAAAGGGACAGGAGGGGGATACTTTATCATTCAATTACTCTTGTACTACAACTCTGACAATATTGAAATGACATTCTACATGGTTCAAATACTATAAAGGTTAATTGGAGCTGGTTTTGTCGTGAAACATTACTATCCCTTTAAGGCTCAGCGCTACGTATACTTATTTCTTAATGACGGACCATGGAACAATATATAAAGAGTTGGTACTATGTATACTTATTTCTGAATAATGAATCACAGAGTGGTAGTTTAAATAGGGTCAGTGCTGAGTATACTTATTTCTGAATGACGGACCATGGAATCTTTCTGTGTATAAAGTGCTAGAATGAGAGGCTCCCTGTGTGCGATACAGTCATGCGCAGTAGAGGCTGCGCGAACGCTGGGAGCATTCTGTGCGTTCGGGTAGTCTCTACGGCTCATTACTTCATCGCGTGCACTGCCAGTGAGGTGGCGGCAGTAGACAGAGCAGGACCAGTCGTACGTTGCATACCCCTCTGGCACTCAAGGGGTTAACATCACCCGGACCTAAGCCTGTGTACACGGGCTTTTACACTAGTGGTATATAAAGTCGGTACTATGTATAATTATTTCTGAATGATGTACCCTAGAGTTTTGTGTTTAATCACTTTCGTACTATGTATACAATTTCATTATTTCATGTTCATTTCCTGTTAACCCTTTGAGCGCCAGAGTGGTACGCAACGCATCACAAAGCAATGCATTGCGTACCACTCTGGCACTCAAAGGGTTAAATCCTTTGCGTATCTGAATACTTCTGTTACGTGGGGTGGATTCCTTAGAGGCTGTTGAGCAGTGAATTAATCATTTGTGACACATTATATGAAATGGTGATTATAGCACGTTACATCAGATTATTGCACGCCAGAGACTCACGATTCACTCATTCTAATAACATTCTTCCTTAGTGAGTTGATTTAGCAGATTGTACTAAGGACTGAGGTAAATCTGTCCCTCCAGTTGTTTGGGGCCAAAACTTTCACTATCCCTAAACAGCCACTTGCTAGTTTGGGATGATGTATGATGACGCAGTGTGTTGCATATCTCTCTGGCACTCAAGGGGTTACAAAATGTTTACAACAGTTCAAATATTGGGCAGTGTGCATAAAGGCAAATTGGTTTTATTTTGAGGCAAACCAACGCCACAGTAAGGACAGGTAAAAATCCCCCGCATTCCCATTGATTTAAATGCTAGAATGCTAGAGAGATTTTGAGACCTCTGACTCATTCACGCTGTTAAAAGCCAAATTTATATCAAAGTGCAATTTTTCGGTCCCTCTTGTGAATTTCCAGAACTTTTTGTCCCTGTATGTGGCATTTGGTTTGCCCTAGAAATACTCCAAATCCGGTTAGTCCATCAGGCTTTTTTCCTGTTAAAGGGATAGTAATGTTTCACAATAAAAACAGCGGCTCCAATTAATCTTCATAGTATATGGGCCACGGAGAGTGTTATTTCATTACTGTCAGAGTTGTAGTTCAAGAGTAATTGAATGATAAAATATCCCCTCCCACCCCTTGTACCTAGTGTAAGCCACCTCCCCTCAGATGTGGAATCTGGTCACTTGACCGGACAGATCACAGCAAGGGACAATCTTCTTACTGTGATCATAAGGAAATCCCTGCCCCCCTTGACAGGTTTTTCTTTATGATCACTGAAGATTATCCCTCTCTGCGATCCATCCGGACAGTCTTGCTCCTCTGAGGTGAGCAGTGTTACACTAGGTAAAATGGGTGGGAGGGGGATACTTTATCATCCAATTACTCTTGAACTACAACTCTGACAGGATTGAAATAACACTCTCCATGGCCCAAATACTATGAAGATTCATTGGAGCTGCTTTTTTTGTAAAACATCACTATCCCTTTAATAGAAGTTGAGTGAACTGATCGGTTCTGGTTATAGACCAGCCTATTAATATACCATTGATCTGTTTACCTTCACACACAAAGGATTTTCTATCTTTTCTAATCTGGTAACTCTGACAGCAATCTGACAGAGAGAGGATTAGCGGAGGTTGTATGCTGCAGACACGAGGTGCGGTTTGAGGATTAGCGGAGATAATGTTGAGAGATCAAGGTCCGGGGCTATGATTTATCATTTCTTAGAAACGCAACACAAGAACAAGTCCATTCAAGATTAGTGTAGTAGGACAAATACCCCAGCCAAACTAGTGAAGAATGGACAATATAAGAAACAAAAATAATGATCTTAAAGGGATAGTAATACTTAAAATGTAAAAAAACAATATGTTGTAGGGTTTATCCCCCTGAGTAAAACAAGAGTACTCCCACTGCTGAGAGGTCTTTCATTCAAAAGTTATTAATTTTCAAAGTTGAATTTTTTTAGGTGCAATATCACAGTGTCCTGAAATTGTACAGTGGCGCTGTTGCTACACCATCCTATGGAGATTTATGGTCAACTGACCAGAGTTGTCCATAGGATCGTGTAGCAACAGCGCCACTGTACAATTTCAGGCCACTGTGATATTGCACCTAAAAAATTCAACTTTGAAAATTAATAACTTTTGAATAAAACACCTCTCAGCAGTGGGAGTACTCTTGTTTTACTCAGCGGGATAAACCCTACAACATATATTTTTTTACATTGTAAGTATTACTATCCCTTTAAAGAAACACCAACACCTCTGGATTTGCCCTGGAAACTGCAGTTTTTAGGGTTAATTACAGAGGCTGATTACCAACAATTTACTACCTTGTATTATGATTTCTGCCCAGATTAAGGTGTGTGTGTTTGTGTGTGTGGTGTGGGTTGTTATTAAAGGGATAGTAATGTTTCATAATAAAAGCAGCTCTAATTAATCATCATAGTATTTCGGCCATGGAGAGTGTTATTTCAATTCTGTCAGAGTTGTAGTACAAGAGTAATTCAATGATAAAGTATCTCCCTCCCGTCCCTTTTACTGATGTAACACTGCTCAGCCAGATCAGAAGGGAGGTACCCAGGTAGACTGCAGAGTGGGGCAATCTTCAATTAAGATAAGGGAAAAAGCTGAAACACTTGTCAAGGGGGGACAGGGCTTTCAGTGTTCTCACAGGAAGAAGACTGTTATCTGTCTGGTCTATGGACTGCATTCCACATCTGAGGGGAGGTGGCTTACACTAGGTAAAAGGGGCGGGAGGGGAAACTTTATCCTTCAATTACTCTTGAACCACAACTCTGACATTATTGAAATAACACTCTCCATGGCCCATATACTATGAAGATTAATTGGAGCTCCTGTTTTTTGTGAAACATTACTACCCCCTTTAAGAGATGTTAATGTCTGGTTCTATGGTGCTGTAAGAAAGATCAGCGGAACGGTACGCTGTAGACTGGATGCACTTAGGTTCTTGTTTCAGCCAAGTGTGCTGATCTTGTCTGCATGCCTATGAACTGTCGCTGTGTAAACCAAACACTGACCCTCTATTTCCAGGGTCCGTCACTATAGCCCAGAGGTGTCCTTTCCATTACAGGAGAAGGGGTATAGTGTTTCAAGGGAGGGGGATACCTTGCACTGATGAACACATTTCTAGATCCATGACAAATCAGTAACTACAACACACATGCCTCTGGGTTTTATGCACAAAGATAAAGTGCAATAATTCGGAGAGAATTTAAAGATTTGCAAAATGCTTCCCAGTACATGGCTCACCCCTCTGTTCTTTAACTCTTTGAATCGGGGGGGGGGGGGGGGGGGATTGGGCTCCCCTCTGGCACTCAAAGGGTTAAAGGTTAAATAGACTCAAACACTCTGCCTGCTTCAATGATAAAAAAATTATAAAAAAGAAAATGATACCAATTGCCATGTCCGCATCCGTGGACAAGACATCCGGTACTGATAGAATATATTCTTTCCTGTAACCAACGTCACAAGAACAAGATCCATAAGGGTCATTAGGATTTTCTGTGTATAGTAAAGTAAGTGAAAGGTGGTTATTAGGAGGCATTGGTTATGGAACTTTTACTTACAGAGCTTTTAATATGATTAATATGCTTTGTGTGCCAGAGAAGTATGCAACGCAATGCATTGCGTAACCCTCTGGCACCCAAAGGGTTAAATATATCCATTTAATCTGCCTGTACCTTGTAAGGCGGCTCTCTCGGCCGCCTTAGGCTGCTAAAACGTGGGGGTGGAATAAATTGCTAATGAGGAATAAAAATGCACATTTTTTGTTTTTTACCCCTTTGGCACTCAAAGGGTTAAAGATGAAAGCTCCCACTGAGGCGGGAGGACTTGTAAAAGGGATGAAGGATAAAATTTAAAAAATTATATGATATGTCTTAGAAATAAATTAAAAAAAAAATTGCAAACTAAACATTTAATTTTTAATTAAGCAATCGTTTTTTAAGTGATTTTTGTCCTCTTTAATATACAATGAGGAGTCTGGATTTTCTGGCATTGTCTAACGCGGTTTCTCTCTACAGGACCTCGGGCATCACGATGTACAGAAAGATCATGTGGACCAAAGATTTCTCAGCATCTTCAGGAAGGGGAAGAAAAAAACCATCGTCAGGAACATGGGGCAGATGATTCACTACTCCAAAGTGAAGTTCCGCTTCCATCACAGTCGGGTAAGGAATCCATCCATTTTACCTAATGAGGAGGTTCGGTGTAAGCCCAGGGTTTTCTGAAGAGGTGCAAGGTGTTCCACAGACAAAAATAAATAATGGAGGACAGTGGAACAAGTGTGAAGTATCAGGCAGTGTATGTGTGGGTCTGTGACTACCAGTGGACAGTGGAACAAGGCTGGGTTGTCAGACAGTGTATGTGTGAGTCTATGACTACCAGTGGACAATAGAACAAGGCTGGTGTGTCAGACAGTGTATGTGTGGGTCTGTGACTACCAGTGGAACAAGGCTGGGGTGTCAGACAGTGTATGTGTGGTTCTCTGACTACAAGTGGAACAAGGATGGGATATCAGACTGTGTGTGTGGGTCTGTGACTACCAGTGGTACAAGGATGGGATATCAGGCTGTGTGTGTGGGTCTGTGACTACCAGTGGGACAAGGATGGGATATCAGGCTGTGTGTGTGGGTCTGTGACTACCAGTGGAACAAGGATGGGAATTCATGCTGTGTGTGTGTGGGTCTGTGGCTACCAGTGGGACAAGGATGGGATATCAGGCTGTGTGTGTGGGTATGTGACTACCAGTGGGACAAGGATGGGATATCAGGCTGTGTGTGTGGGTCTGTGACTACCAGTGGGACAAGGATGGGATATCAGGCTGTGTGTGTGGGTCTGTGACTACCAGTGGGACAAGGATGGGATATCAGGCTGTGTGTGTGGGTCTGTGACTACCAGTGGGACAAAATAACCAGTATAGGGCTTGCACATATTTGATATTAGAAAACCATTTTGGATGCTGCGATAATCGCAAGTACTTACAGAATGTTGCTGCCTATCAGACTGTTCAAGCAGCATGTTAAAGTTCCACTGCATTTATACCTTAACCCCTTAACGACCCTTGACGGTCATAGTACGTCATGGGTCGATCTGAGTTAACGACCCATGACTTACTATGACAGTCATGGAATTCCGGGCTCCCCCCGCGGCTGCACACCGTTCAGGGAGTCCTGAATCCAAATTAAAAAAAAGAAAAAAAAGCTCCGTGGTCCTTTAGTGACCGCCACGTGCCTGCACGGCCGATCATTAAGGGGTTAAAGGGTTAGTAATGTTTCATTTAGACTGCAGCTAGGATCACTCCTTTTAATGTGCACAACCACTCCGTTATGTTGGTAATGGTGAAAGTGCTATATTTCCGATGTTATTATCAGAGTTGTAGTACAAAAGTAATTGAATGATAAAGTATCCCCCTCCCACCCCTTTTACCTAGTGTAAGACACCTCCCCTCAGATGTGGAATCTGGTCTCTTGACCGGACAGATCACAGCAAGGGACAGTCTTCTTACTGTGATCATAAGGAAAACCCTGCCCCCTTGACAGGTTTTTCAGGTTTTTTCCTTATGATCACCGAAGATTGTCCCTCTCTGTGATCCATCCGGACAGTCTTGCTGCTCTGAGGTGAGTAGTGTTACATCAGTAAAAGGGGCGGAAGGGGGATACTTTATCATTCAGTTACTCTTGTACTACAATTCTGACAGTATTGAAATAACACTCTCCATGACCCAAATACTATGCAGATTAATTGGAGCTGCTTTTATTATGAAACATTACTATCCCTTTAAGCTCAGAAATTGAACAGAGCTGATCTGCATGGTGTCTAATGGATGGGCAACCCACCTGGGCATCACCCAGCAATATGACTAGTGGCCTATGTTTAACCCTTTGAGTGCCAGAGGGGTACGCAATGCATTGCCTACCTCTCTGGCACTCAAAGGGTTAAGATCAATCGGTCACAGCTGCGTCATGCCCCCTCCCTGCAATGGCATCATAGAGGGAACAAAACAGGTGACTTCACTGGTGCTATATTGCTGCTTCTTTCAAGTCACAAGGGTTAAATGGAATCAATCAGCTGTTGACATCAGCAGTGTTACACATCAGTCAGATCTTTTGTTCAATCCAAACTCTGTCCCTCCTCTTGTCTTGGGATTCCAGCACTCTTTACTACCTGTGAGTCATTTCCGATTACATCTGAATCTTGGACATTGACCTTCTGTCTGAGTGATAAGGTTCAGCCTGTCTGTCTTTAAACCCTTGCCTGCCTGGAGTCATGTAACACCAGCCTTGCTGCCCTGATTTGGAACTGGAACCGGAACCCGTGGCTGATCAGTTGCGTCAGGAGTCTATTCTCTGCTCTGATCAGATTTGAATCAATAAGAATATAGTATGCAGAGGAATTAAAGGGACAATGATACTTAAAATGTAAAAAAACAAAACAAAAAAAAACTGTTCTTGGGTTTATCTCCACGAGGAAAAGAAAAGTACTCCCATTGCTGAAAGGTGTTTTATTCAAAAGTTATTACAGCTAAAGCTTAATTTTTTTTTTTTTTGTTCAGTATCGCAGTGGCCTGAAATTGTACAGTGGTGCTGTTGCTACACCATCCTATGGACAGCTCTGGTCAGGGTGGTGTAGCAGAGTGGTGTAGCTATATCGCCACTGTAACATTTCAGGCCACTGTGATACTGAACCTAAGAAAACTCAAGTTTGAGCTGTAGTAACTTTTGAATAAAACACCTTTCAGTAGTGGGAGTACAATTGTTTTACTCAGGGGGATTAACACTACAATATATAGATTTACATATTAAGTATTACTATCCTTTTAATATCTAAAAACAGTTCAAATATTGTTCCGTTTTTAAAGGGATAGTAATACTTCAAAATTACTATCCCTTATATTGAAGACCTTGAAAAACTGAATTAAATGCCACCAGCGGCATCTCTCAAACCTTAATGGTTTGCGAGATAGCCGCTTTTAAACTTCGCTTCCCCCTGCCTCTCCACTGACGTCAGCGGTTTTGCTGCAGCAGGGAAATCCGGTCCCGGGACCGGCGGAGGCTCTTTAGAACAGCCCAGATCTCGTTATGGAAGACAAGATCCTTCACTAAAACGGTCTTCTATGTGTGCTTGGTTACCAAGCACACGTAGTAGACCGTTTTAGTGAAGGATCGTTTTTTCTATAACGAGATCTGGCTCTGATGAAGAGCCTCCGCTTGATTCAATGAACGGATTTCCCTGCTGCAGCAAGAACGCAGTCGTCAGTGGAGAGGCAGGGGGAGCGAAGTTTAAAAGTGGCTATCTCGCAAACCATAAAGGTTTGAGAGATGCCGCTGGTGGCATTTAATTCAGTTTTTCAAGGCCTTCAATATAAGGGATAGTAATTTTGAAGTATTACTATCCCTTTAAAAAAAGCAAAGTGAGACAAATCAGCTGTAGCGTAGCAGACAAGAAACAAAATTCCCCAAATTACCATTGGTTTAAAGGGATAGTAATACTTTATTATTATTACTGTCCCCCATATTGTACATATTTGTAAAATAATTTAATAGCCCCCAGGTTCATCTCTCAAACCTTTATGGTTTGAGAGATACCCAAAGGAAAAGTTCCCCCTCCCTCCCCCTTCCCTCAGGTCAGCGTTGTAGCTGACTGCAGGGGAAGTCTGTCGTACGACAGGCTTGCGGCTCTGCAGCTGAGCCGAGATCCCATTAGTGACAAAGAATTATTTCACTGAAACGGTCTTCTACATGTGCTTGGTTTGTGCTTGGTTTGCAAACACATGTAGAAGACCATTTCAGTGAAATAATTCTTTGTCACTAACGCGATCGCGGCTCTGCTGCAGAGCTGCATGATGAAAGTCAGACCGGATGTCCCTGCGGTCAGTACAACGCGGACTTCAGGGAAGGGGGAGCGAGGGGGGAACTTTGCCTTCGGTTATCTCTCAAACCATAAGGGTTTGAGATATGAACCTGGGGGCTATTACATTATTTTACAAATATGTACAATATGAGGGCTAGTAGTAATAATAAAGTATTACTGTCCCTTTAACTAGTGCTTTTTAACCCCTTGAATTCTATAGAGGTCTCCGAATTCATTGGAGACCTCTCTAGCATTCAAGGGGTTAAAAAGCACTCCTTTAAACTGGTGAGAATGTTATTTGTTCTGTATTGTGAAATGGGTGTGTTTCAAAACTGCACCAATTGTTCCATGGTGGTCCACCTCTGCTAGGAATTGTTTTGAGGTTGGGAGAGAACAGGTCTAGCCTGCTTGTTGGGGGGCATTGGGATTTCCAGACTAACCCGTTTTGTCCTTTTGTAGGATGTTAGCGACTGTTACTTGGAGCTGTTTCAGTCCCACCTGTATTTTCAGTCTCGCGGTCCCGCTGGATTGGCCTATCAGGTAAGGGCTCTCTGTGACCACACACACACAGGGCTTTTAAACGCCCGTGAGGTTGTCCTGTTTCATGTTGAGTTATTGTGCACAGAGGATTGTTATGTAACGTATGAAAATACTGGAATCCCTTCACATCTTTCCTAGCCACACCAGCATGACTGGCATATCTCTTGACCTTTCAACTCTCAGGGTCACGTCCATTATATATGTTTACATGCCTCCAAATACCCTTTATCTCAACTGCTTGTTCAATTTTCTTTCTTTTTTTTTTAAGGTTGGCTTTCTTATCTAGCAAATTTATTTATTCAAGGCTTTTCCCCACTGCCCTCTGTCCCATCGCTTAACATGCTTCTTTATAGAGGTATAGCAAATTTAACCCTGAGTGGCAGCTAGGTATCCAACGCGACCCAGCTGACACTCTAAGGTTTAAAGGAGCAGTAAACTTTTTTTTAATGAAAATATATTTATTGTAGGGATTTTCCTATTGAGTAAAATAAAAGTACTCCCACTGCCCAGAGATTTTTATTTCCAGAGTTATTACAGTTTAAACCCATGTTTTTTTACATTAGCAGTGCCCTCTAGTGGTCAAATTCCAATTAGATTTCCTGTTAGATTCTAATGGAAAGAAAAGTCAGAGACATACAGTTCTCCATAGAATGTGATAGAAACTGCCTGTCACTTCCTGTCAGTTAGAACTACAAGGAAGTAAACACAGTAAATTCACTTCCTGTCAGATCTATCAGGAAGTAAACACAGTAAATTCACTTCCTGTCAGAACTATCAGGAAGTAAATACAGTAAATTCACTTCCTGTCAGTTAGAACTATCAGGAAGTAAACACAGTAAATTCACTTCTGTCAGTTAGAACTATCAGGAAGTAAACACAGTAAATTCACTTCTGTCAGTTAGAACTATCAGGAAGTAAACACAGTAAATTCACTTCTGTCAGTTAGAACTATCAGGAAGGAAACACAGTAAATTCACTTCCTGTCAGTTAGAACTATCAGGAAGTAAACATAGTAAATTCACTTCCTGTCAGTTAGAACTATCAGGAAGTAAACCTAGTAAATTCACTTCCTGTCAGTTAGAACTATCAGGAAGTAAACACAGTAAATTCACTTCCTGATTATTTAAACTGCTATCATTTTTGAATAAAACATCTGACAGCGATGGGAGTGACCTTGTTTTATTCAGCAGGAAATGCTCTGTAAAATGTGTTTTCATAAAAAAAGTTTACTGCTTCTTTTAGGATCAGAGGTGGGGAGCAATGCAATTTAATAGTTCAAATGTTCAATTTTATCAGACTGTTACCAGAGTCTTAGATTAAGACGCCTCACACAAAGTGAAGGTGAATGAAACATAGAAACATAGAATTTGAGGGCAGATAAGAATCATTCGGCCAATATAGTCTGCCTGTTTTCCTACTGTAAAAGCCTCAAACCTTATTTGGTCCTTGATCTTGCCTTATGTTCATAGCCTTATGCCTATACCATGCATACTTACATCCCCTTACTGTATTAACCTTTACCACTTCTGCTGGTAGGCTATTCCGCTTATCTACAATCCTCTCAGTGAAGTAAAACTTTCTTACATTACGCCTAAACCTGTGTCCCTCTAGTTTCAGACTATGACCTCTTGTCCTAACGTTTTTAGCCTCTTAGTGCAAGAACTATTGTTTTACTCAACAGAAAAAACATAGTAGAGCTTTGCTGTTCCTTAACCCTTTGAGTGCCAGAGGGGTACGCAACGCATTGCAAAGGGTTAATCCTTTTGGATGTAGAAGAGTTCTCCAATGCATTTCAAAGCAGTGTACTGGAGACGTCTCCAGCCTTTAAGAATTTAACATCCCTGTATAACAAGATAGTAATGCTTAGTATTGAATAAAAAATATAGAGTTGTGGTTGATCACACTGAATGACAAGGTACTGCCACTACTTACAGATGTTTTTTTTTATGAAAGTATCTTGCCAGTATACATTGAGATTGTCTCTGGTTTTCGAGTATGTACTGGGTACTTGGTTTATCAACATCAGAGGGGTGAAAGTCTGAGTACTGTAAATAAAAAAAAAAAAAAAAAAAAGAAATATACAAAAAAGGTAGGGATTTTTTACAGTAAGGGTGGTAAAGCTATGGAATTCTTTGCCTTGGGATGTAGTACTTGCAGATAATGGAACTGCTTTAAAAAAAAAAAAAAAAAAAAGCAATGGATGCCTATCTAACACAGTACAATATTGAGAATTATGACAGGTGGCTTCAATGCAGATAGGGGACTTAGTGAAGCTAAAGATTGTGTCGGGTGGTAGTTCCGCTTTATAGGGTTTCCCTTTCACTGACAGACACAATATTGTCCTTCATTGTGATCCGTCCAATTAAGTGACTGGCTTTTGGATCTGAGGGGAGTCCGAATAACGTGCTCAAAAGGGGTGGGAGGGGGAAACTTGTTTAACTGGATTTTTAAGCCTACCATGACAGTAAAGGATTATTAGAATTACTATTCATTATAAAAAATGTACAAACTGAACAATTGGAGGTATATTCATTTTTTGAAAAGACTATCCCTTTAAAAGCTGATGCAGCTCAAACTTGTATTTTTGGGTGCAGTACCACCAGGACCTGAAATTTTACAGTGGAGATGTTGCTACAGAATCCTATGGGCGGTGTATGTTCAGCTGAAAAAAAGTTGCCCATAGACTGATGTAGAAATAACATTCCAGGCCATGGTATTATTGTACTAAAAAAAAATATATACGTTTTAGCTGCAATAACTTTTGAATAAAACATCTCGGCTGGATAAACCTTGCAATATATATATTTTTCCATATTAAGCAGTGGGAATATTTATTTGCATTCTAAGGTGCAGTTAGAGTGCTCCAGAATTTTTCTGAGGCTTCAAATCCAGTCTTATAGGTGCTCTGAGGGAGCAGACACTCCTGCCTTTTCCAGTGATTGTCAGGGATTATCTGTAAATGGGCTGAGATAAGATCACAGTATTTTCTGAATACAAGAGCAGTGATCACTAATCAGTCAAGTCACTGACTTAAGCTTTTATCCCTCAATACAAACAACACAAACAACATTACATAAGTGTTCTCTGAACAGGGTGACATGTACATGTGTTTAAAAGCAAGGTTAGGGTTCTGTTTTAGGGAGGTGGCAAGAATAATGAATTTACATGAGCTAGCTGTAGGAATTTGATATTTAAAGTTATATCAACCTACTTCTTTTTTCTTTTTGTGATGTTCATGATCCTTCAACCATTGCATTGGATACCTCTCTGGCACTTGAAGGGTTAATAATCTTGGCTTCTGCGTCTATTCAGGTGTTGGATTACATCTCCCATCATCCACAACTAACTTTTTGGCTAGGGATGATGGGAGAAGTAGTTCAGCAACCCCTGGAGGGTCACCTTTCAGATCTTGTATGTAAATGCAATGTATCAGACTCAGCTTGCAATGTTTGTATACGTTTTCATGTATATGAATTAAGTTTTTAATCCCTGAAGGACCCATGATGATACTGGCACGTCATGGTTCCAACATGCGATAAGGACCCATGGCGTGCCAGGGCCGTCATGGAATTCAGGGCTCCCCGCGCATCTGCACGCCATTCAGGGAACCCTGAAACGGATGCACGGAAAAAAAAAAATGGTCTGTGGTCCTTAAGTTCTGGTCACATTCGCGATCGGCCGGATCTTAAGGGGTTAAGTGCCGGCCACATGAGGGTTAAGGACCAGCGGTCCAGGGAAGTTACCTTCCAGTAAGGATCACTTTGATCCTTGCCGATGTACCGTACACATGACCTGTTGTGTGTGCCGGCGCGCCGCGTTGTGGTCTGAGACAGACCTCTCCATTCTTAGAGTGGTCAACTACAGACCCGTTTTTACTTACAGTGCTCCCGAAGGAACGTTGTAAGTAAAAAAAACATATGACGTGCTATGATGGTCACCGGTCATTAAGGGTATAAACTGCATGACGGTTATAGCACGTCGCCAGGTCCTTAAAGGGATAGTAATGTTTCACGAAAACAGCAGCTGTAATTAATCTTCATAGTATTTGGGCCATGGAGAGTGTTATTTCAGTACTGTCAGAGTTGTAGTACAAGAGTAATTGAATGATAAAGTATCCCCCTCCCGCCCCTTTTACCTAGTGTAAGCCACCTCCCCTCAGATGTGAAATCTGGTCTATTGACCGGACAGATCACAGCAAGGGACAATCTTCTTACTGTGATCATAAGGAAAACCCTGCCCCCTTAACAGGTTATTCCTTATGATCACTGAAGATTGTCCCTCTCTGTGATCCATCCGGACAGTGTTGCTGCTCTGAGGGGAGCAGTGTTACATCAGTAAAAGGGGCGGGAGGGGATACTTTATCATTCAATTACTCTTGAACAACAACTCTGACAGTATTGAGATAATACTCTCCATGGACCAAATACTATGAAGATTAATTGGAGCTGCTTTTATTGTGAAACATTACTACCCCTTTAACATTTTAAGTGCCAGAGAACGCATTGAAAAGCACTGAAAGGGTTAAGGGGTTAAAATATTGCATTAACCCTTTGATTGCCAAAGGCCTATCCAGTGAATTCCTGCACAAAGTGCTGTACAGGCGTGTGGCCTTCAAAGGGACAGTCTATGCAACATTAATGTCTAAGCTGCTCTAAAACTTTTAAAGCTGCTCTAAAACTTTTGTCTGTGTTTAGCAAAATACAGACTGGCTGGTTAATAAGCCACACGCAGGAAGCAAATGCAGATGCCGGGAATTTTGTACCTGGATATTCCCAGGCTATTGACCTGCAAGGAGAGTCCTGGGACTCGGAGCAGACCCCCTTCTCTGATCTTTCCAGCGTGTGGGAGAATTCCCATGCTCGCTCCTGTTTGTAGAGCGTCTGGCGACCCTGTGCAGATTAGACGTGTGTCTCTGCGCCCATGTTGATTCTGAATTATTTGATCTGATTATTTTCTTTGAAGCAGAAAACGGATTGTGTCTAACAATGATTCAATTCAACAAGCTCCCCCCAAATGCTGAATTTTGAAAAAAAAATAAATAAAATGACTTGCATATAACTCATTTGAAGATGAGAATCAACGCATATTTTTTTCCCTTGCTCTAGTATTGGACTGATGCACCTTAAGACACAATCTAAAAATTCACATTTCTATAAACTGGACTTTTAACCCCTTGAATTCTAGAGAGGTAACCAATGCTTTGCAATATGTTGGTGACCTCGTAAGCATTCAAGGGGGTAGAAAATCCCATTGAACCCAATGGGAAGTTTGGAGATAATTTAATTTTCCCCTGCGATGAAGCTGTTTTTCTCCAGATTTGAACAATTTTTATTTTGAACATAATCTTGCTGTAACTTTAAAAGATCGGTAAAGTTTTATATTTTGTAAATGGGGGTTATAGGTAGATGGCTTTAGTCCCTAACAGCTGGACATCCAGCTTCCCCCGGCTATATGTCTTTTCTTGTTGAGTAAAACTGCTAGGGGATGCTTTGTTCATAAGATGTTACAGCTCAGATATTATTTTGTTTATATAACATTGTGATTTTCTGTTTCGGTCACTAGGTGCCATTGATGCAATCGCTTTCAATTGCCAGATTTAGTCAAAGACCAAACTCTCCCACAGAACGCACGCAAAAAAAAACAAAGCTGGTTGGAAGTCTGAGCTGTTATAAGTTTTGAATGAAGCATGTCCCTGCAGTGGTAGTGCTTAAAAGTTTTCTGCACATTTAAAAGGATAGTAATACTTAACAATATAATTTTTAACATATATTAAGGTGTGTCCTCGTGAGTACAACAAGGCAACTCCCACTGCTCAGAGGTGTTTTATTTAAAAGTTATCGCAACTCAATGTTGAAATGTTACAGTGGAGTTGTTGCTACACCATCTAATGGGGGGGTTAAGGGGAATTGACAAGAACTTTCCAGAGGATGATGTAGCAACAGCGCCACTGTAACAGGCAAGTGAGAGACTGGGCCTAAAAAATTCTAGTTTGACCTGCAATAACTTTTGACTAAATCACCTCTCAGCAGAGGAAGAACCCTTGTTTTATTCAAGAAAATAAACCTAACAATATGTATTTTTTACACACTAAGTGTGACCTGACAAAAACAAACACATTTGAGAATAGAAGAATATTAACGTGTAAATATCGGGGCCTCCAACGTAACCACCACCGTACTCACAATTAAAGTGAAAGTCTGCCGCGCACCAAAGTACCTTGTTTTAGAATCACTGTCCTAGATTGATACGTTCCCCATTTCACGCCCTTTATGTTTCCCGCTCAGGGATTGGTGCCCTTGAAGGAGCTCAGTGTGTATAAACTGGAACGTTCCAAAGATCCCGATAAGGAAGAAGAAGAAGAGTTTGCCTTCCGGATCACAGGTAATTGCGTGCCGGGAGCCTATTCTGCTTGCGCATTCCATACCTGCATCTGCAGCCTCCTTCTCTACACTGTCTGCAGGCGATACAAAAAAAAAATATCAGCCACTCGATCTTTAAAGGGACACTAATGTCCACTGAACATTTTATCTTGTTTTGTAGACTGAAAAAAAAATATAGTATTTTGCAGAAATCCCATCTCTCAAACCTTTATGGTTTGAGAGATAATAACAGTGAAATTTCCCCCTTCTCCAGACGTCAGCGCTCTGCTGTCAGCAGGAGATCCCGGTCCAGGGACCAACAGGTGGATCTTCAGCAGAGCCGAAATAGCGATATTGCAAAATAATTACTTCACTGGAACGGTCTACAAAGTATGCTTGGTTTGCAAGCACGCTTTCTAGTCCGTTCCAATGAAGTAATTATTTTCCAGTATCGCCAATGCGGCTCTGCTGAAGAGCCTCTTCATGTCGGCCGATGCAGATATCCTTCTGTCAGCTTTACAGCTGATATCAGGAGAGGGGAACTTTGGATGTGAATATCTCTCAAACCATTAAGGTTTGAGAGATGGGTTTTGTGCAACATCATTTTTTTTTTTTTTTTGATCTACAAAACAAGAAAATATGTTTAGTGGACATCACTGTTCGATGGGTATTCGATGTGTTGCACACTCCTCTGGCAACAAAAGGGTTAACCGTTTGAGTGCCAGTGGGGTGTCTCGTAGAGATAACCCTCTTTGCTGCCAGACAGCTCCTGCCTTGCTGGATCCTCTGATAATGAAAGGAAGGTAGCGCATGGATGGGTAACCTGAGGCCCTCCAGCTGGGGCGGACACCAAATTCCATCAGCTGTAGTCCACAACAGCTGGAGGGCCTCTGGTTGCCCATCCCTGCCTTAGCTCAAATGTGAGAGCAACTTTTGCAAACTTAGGAAATAATCATTATGTTTATTTTATTTATGTTTTTAAAGTGCAACAAACATGATTTTTTTAAAGGGGAACTGTCACACTGTATTACTGTTCCTTGATTCCAGTGCTCCTTGGCATTGAACATGTAATCTTTTTTTAATTTTTTTTATTTTTAAATATAATGCCGTTTTCTCCCAGATATTTGATTTTAAATTTAATACGGTTACGTCACTTCAAAACAGGTCACCTCTGTCCCGCAGCCTGTCAATCTTCGTCTGTTCCCCTCCCCACCTAGCGCCTCGTTCCAGCCTCCTCCAATGACGGAGGGTTTCACCATGTGAGCTGGAGCGCTCTCGTGCCAATGAGACCGCTCCAGCTCACACGGACGAAGCTTCCGTCACAGTAGGAGGCAAAAACAAGGCGCTAGGTGGGGAGGGGAACAGATGAAGACTGACAGGCTGCAGGACAGAGGTGACGTAACCGTATTAAGTTTAAAAGCAAATATCTTGGAAAATACTGCATTATATTTAAAAAAAAAAAAAAAAAGAGTAATATAGGTTCAGTGCAAAGGAGCTCTGGAATTAAGGAACATTAATACAGGTGATAGTTCCCTTTTAAAGGGATAGTAATACTTCGTTTTAACTTTATTTTATTTTGTAGGCATTAAAAAAACATGAAGAATGATATAAGTCTTATCTCTCTATCCTTTATGGTTTGAGAGATATTCACAAGCAAAGTTTCCCCTCCCGCCCCTTTTACCTAGTGTAAGCCATCTCTTCTCAGATGTGGAATCCAGTCCATAGACCAGACAGATAACAGAAGGGGACAATCTTCTTCCTATGAGAACAATGAAATCCCTGCCCCCCCTTGACAAGCTTTTCAGGTTTTTCCCTTATCTTAATTGAAGATTGTCCCTCTCTGCAGTCTACCTGGGCACCTCCCTTCTGATCTGTCTGAGCAGTGTTACATCAGTAAAAGGGGCGGGAGGGGGATACTTTGTCATTGAATTACTCTTGAACTACAACTCTGACAGAATTGAAATAACACTCTCCAAAGTCCAAATACTATGATGATTAATTAGAGCTGTTTTTATTAATGGGATAGTAATCTCTATTAAGAATTAGTTGTTCGAGTCTTCTGTATATTAAAAGGAACCGATTGAGCTATGTCTAAGCGCTTACTTATTTGTAGATCAAAAGTTATGAAGCTCTGAAGATCCCCTGCCCCTTTCTGGCGCCTCCCACGGAATCTGAGAACGAGTCGTGCGACTTGATGGCTGCAGCGAGGGACAAACTTCAGTAAGGAATTATAAGAGAAATCCTGCGCCCCTTGATGAAGGAGGATAGGATTTCCCTTTGCTTACTGAAGATTGTCCCTCGCTGCAGCCATCCTGACCAGCCTGCAGAATGACGTGGGGAGAAGGGGCGGGCGGTGGATCTTCAGTGCTTCATAACTTTTGAAATACAAAGAAGTAAGCGCTTTGACATAGCGCAATATGTTCCTTTTACTATACAGAAGACTCGGGCAACGAATTTTAAATAGACCTTAGTATCAGTGTTTTACTAGTTACCGTATTTGCTTTCACTCCCACCTCTGAGTAGCAACATTATAAATGTACAGCACGCAGTATCCTACCATCTGCAAGAGCTGAAGCTGCCAGTGGCGGGCTCGCTCTTATTGGCTGTGTAGGAGGGTGTGAAGGCCCAGCATCCAATACAAATTATCAGCTGCCTCTCATTGCTTTTGCAGTGTGTTAGAGACCTCACTAGCATTCAGGGGTTAAATCAAAGAGACACCCCCCCATGGTTCAGTTGATTTGCTGCAGTATTCCTGTACTATTGACCTGGAGGTTTTTGTCCTGTAAGACTAAATTGTTTTTCTGTCCCCCCAGGCCCCTTGCTGAATCCTTTGATTGTTTATTGTCCAACCCAGCAAGAGTTGCAGAAGTGGCTTTATCACCTGGAGAAACAGATCCAGCTTAATGGAGGGAACTCAGACGTTCTGTCGCCAGCAGAGGTACGTCCTCCGAGCACCGGCGCGATGGTCCTTCCGTGATAGAATAACTGTTTATTAACTCTGGCACTCAAAGGGTTAAAGGAATGCCAACCCATAAAAATGAATTGGGGATATGTGCAATGAAATACCCTGAATAGCAGATTAACCATTTAATGACCAGAGCATTGTTTCACACGCCCTCTGGTTGCAGCCGACACTTGAGGTCCACAGAGCATTTATTTATTTATATTTCTGGATCCAATTCAGGGCTCCCCAAGAGGCGTGTAGCCACGCAGGGAGCCCCGAAATCCATGACGTACATGTAAGGCATTGGTCCTTCTCACGCATTGACCCATGCTGTACATGTACGTCTTTGGACGTTAAGGGGTTAAAATGTAAAAAAAAACAAAAAAAAACACAGATTTGAGCTGTAAATAACATTTGATTTAAATATTTCTGGCAGCGGGCATACAAGCAATGCATTGGTTAACCCTCTGTCACTCGAAGGGTCAATGCAAATTCAAAGATGTTAACTCTTTCAGTGCCAGAGGTGTGCACAACATATCGCTTTGCCCTCTGGCACTCAAAGGGTTAAAAGTCAATCATCGATCTCAACACCATTCAGTCGGCATATGTGAAAATTATTCACATCCCTAAAATATAATCCCAAACTTGCTGTTTAACCCTTCGAGTGCCGGAGTGGTACGGACATTGCTTTGCAATGCATTCCGCACCACTCTGGCACTCAAAGGGTTAACCTTTTGAGTGCCAGAGGGGTACGCAAAGCAATGAGTTTCGTACCCCTCTAACGCTCAAAGGGTTAATTCACGTGGAAGCTGTCCTGTTCATAAAGCATTTTTTGAATGCTGCGTGTGCTGTTTGTATTGATAGATAAGAGAGACATCTGTTAATCGATAGTCATTAGTGACCACTGCTCTTGTAGTCAGACAGGCTGTTATCTCAGCCTATTTACAGATAATCTGAGTCCTTAATGGGAGCTCTAGAAAAGGCGGGACGTTCTGCTCCCTCAGAGCACATGGAAGACTAGATATTAGATCTCAGGAAAGTGAGAATTTTTGCAGAAGCTAAAATGAAGTACAGAGGATTTATGTGTACTTGACCTCAGTTCATGTTGACGTGTTAGTGTTATTTTAAAAAGCTGAAGATGTTTAACAGGATTGGTTGTCTGACATAAAAAAAAGGTGTTTTTTGTACATCGGAAACATTATTCACATTCTGGGACAGCTGATGCCACCTGTTCTCTGTCGATGTGCAGCTGCGCTTTACACAGAGGGAGTACACACACACAGTGCCAGCTGTCACTACACACATAGGAACATGCACGAAAGCATAACGCTGAGCCAATGGCACTACTAAGGCAAAACTGAGGCACTAATAGGCAAGCCAACTGTATCATAGTGAGTAATGACTTCTGATGACTTAAAGGTAGGCAGGCAATGTAATAAAGCATTGGGGAATGCAAACAGTGTACTGGGTTGTATAGCTAGGGGCATTTGTAGCAGAGAAAAGGACATGTGATCATGCCACTGTATAAATCTCTGGTTAGACCTCATCTAGAGTATTATGTAGAGTTTTGGAAATGGGCGATATAGATATAGATATTCTGGAGAGCATTCAGAGAAGGGCTACTAAAATGGTGACTGATTTACGGGATAAGAAATATCAGGATAGACTAAAGGATCTGATCATGTATAGGAGAGAAGAGAGAGTGGATATGATGGAACCATTCAAATACATGAAGGGATTCAACAAAGTAACATAGTAATTTAGGTTGAAAAAAGACTGGCGTCCATCTAGTTCAACCCTTTTCCTATTCCTGTTTACCATCGTTGATCCAAAAGAAGGCAAAAAAAACCCTCAATACAGCAACTTCAAATTCTGCCTTGAATGGGGGGGGGGAATTCCTTTTTGATTCCAAATGGCAATCCGATTTCTCCTTGGATCAACAAGCACTAAATAAATATTAATCCCAATAAAGTACAAAGCAGTAGAACAGTTAGGACAAGAGGTCATAGTCTAAAACTTGGGAACAGAGATTTAGATACAATGTAAGAAGGTTTTACTTCACTGAGAATGTGGTAAAGCCAACCAGCAGAATTAGTAGATACGTGGAATAGCCTACCAGCAGAAGTGGTAGATGCGTGGAATAGCCTGCCAGCAGAAGTGGTAGATACGTGAAATAGCCTACCAGCAGAAGTGGTAGATATGTGGAATAGCCTACCAGCAGAAGTGGTAGATAAGTGGAATAGCCTACCAGCAGAAGTGGTAGATAAGTGGAATAGCCTACCAGCAGAAGTGGTAGATAAGTGGAATAGCCTACCAGCAGAAGTGGTAGATACGTGGAATAGCCTACCAGCAGAATTAGTAGATAAGTGGAATAGCCTACCGACAGAAGTGGTAGAGGTTAATACAGTGAAGGGATGTAAGCATGCGTGTGATAGACATAAAAATGTCCTGAACATAAGACAAGACCAAGGACCAAATAAGATTTGAGGTTTTTACAGTAGGAAAATGTGCAGACTAGATGGGCCGAATGGTTCTTATCTGCCAATTCTATGTTTAAATAAAAATTCTTATTGAATTTAGATGGCACTATTAACTCCTTGAATGCTAGAAGGGTCTCCAATGCATATTTTCTTTTTTTTTAATACAAAAAGAAAACGTCTGACCATAAGCAAAACGAATAAGAGGGGCAATTCTGGAACAAATGTGCTTTTTATCCGTACTGATGAAGGCCTGTCGCAGCCTTCCGGAACGTTCATCTCAAACGTATGTTTACATAAAGACTGGAAGTCAGATTCGTATTTGAGTTAAAGTGATAAACAATCACAATTACCTTTGCATTCACAAAGCACACTGGATCAGAACTGAGCGGTTCTGGACCAGGCAGAGCTGCCAAATTGCCATGTGAACCCAACCCTAAGTGTGAAAA
Organism: Rhinophrynus dorsalis; assembly: GCA_037306005.1. Classification (NCBI taxonomy): domain Eukaryota; kingdom Metazoa; phylum Chordata; class Amphibia; order Anura; family Rhinophrynidae; genus Rhinophrynus; species Rhinophrynus dorsalis. Next base: position 390,859,584 of record CM074724.1, read on the forward strand.
ACTGGGCTTTGCATGTTTTCCCTGGAGATGTTCACCCCGGCCTTGCATATATTTCCAAAAGTGTCCCAGCCCCTCATTAGGTCTCTGGTATACAAAGAGACAAATGTGGGTAGGGTGTAATGGAAGAAGGTCTACCACTGCTGCCTCTCTCACCTTCTGTGCTGTCTTCAGCAGTCGCACTTGTGAGTCTTGTAACTCTAGAAGGAGCTGCTATGAGGACAGACAGTCCTGAACAGCAGCAACAGCTGTAGCAGAGGAGGCCTCTCTTACCCTGCCCGCTAATGGAATACCTCTGATTCCAGCACAGCTGCGAGGCAGCCTGGGTCACGCAGCCAAGCCAGGGTCAGGGTACTGAGAAGTTATAGACCAGCTTGTGATGTACAAGAACAGTCACTGTTAAAGGGATAGTAATACTTTAATATTACTATTCCCAATATTGTAGCTATTTCAGAAAGAAAGGCATTGCCCCCAGGTTCATCTCTCAAACCTTTATGGTTTGAGAGATAACCGAAGGCAAAGTTCCACCCTCCCTCCCACTTCCCTGAAGTTGGCTTTGTACTGACTGCAGGGATATCCGGTCTTATTTGCATCAGGCGGCTCTGCATCAGAGCCAATATCGCGTTAGTAAAAAATAATTATTTCACTGAAACGGTCTTCTACATGTGCTTGCAAACCAAACACAAACCAAGCACATGTAGAAAACCATTTCAGTGTAATAATTATTTTTTACTAACGCGATATTGGCTCTGATGCAGAGCCATCTGATGCAAATAAGACCGGATATCCCTGCAGTCAGTACAATGCTGACTTCAGGGAAGTGGGAGGGAGGGTGGAACTTTGCCTTCAGTTATCTCTCAAACCATAAAGGTTTGAGAGATGAACCTGGGAGCAATTCCTTTCTTTCTGAAATAGCTACAATATGGGGAATAGTAATATTAAAGTATTACTATCCCTTTAACAGTGACTGTACTTGTACATCACAAGCTGGTCTATAACTTCAGTACCCTGACCCTGGCTTGGCTGTGTGACCCAGGCTGCCTCGCATAAGGTTTGAGAGAGGCCTACAAAATAAAATAAAGATAAACCGAAGTATTACTATCCCTTTAAGTGTTTGTATCCCTTTAATGCAAATGTTGGCTTGAGCTGACTATGCAGTGAGTAAAAAGATAACCCCAAGTGCAGTAACATATTCAGCATTTACTAGTCAATTTACACGTGGTTTATGGTTTGAAGTGCCAAAGGGGGTGTGTAATGCATTGCTCTGAGACATGTTTCCTAAGCCTCTGGCAGTCTCAGAAGATTAAAGTTTAACTTTCATGATCTCTTCAGTTGGTGTGTGTCGCCTTTCCTGAATAGCATCACTGAGTGTGCTGTCTTATCGTTAGGTTTTCCTTCTCTGGCAAATACAAATAATTATCACTGCTACAAATCGCTACCTGCTTGTAAATATAAGCAGCCAACTTGCCAATGCCCAAATCCTGTTGTGGATCCAGAGCACCCTTTCCAACCCCTAGTCTAAAGGTTTCAGCAAACTTGATGACACAGTGAAAGAGTGCTCAAACCGACCCGCTCTCAATCAGCAGCCAAGGAAATCACCCATCTTTATCTTAAAAAAGTCATTCTTTATTCAAATCCACATAAAAACAAGGATCAATCTCCTATGCAAGTTGTTTAGAGAGATTCAATCTGCCTAACGCGTTTCGTATTAAAACTTATTCATAGGCCGATTATCTCTAAACTGTTACAATTTTTAAATAGACAAGGAAATCTCAATGTCCCAATACAATTAACCAATCCACAACACACTGTATCATATATCATCCGTTACTAGAGTAACAATACGGATCTCCTATTAACCCTATACAGATCTTGACGTTCAGCTCACAATTTAAACATTTAAGCGTTGAGTATATCATTCCAAAAAAAGAGAAATTAAAACAATAAACAGACCCAACTGTTGTACGGATTGGCTGCGTCTTATACCTCGCCTTAATATACAAGCATAGAGGTATATATAAATCTCTTTCCTTCTCTGGCAGTAGTTGGCAAAAGCTGGGGTGGGCAACATGTGGCTCTCCAGTAGTGATTAGACTATAGCACCCGGCAGACTGATCCAGCCAATTGGAAACAGCGTTTGTTTGTTATTTTATTTCAATTTGATGGCGGACAAGAACCATTTGGTTCATCTAGACCAGTGGTCCTCAAACCAGTCCTCCTGTACCACTAGCAGGCCAGTGGGGGGTGGGAGATTCGCTAAGCGGTGATAAAGCAGAGACGACTTCTCCGGTTTAACTTCTCCAGCTTTTTTTTTGTTTTGTTTTTTTGTAAAATTTTAATTATTTATTTTTTTTCTCCATGAAGGGGAACAAGGATCGTAATCGGGAGAAGTCGGAGCTCAGGAGATCCGTGCAGAGCCAGCCTGTCCAGAACTGGGAAGGGACCCAGAGAGAGTCCTTAGGCTGCATCACCTGCATCTCTAAGGTCAAGTTACAGACCCTGCCTTTTCAGGTCCGTATAACTAACCCTGCACGAAGGTATCCTGTTATTATTTATAAAGTGGACCTATCGCCTTGAATTTCTTTTCATATTTGAAAACTTCATTCAAAACTACCTATGTGTCATGTTATCCAAAATTCCAGCAGGTGTATTGTTTAGGAGAGATTTATTAGTTCTGGGAAAAGAGAAAGGGAAAGTCTCCTGGTACTACCCATAGCTTTATTAGCACATGACATGTCACTGAAAACCTTCGTTAGCATATAACAAGTCACAGAAAGCTTAATTAGCATGTGAGACATCACTGGTATCGCACGGGTATTGCAATTCGCATACGGTAGTAAGTGTGAATATCTCCTTAACTGTATGTTTGCTGGTCTATTGGTTAACATGACATATAAGCAGTTTGTAATGCAGTTTTCAAATATGCAGATTTGAATTATGGTGAAAGGTCCACTTTACATATTTTGCACCTGCATTATATATATAAAGTCATATTGCCTATCCCTATCCCTGACATTGTGCTGTTTCCAGAGGGGTTTCTGTCAGGAATTGTGGACGCAGAGGAAATGATACAATGTAACACTATCCCTGCAGAATTGCAGGATTTTTCTGCATTTTTTTTTTTTTTTTACATTATCATTCCTGCTTTCACAGTCCCGGACAGAAAGATTTCTGGAAACAGAAATTCAGTTATCTCCATGTCTGGGTCATGAAAGTGTTAAGTTGAAGACGACTATAGTAAAAAGTATAGGCACATTTTACTTTAACCCCTTATTGACCTCCAGATCCAGGGTTGGGACCAATGCACATTTTTTCACAATGAATTCTGGGTTGGCAGGGCGGCATGCAACCGAGCTGCCATTCCAGAATTCCATGACGTGCTAGGACGATCACTGGTCCGTAACGCATATCCACCTATGACAGTCCTTGCACGTCATCAGTTGCCAAGGGGTTAAATATTCTAGCAGCGCCTAATATGAAAAGCCAGAATGGAGGATGACTGCCACTTTAACTGACCAATGAAGACTCCATTTTATTAGCCCTTTGAGCGTTGCAATGCATTGGATAACTCTCTGGCACTCAAAGGGTTAAGCTCCAAATTTCTCCATGTTCCCCACAGGAGCTGAATGAGCGGCTGTTAATTCTGTACCCCAGCACCCTGGTCATACTCTCAGAGGAGGGCAAACAGCTTTGTTTTAAGGTAAGAATTGTGGAACATAATTTACCAAATTTTACAGCAGCAGGAGTGGTCCATTTTCAGGCGTCCGTCTTTTGGGGCCTACAACTCCCAAAATGTGAATTTCTGTAATAATGTTTACAAGAGAGTTGGTTTGTTTATTTACATAGGGTGGTGGATACAAGGAAGCGCTTCCTAGCAGAAGTGTTAGGCCAGTGTTTCTAAAGCAGGAGAGAGTGGCACTTCGGTGTTTCGTGGATATCCATTTAGGGTGCCCCTTGATTTCTATAAAGACTTTGATTAAAAATGTGAATGTTACTTGTCAGATGTATATTTATGGAAAGTTTTACCATAAAATTTTGGTATAATAGGCACTTTTACCCCATTTCACCTTATGTGAAGTGGGGGGTTGCGTATTATACGCTATAAAAAAAAAAAATTAATTAACCCACTGGTCTCCCCTCGATCTCTTCCCTCCCTATGTTTTGATACACTCTTCCATCCCTTTCCCCACCTCAATAAAGTATTTTGGTCCCTCCCACCTCAATATCTTGAGTCCCCACTTTCCCTCCTGCTACTTCTGCCCATATGTATAAGGGCGATTGAGAAGGCAGCCGGGAACTACGTCCAGCGGGTGACGTGCTTCCATTTACCGCCTGCTTTCTCGGCTACTCTTCAGTCCGTTGGGGAAAATTCTCTGTGCTCTGTTGGCACCTTTAAGTCCTTGCAGGGCACTACCTTAGTCTCAGTGTGCATTGGTGTGCCCATTGAAACTATGGTAGTGCCCTGTCGGGATCTAAAGTGTTAAAGGGATAGTAATGTTTCACAATAAAAGTAGCTGCAATTAATCTTCATAGTATTTGGGCCATGGAGAGTGTTATTTCAATACTGTCAGAGTTGTAGTTCAAGAGTAATTGAATGATAAAGTATCCCCCTCCCGCCCCTTTAACCGAGTGTAAGCCACCTCCCCTCAGATGTGGAATCTGGTCTCTTGACTGGACAGATCACAGCAAGGGACAATCTTCTTACTGTGATCATAAGGAAATCCCTGCCCCCCTTGACAGGTTTTTCCTTATGATCACTGAAGATTGTCCCTCTGTGTGATCCATCTGGACAGTCTTGCTGCTCTGAGGTGAGCAGTGTTACATCAGTAAAAGGGGTGGGAGGGTGATACTTTATCATTCAATTACTCTTGAACTACAACTCTGACCGTATTGAAATAACACTCTCCATGGCCCAAATACTATGAAGGTTAATTGGAACTGCTTTTATTGTGAAATATTACTATCCCTTTAAGGTGAACATCTTTTCTTCTTTTTTTTTTTTTTTTTTTTTTTTCTATAGGTTGGAAACTGCTAATTGACATGTAGAATGTGGCTTCCTCATTAGTTAGCAATTCGGTATTGATTGCACTGCCAGAAATATACATGTCCCAGCAATAACAGGATAAAGTAGGGATACATTACATATATTTAGTGTTGATCGTTCCTGTTCTGTGCATATGACTGTCGCCTGCATTGGAAGCAGTGAATGGGGAGCCACATGTTCCTGTTCGTGTAGAGGAACTTGTGAGTCAGGGCAGGTGAGACATCCTCTCCCGCTGCAGGGAGAGGTGTGTGTGGGAATCGGAGCCTAATTATCCACAGCAAGTAACGAGTGACTCCCTTCTTATTAGTGAAGGAATATGCCAGTTAACCATTTTATCTCCAAAGAAATTGGGCCAATAAAAACAAAGTACAGACGAAATTCTAGGTCATCCAGGCCCACCAATGGGGAGATATAAAGTCTTTTTTATAAGGTGCGCAGACAGGACTCCGGTCTGAATTCGGAGCGCCCCGCTCAGTATCATCCATGGCACGGGCAGTCTCTACTGTGCATGACTGCAGCGCGCGCAGCCGTCTCTACTGAGCATGAAGGCTTCTGACAAACATATGGTAGTAAATTTTTATATAGGATGTTATAGGGTATGTTTTCTTATTCACCCTGTACGCTGGTGCTGGGATTTCTACTACTAAACATATTCTTTTGTTTTTTATTGCAACAAGGTTGTGCTCTCTTGTATTACCAATAACGTATCTGATGTGTGTTGTTTGAAAAATTCGTCTAATAAAAAGTTATTAAAAAAAATATATATCAGCATGTGTGTCATGAATAATTATGTGGTAGCCCTCTGGCACTGCAATCAAAAATTGCTTTCCTCCCAAAGGAGATCTGTGATCATCTGGTGGTGAACTGCACCTTGCGTCCATGTTGATTTGTGAGTTAAACTTGCTCCAAACCATGTGAGAGGGAACCAATCTCACAGTTCATCCCAGGGCCCACTAGGTCCTCTGCCATAGGCCATTGTGGACGTTCAGCATGCTGCAACTTGAATGTGCCTTAGCAGAACTCTGTGTTCTGGTGTATCATGAATAATATGAACAAAACCATTGGGATCAATGGGCTTCATTTTAGGGGGCACATAAACAATGCGAGCCAGCACCACCTGGGTTAAAGTCACCAGAAGACTCAGGTTGAAATAAAAACATTCACATTCGTTATTGAAATAAATTCATCATAAAAATACCTGTGGTCGTTGCAACCCAATGTCAAGAGCTAGGAAAGGCTTGTATATGGTTATCAGTCAGGTGGAACAGACCATAACTTCTGATCAACGCGTTTCACACACACTGTGCTTACGCATGAGCAAAGACTTTGATCATGAGTAAGCGCAGTGTGCATGAAACGCGTTGATCAGAATGTGAATGTTTTTATTTCAACCTGAGTCTTCTGGTGACTTTAACCCAGGTGGTGCTGGCTTGCATTGTTTATGTACACTGTTTTGCTTTAAGTCTTGGGAAAGATTTGAGCTAGCACACGTGGACTCTATGGAATATGGAAGAATTATGCTTGTCCCTTACTAGTAGAGACTGTTATAGCATCCTTTGATTCATCAAAAATATTTTGTTTGGATCACGATCTCTACATATTGGTTGAAGTAGAGCTACTCAATACTTTCGTGATTTGGTACTTCATTTTAGGGAGATCAGTGCCACATTCTAAGCTCTGCACTAATGTTGTGAACTTAGTCTAAGTATAGCATCTAAATGAGCTACTGCAGCACGCAGCTAAGAAATGGGATTATGTATCATGGCCGACATAAATACGTCTCTGTTCACTTTCTATTCGCAGTTTGGGTCATCTAAAAGAATTTCTTTATTGCACTTACCCCAGCAGAAACCCTGTCAGCTAGGAACCCCGAGCTTCTAAAATGTCACATCTGGCTTTTAACTGTTTATTTCACAGTTGTCTCTGTTTGTAAATGTGACTGATATGTATAACGCAAAATAATTGGAAATGAATGTCCTATGATTTCTGTTGAAGACCTCACTAGGATGCAAGGGGTTAACAAAGATCTACTTCTAGTATTGCGTTCCAGACATGTGTAAAAGAAACCTATGTGGTCTCAGAGTTCTATACTTAGAATGTGGGTCCAGTAAAAGGTATTGCTAACTACAAGCAGATTCCATGCGTTATATAAACAGAACGCAGTCGTTAGACACCATGTCCAATCCTCATTTATACTGGGAAATTGACAGATGTGTGTTTTGTTTTTTTTTTAATCGCAGATTGCTAGATGTCATGAAAAGCCACTATTAACCCTTTGAGGGCCAGAGGAGTATGCAACACCATTGCGCACCCATCTGGCACTCAGACGGTTAACAAGGGCCTGTTATTATTATAATAATAATAATAATAATTAATAATAAAAATCTCATGACAAAATGTAAATGGTTCTAGTGTGCAATTGTATCTATAAGATCTTACATTTCTCTGGTTAGCAGTTTGCTCTAAATATCAAATTAATCAACATAATGTGAATGAAGGCAAAAGGGCAATATTAACCCCTTGAGGACCGGCGTGCGCACGCGCGGCCGGCACTTGTGGACCATGGGGCTTTTTTTTTTTTTTATTAGTGCTTCCGGTTCAGGACTTCCAGAGCAGCGTGCAGCAGTGACGGGAGCCCTGAACTCCATGCCGTGCCAGGGCCGTCATTGGTCCTTAAGTGCCGGACTGCCGTGACGGTCCTGGCACGGCAATGGTCCTTAAGGGGTTAATCAGTATTTTTTTTTGGGTCCATTGTAAGGTAAGTGGGGGGGTATTAATAAGAGGCGTTACTTCCCCTTTAAAATCTTACACTAATTCGATTTGTGTGTACTTTTCATCCTGCAGGGGGAGCTTCCACTGAAGGGAGTGAGGATAACTTCAGATGAGGCAGAAAGGCAGAAGAGATCGTTCTTAATAGAAGGTAGGGACCAGCAGAGAAATCCGAGAATAAAATGGAGGTTATGCACTAAGGGGTGATAAAGAGGAGATAAAGCGGTGATGACTTCTCCATTGATATCGCTTCTCCAGTTCCTATTCTATGGAGCCTATGCACGAAGATCTCCAGTGTTGGAGACATTTTAATGTATTTGCTCCATACAATAACATAGGAACTGGGGAAATGATATCACTGGAGAAGTTGTCTCCACTTTATCACCTATTTATCACTCCTTAGTCGATAACCTCCCATGAGTTTTTTGTATTTATCTGGTTTGTCGTGTTGGTTGCAAGCTGCACAGCAGCAGCCTTTCCATGCAGCAAGGGTGTGCAAGCTGAGGTCCAGCGGCTGGCAGAGGATGATGGGAGATGTAGGCCACAACAGCTGGAGGGCCAGAGGTTGGAGAACCCTGCCGTACAGGGTGTATGTATAAAGGCCAATGTGACACAGTTCTGAGGCACACCAATTGCACCATAGGAACCAAGAATCCCTAATGATTTAAAGGGATAGTATTGTTGAAAATAACTTTATTTTATATTGTAGCCCTTAAAAAGACATTAAAAATGATATAAGTCTTATCTCCCAAACCTTTATGGTTTGGGAGATATTAGCAAGTAAAGTTAAGTTCCCTTTTCCTGGCTGTTTTAGCCAAGTCTGCCATCTAGTGGACAGATTTGGAATCCGGTCCACAGATCAGCCGGCAGCTCTTTTTAGCAGTGCCGAGATCATGATCTTTAAAAAGAACGACTTCGTTGGCACTGTCTACAAAGTGTGCCTGGCTTGCAAGCACACTTTGTAGACCATTCCAATGAAGAAATTATTTTCAAAGATCGTGATCTCGGCTCTTCTGAAGAGTCGCGGCCGGACTGCGGACTGGATTCCGAATCTGAAGGCTTGAGCAGTGATGTCACTCATGGGGAAACTTTACTTGCTAATATCTCCCAAACCATAAAGGTTTGGGAGATAAGACTTATATCATTTTTAATGTTTTTTTAAGGGCTACAATATAAAATAAAGTTATTTTCAAGCAATACTATCCCTTTAAATGGGGCTTTTAACCCATCGCCTGTTAGGGAGGGCTCAGGGGTTAAAAGTCCATAGCAATCAATGAGAATATGGGGAATTTTTTTTTTTTATTTTCCCCAAGTTTCGTTTATGAATGTTTTTTTAATGTTTTACTGGTTTGCACAACTGATAATCATTGCCTCAAAGTCTGTGTTTTAAACCCTTTGAATGCCAGAGTAGTGCATTTTTGTGCTGAGCTTGTCTATTTTCTCTCTCTCTCAGGAATTCCCTTGGTGATGCTTCATGCAAATGTAGTTACAGCTCAAACTTGTTTTTAAAATAAAACTGCTAGTTATAGTGCCACCTCCTGACCAGATGGAATATTTCTTATTGATCTCCATAGGAGAATGGAGCCTTGGGCTACTTCTTTCCAAAGAATGTGATCGTTACAGCTTCACTTCTTTTTGACAGTTTGAATAGTAATAACTTTTGAATGGAGAGCCCCCCACAGACACACCCACACACACAGTAAACCATGTTTAGCTCCATTGCCAAAGCTCTACAATATGTAAATTTTTACATTGAAACATTACTGCTCCTTTAAAGGGATAGTAATGTTAAAGGGATAGTAATACTACGTTTTAACTTTATTTTATTTTATATGCATTAAAAAAACATGAAGAACGATATAAGTCTTATCTCTCAAACCTTTATGGTTTGAGAGATATTCACAAGCAAAGTTTCCCCTCCCTCCCCTTTTACCTAGTGTAAGCCATCTCTTCTCACATGTGGAATCCAGTCCATAGACCAGACTGACAACAGCAGGGGACAATCTTCTTCCTATGAGAACAATGAAATCCCTGCCCCCCTTGACAAGTATTTCAGGTTTTTCCCTTATCTTAATTGAAGATTGTCCCTCTCTGCAGTCTACCTGGGCAACCCCCTTCTGATCTGGCTGAGCAGTGTTACATCAGTAAAAGGGGCGGGAGGGGGATACTTTGTCATTGAATTACTCTTGAACTACAACTCTGACAGTATTGAAATAACACTCTCCAAAGTCCAAATACTATGATGATTAATTAGAGCTGCTTTTATTATGAAACATTACTATCCCTTTAAAATCTAAATATACATAGGATTGTTCAATGTAATGTTATATAATACATAGTATTTTCCGCAATATCTGTATCTTTGTATTGTTCTGTAAATAGAGTCAAAGGTTTCCCTCTCCCGTCTCTTTACATCATGTCATGCAGAGTTCACTGAGATAAGGTTTTTTTTATATATATTTTGACGTTTCTGTCCTTTAATCGATTTCCTCTGTGACTTCACAGGAAGGTTTATCAACACGATCCGGGTGATGTGTCTGACTCCGATGGATTACGAGGAGTGGATGGAGAACCTTAAACGCACTCAGCAGCAGAACCGCGACTCCTCTTTGTCCGGGTCCAGTAGCTTCTGTGGATCACACTCTGCACAGCAGGAGCAGGTAGGTGATTTAGGCAGTAAGATAAAGAGTCGCAATTCTAGAAAACATAGTCTGCACCTCTGTACAGGGTTGGACAAGAATATGAAAACCTTTGGAGCCAAAAATTATTTTTAGGAGCCAAATAGGAGTTTTAGGTGCATTTAAAATAAGCTCAAAATTTAGGAGCCACTAGTAATATTTTAAGAGCTTGTTTTCTGGGACCCCCTCCCCCCAACAATAGAGCAGTGATTGTCAAATCCTTTGCTATGGTGGAACCCTAAGAATCGGACCCTTTTGTTTAATGGAACTCTAACAATCCAACTAATTAACACTTTGGAAAAGAGAGAAAATGCATCTGAAAACGAGTTAGTAAAAGTAGCTTAAGAATAAGTTACTAGTTTGTCAAGTAACTGTATCTGATAATTATATATTGGCTTTATCTTTAGTAAGAACTAGATTTAAATGGAAGTTGAGATCTGATGTCCAAACACATACATTAATGGTCACCCTAGCCTTGTTCCACTGTCCTCTCGAAGTCATGGAACTACAAGTATACTAAAGGTCACCTTAGCCTTGTTCCACTGTCCACTTGAAGTCATGGAACTACAAGTATACTAAAGGTCACCTTAGCCTTGTTCCACTGTCCACTTGAAGTCATGGAACTACAAGTATACTAATGGTCACCCTAGCCTTGTTCTACTGTCCACTTGAAGTCATGGAACTACAAGTATACTAATGGTCACCTTAGCCTTGTTCCACTGACCTCTCGAAGTCATGGAATTACAGGTATACTAATGGTCACCCTAGTCTTATTCCACTGTCCTCTCGAAGTCATGGAATTACAATTATACTAATGGTCACCTTAGCCTTGTTCCACTGTCCTATTGAAGTCATGGAACTACAAGTATACTAATGGTCACCTTAGCCTTGTTCCACTGTCCTCTTGAAGTCATGGAACTAAAAGTATACTAATGGTCACCTTAGCCTTGTTCCACTGCCCTCTCGAAGTCATGGAACTACAGGTATACTAATGGTCACCCTAGTCTTATTCCACTGTCCTCTCGAAGTCATGGAATTACAGGTATACTAATGGTCACCCTAGTCTTATTCCACTGTCTTCTCGATGTCATAGAATTACAAGTATACTAATGGTCACCTTAGCCTTGTTCCACTGTCCTCTCGAAGTCATGGAATTACAAGTATACTAATGGTCACCTTAGCCTTGTTCCACTGTCCTCTCGAAGTCATGGAACTACAGGTATACTAATGGTCACCCTAGTCTTATTCCACTGTCCTCTCGAAGTCATGGAATTACAAGTATACTAATGGTCACCCTAGTCTTATTCCACTGTCCTCTCGAAGTCATGGAATTACAAGTATACTAATGGTAACCCTAGTCTTATTCCACTGTCCTCTCGAAGTCATGGAATTACAAGTATACTAATGGTCACCCTAGCCTTGTTCCACTGTCCACTGGTACCCTAATGGTTATTCTAGTCTTGTTCCCTGTCCAACATTGGCTACAGAACCCCACAAATCTGATACCCCAGTATTGATCCACTGATATTCACAGAACACTTAAACACTAATGAGCACCCTAGTCTTGTTCAGCTGTCCACTGGTATTTACAGAACCACAAATACACTAGTGGTGGTCACCCAAGTCTTGTACCGCTGTCCAGTGGTAGTCACAGAACCACACATACACTGATGATCCCACTAGTCTTGTTCCACTGGTAGTCACGGAACCACACATACACTAATAGCCACTGTAGTCTTGTTTCATTGTCCACTGGTAGTCCCATTACCACATATAAACTAATTGGGGGCCTAGTCTTGTTCCACGGTCAGTCATTACTTAAATTTGTTCTGTGAACCGTTTATAGTTTTCTTCAGAAAGCCTTAGGGTTCTACCGGATGCAGTTTGAGAAGCATTGCCTTAGGATATATATACAAATTCCCCAAATTCCCATTAACTTTAAAGGGATAGTAATGTTTCACAATAAAAGCAGATCCAACTGATCTTCATAGTATTTGGGACATGGAGAGTGTTATATCAATACTGTCAGAGTTGTACTTCAAGAGTAATTGAATGATAAAATATCCCCCTCCGGCTCCTTTTACCTAGTGTAAGTCACCTCCCCTCAGATGTGGAATCTGGTCTATTGACCGGACAGATCACAGCAAGGGACAATCTTCTTACTGTGATCATAAGGAAACACCTGTCCCCTTGACAGGTTTTTCATGTTTTTCCTTATGATCACTGAAGATTGTCCCTCTCTGCGATCCATCCGGACAGTCTTGCTGCTCTGAGGTGAGCAGTGTTACATCAGTAAAAGGGACGGGAGGGGGATACTTTATCATTCAATTACTCTTGTACTACAACTCTGACCGTATTGAAATAACACTCTCCATGGCCCAAATACTGTGAAGATTAATTGGAGCTGCTTTTATTGTGAAACATTACTATCCATTTAAAGAAGGCCTACAATACACTGATGTCAGTACATCACATTGGAGACCTTGCTAGCATCCAAGAGTTTGAAATCTCCATTTAGACACTTATAATTTTTTTCTTTATTATCTATATTGGAGTTTTGCCCCCAGATTGGTCCACTTTGACATTTATGCATATTGCTCCATTTGTCCTGCCAAGCTAACGTTACCCCTCTTACTGCCACAGCACACCGCAAGCTGCAGGAGCTCGCTCGCTTCAGATGGTCGCAGCAAATCCTGGACTTCCGCAGGCAAGCTGCCCAACTCAAACCGTCAGTCCCACAGCACGACACAGGGCTCAGACCGTCAGTCCCACTGCACCACACAGGGCTCTGACCGCCAGTCCTTCACCATCCTGTCGGAGCAGCCGGTGGATGATCTCCTCTCTCCTGGATACACCCAGCCTGTACATGTGAGTGCTCCGAACACCAGAATGTATTTTTCTTTTCGTTAGTAAAAGCAAATATTTATTTCATGATTTGAGCTGGGTACCTCTAAAGAGATGCACCCCTTTCCCAGACAATGTTGGATAGTATCACAGTGGGTCTGTCACCTTGAATTTAAAGTGGAACTGACACTTGATAAAGACATTGGTGATTTTAAAGGAGCAGTAAACTTTTTTTATGAAAACCTATTTTACAGAGCATTTCCTGCTGAATAAAACAAGGTCACTCCCATCGCTGTCAGAGGTTTTATTCAAGAATTATATCAGTTTAAATAACCAGGAAGTGAATTTACTGTGTTTACTTCCTGATAGTTCTAACTGACAGGAAGTGAATTTACTGTGTTTACTTCCTCATAGTTCTAACTGACAGGAAGTGAATTTACTGTGATTACTTCCTGACCGTTCTAACTGACAGGAAGTGACTCAGCAGTTTCTATCACATTCTGTGGAGAACTGTATGTCACTGATTTTTCTGACTTTCCTCTCCATTAGAATCTAACATGAAATCTATTTAGAAGTTGACCACTAGAGAGCACTGCTAATGTAAAAACACATGGGTTTAAATTGTAATAACTCTGGAAATATAAATCTCTCACCAGTGGGAGTACCATTATTTTACTCAGTAGGAAAATCCCTACAATATATATATATATTCATAAAAAAAAGTTTACTGCTCCTTTAAATAGAAAAAGAGTTTCCAAAATCTCCCATATTTAAATTGGCCATTTTTTATTTAAAACTATAATTTGAGCTTTATTTGTGTTTTAGTTTATGCAAGTTAGGCAGTGCTGGCTGGTACAGCCTGGTGTATCTGATACTAACATTCCACACTCCCTCCCACCTGTCACTTCCTACCAGGGAGTACTGGCTAATTTGCATAACCTGAGAACTAAATAAAGATCTCAAATTATATTTAAATAAAGAATGACTAACACAAATGCAGAGGATTTTGAGAGCTCTTACAGAATCACTCAGTTAATTTCAAAATATTAATTCCACTAAGTTTTTATATTTAATTAAAAACTACCCATGTATTACGTTAGCCGACAGACCAGAAATTGTATAGTTTAGCAGAAATTACTTATTTAAATCCTGAAAATTGATCTGTGTGAATACAGCTCTGTTGCTAAGTAAGCTCTCGGTACACCAAAGGACTTAAAAGGATAGTAATGTCTATATTAAAGTTATGCTCTGAGTCTTTTTTAAAGGAACAGTAAACTTTTTTAATGAAAAAATATATATTGTAGGGATTTTCCTATTGAGTAAAATAAGGGTACTCCCACTGGCAAGAAATTTATATTTCCAGAGTTATTACAGTTTAAACCCATGTTTTTTTACATTAGCGGTGCCCACTAGTGGTCAATTTCTAGTTAGATTTCCTGTTAGATTCTAATGGAGAGGAAAGTCAGAAAAGTCAGAGACATACAGTTCTCCATAGAATGTGATAGAAACTGCTGAGTCACTTCCTGTCAGTTAGAACTATCAGGAAGTAAACAAAGTAAATTCACTTCCTGTCAGTTAGAACTATCAGGAAGTAAACACAGTAAATTCACTTCCTGTCAGTTAGAACTATCAGGAAGTAAACACAGAAAATTCACTTCCTGATTATTTAAACTGCTATAAATTTTGAATAAAACATATGACAGCGACGGGAGTGACCTTGTTCTATTCAGCAGGAAATGCTCTATAAAATGTGTTTTCGTAAAAAACAAGTTTACTGCTCCTTTAAGCTTTTTATAACATGTAGTGGTATGTTTAAGTACTTACAGTTCTGTAGTTCAAAAGATATTTAAGATGAAAATATCCCCCTCCCTCCCTTTTCCCTGAGTCACAAGCAAAGTTTCCCCTCCCGCCCCTTTTACCTAGTGTTAGCCATCTCTTCTCAGATGTGGAATGCAGTCCATATACCAAACCGATAACAGAAGGGGACAATCTTCTTCCTATGAGAACAATGAAAGCCCTGCCTCCCTTGTCAAGTTGTTCAGGTTTTTCCCTTATCTTAATTGAAGATTGTCCCTCTCTGCAGTCTACCTGGGCACCTCCCTTCTGCTCTGGCTGAGCAGTGTTACATCAGTAAAAGGGGCGGGAGGGGGATACTTTATCATTGAATTACTCTTGTACTACAACTCTGACAGAACTGAAATAACACTCTCCAAAGTCCAAATACTATGATGATTAATTAGAGCTGCTTTTATAATTAAACATGACTATCCCTTTATGCTCGAATATCTTTTAAACTACAGAACTGTAAGTAATTAAACATACCGCTATGTGTTCTAAAAAGCTTAAAGAAGACTCAGAGCGGAACTTTAATATAGACATTACTATCCCTTTAAGGGACCTTTCATTTGGATGACTATTCTGTGTTTCATCTGCCACCCAAGGTGAAAGGTGACCTGGTGGACTATGGTTCCTTGCATGCAGCAACATTAACACACCTATTTTGCATTGGATCTGTCGCCCATGTTAAAAGGTAACACTATGTGCTCTTTTACACGTGAATATCACTTTGTTTGATATCACTAAAGTCTGACATTCTGCAACTTTACTGCTTCCCTCTGGAACACAGTAATGCTGTACTAAAGAAGGTTTACATAGAGACCTACAGAGCCGCTGGCAGAGACTTTACGAACAAGCCATGTTGCAGGTTACATTCCTCATCACAGCCTCCAATGAATGGGCGACATGTTAGTGCCAGCCAATAATATTTCTGTTCTGACCGAAAGACGCACCTCCCATGCATCCCAATTAGTGATGATGTTTGAACACGTGAGGGGCAGCAACAGTTCTGTCCCACGTGTGTGTAAGAGGCCGAAGTGGTATACGTTGCTGTGCTGAAAGACTTTTCAGAAAATGTTAACCCTTTGAGTACCAGAGGGGTACGCTTTGCAATGCTTTGCGTACCCCTCTGGCACTCAAAGGGTTAATATCTCCTAAACAGTGAATCTCAGTCTTAGTCCTTAGGACCCACCGATTAGTGCGTGTTTTCAAGATTTCCCTGCTTGGTCACGGGTAGTTAATCAGTAGCTCAGTGATTAATCTACCTGTGTTTAATTAGGGACGACCTGACCTTTTGGTCTGTCCTGAGGTCTGGAGTTAAGAATCACTCTCCTAACCGATGGCTAAAGTAATACATGGGCAGTTTTGCATGAAGTTTTTAAAACTTCATATATGAATTATTGGTGGCATGCCTGCTTTGGTTTTTAAAATAAAAAAAAATAACTTATTTGTGTTGCAGTGTTTGGCAAATCCTCATTGGCCCAGCACAACAAATGGCTCAAGTGATCTGCAGAGAGGCGGTAGCGTACGTGGGTCCAAAGGAAGGAACAACTTGATGGTGCAGATACCGTCATCCCTCCCGCACAGCTATGACATCGAGGGGACCGCATTCGGTCTGATCCCTGAAACGCCCAGCGAGGATGTTTTGTCTCCTGTCTACAATGAGCCGTATTCATATCAAACACCCCAAATGCACTCTTCAGGGAATCTGCAGGATGTGGTATGTTTCACTTCTGGAATTGTTTTTAAATTCCAAAATATCAGAGGTTCTCAACCCGTTTCCTTACAGGCCAGGACTTTTCCTGCTAGTACACTGGTCTGTTGATCAGAGGCTCATTCAAATGGATTAACTCGCCTGTCCTCTAACAACGGAATCCTTAAATCCTGGCCTGTTAGTGGGCACTGAGGGCACGGGTTGTGAACCACTAATCTATGTAATTACTGTGTGTAACAGAAGGATTTACCTAAGTAGGAGTCCATCATACAGCAGTCAGGTGTATCTGTATAATTACTGTGTGTAACAGAAGCACTTACCTAGGTAGGAGTCCATCATACAGCAGTCAGGTGTATTTATATAATTACTGTGTGTAACAGAAGCACTTACCTAGGTAGGAGTCCACCATACAGCAGTCAGGTGTATCTATATAATTACTGTGTGTAGCAGAAGCGCTTACCTAGGTAGGAATCCATCATACAGCAGTCAGGTGTATCTATATAGTTACTGTGTGTAACAGAAGCACTTACCTAGGTAGGAGTCCATCACACAGCAGTCAGGTGTATCTATATAATTACTGTGAGTAACTGAAGCACTTACCTAGGTAGGAGTCCATCACACAGCAGTCAGGTGTATCTATATAATTACAATGTGTTACAGAAGTACTTACCTAGGTAGGAGTCCATCATACAGCAGTCAGGGGTATCTATATAATTACAGTGTGTTACAGAAGTACTTACCTAGGTAGGAGTACATCATACAGCAGTCAGTTGTATCTGTATAATTACTGTGTGTAACAGGAGCACTTACCTAGGTAGGAGTCCATCATACAGCAGTCATGTGTATCTATATAATTACTGTGTGTAACAGAAGCACTTACCTAGGTAGGAGTCCATCATACAGCAGTCAGGCGTATCTATATAATTACTGTGTGTAACAGAAGCACTTACCTAGGTAGGAGTCCATCATACAGCAGTCAGGTGTATCTATATAATTACTGTGTGTAACAGAAGCACTTACCTAGGTAGGAGTCCATCATACAGCAGTCAGGTGTATCCGTATTATTACTCCGGCACTCAGAGAGTTAAAAGATCATAGGGGTGTGCAGTCCATTGTCCCCCCCCCACCCCAGCCTTTAAAGGGTTAAGAGCCATGTATTCCCCTGTAGTTTCCCTTTAAAAGCTTATAATTCAGCTGCCCTATATAGATTTACCACATTTAAAAAGGTGTTGTCTCACATTCCTGATCAGTGCCAAGAGCTTGTAGTTCCTCTTTCATCCGTACCCACACACCCTGCTAGAAAAGCCTGACCTGATTCTTGGGTGCTGCCCGCACGCAGCCATATTACCCTAATCACAGTAGTGTCCTTAATTGTTTCCAGCTACTAGATTGATGTCCTATTTAAAATGACCGCAATGTAATTTTCTGAATTCTTTTTGCTGGTTCATTTTAGTTCAGTGTGAGGCCCTCCAGTTACTATAAGACTACAACCCACATCCTGGCAGGGAATGATGCGAGTTGTAGTCTGATAGCAGCTGGAGAGCCCCACCTTGTTCATCCCTGTGCTAGCTGCTTCTTCAACAGCAGAAGTCGAGGATTACGGTCTATCTCAATCTGTTAAATGATGGAGGTCTCCAACCCATTGCGATACTGATGGATTTCTCATTCAAAAGTTATTACCTCTCAAACGTATTATTGTCTTCAATCAAACTGTTTGTAACAGCACCCCCTAGTGCCCAGATATACATTTCCTGTTATAATGCACTGAATGGGATAGCTTGAGCCACAGACTGCAGCTCCCTGTAGTATGTAATAGAAACAGAACTTGGTTCTAGGACCGGAGAGATCTCAGCAAGGGACTATCTTCTTACTGTGAGCATAAGGAAAAACCCTGCCCTGTTTTTCAGGTTTTTCCTTATGATCACTGAAGATTGTCCCTCTCTGTGATCCATCCAGAGGCTGTAAGGTCAGTAGTGTTACATCAGAAAAAGGGGCGGGAGGGGGATACTTTATCATTCAGTTACTCTTGTGCTATAATTCTGAGAGTATTGAAATAACACTCTCCATGGCCCCAGTACTATGAGGATTAATTGGAGCTGCTTTTATTGTGAAACATTACTATCCATTTAACAATTTAAGGCCCAGAAGGGTCTTTAAAGAGTTAAGATAACCATGTGCAGTGAGCATAGTTTGTGTCCTGTTGCTCTACCAACAGCTGTCATGTCTGCCTCCGTGAATATGACGTTCAGGACTGATTTGAAAATGTTATCTCTCAAACAAAGGCACATGGACAAGATTCACTGATGTCATTAGGATTTTTAGCAATAATTATTTAAGTGAGAGGGGTATTGTTAGTTTTTACTTCTCCTTTAATAAGAAAAAAATGTCTGAGCTGGGAATACCCTTATTTCACTCAAAAAGGAAAAGCCCTTGAACATATATTTTTTCATAAAATAAAGTTTACTGCACATCATTTTTTTTGTTATTGTAATTTTCTGACATGTATAATCTGTGAATCTGTGTTCAGTTAAACAGGTGGAACCTCTCAGAGAGCGAGCCGTCCACATCCCCCACTGATTCCAATAATCAGATCAAGTCCCCACTTTATGCTGAACCGTACACACCTACGGAACCATCGATAGACAACTTTATGGAAGAGGTAAGGGTGGAAATTTCCTACTGAATGGCAGGAAAGGGACCAGTTTTGCATCTCTGTAAGAGAGAGCAATGTGTTAAGTTACATTCTGATAGCTAAGTGGTTAACCCTTTAAGAACTGAGAGGGGTGTCAAGCGCATTGCTTTGACGTAAAACCATTTCACCTTTTGAGTTCCAGAGGGGTACACAAAGAATTGCAAAGCAATGCGTTGTGTACCCACCTGGTACTCAGAGGGTTAAATACGTGTACTCATAGCAACAAAAATGACCCTTAAACTCTAATATAGCTGTAGGTAGCTATGAGTGGTTACGCGGCCTGATTTGCTAATGGCTTTTAAAAAGAACTGCTAACACTTTGTAACAGATAACTGCTCTGAGATTAGAACTTTCCTCTTGTCACAGATTTTGAAGAACTTGAACTCAGTGTGTATGGAAAAGCCTGCATCAAACTTGAAGAGCAGTGGATCGTTCCAAGCGAGCCACAGTGCACACCCCGCCTTGCACAAGAAATACTCTCATCCTGTGAAGGGAAGCCAGCAGCTCGTGAAGCCCGTGATGCACCGTAATAGTGAACCGGATACCTCTGTGCACACTAGGGGCTCGCAGCCGGGGCAAACCCCCAACTTTTTCAAAAGTGTAAGTCCTCCAGGGTTTGACCTGTTAACACATGACCTTATCATAAGAGGGAAACCAGATGTCGATGCGCAACAGGCTATACTTTCCCAGAAACAACCACTTTTCTCATTTAAAGGGATAGTAATACTTAAAATGTAAAAAAAAATATGTTGTAGGGTTTATCCCCCTGAGTAAAACAAGGGTACTCCCACTGCTGAAAGAGGTTTCATTCAAAAGTTATTAATTTTCAAAGTTGATTTTTTTAGGTGCAATATCACAGCGGCCTGAAATTGTACAGTGGCGCTGTTGCTACACAATCCTATGGACAGCTCTGGTCCCAGGACCATAAATCTCCATAGGACGGTGTAGCAACTGCGCCACTATACAATTTCAGGCCACTGTGATATTGCACCTAAAAAATTAAAATTTGAAAAGTAATAACTTTTGAATGAAACACCTTTCAGCAGTGGGAGCACTCTTGTTTTACTCAGGGGGATAAACCCTACAACATATTTTTTTTTACTTTTTAAGTATTACTATCCCTTTAATGTTTTGGCATTTTATGGCTTCGTGTGGACACGGCCTTGTTATGATGAAGGCTGTTAAATCCTCAAAACCTTTCCTGAAAAACTGCTTTATTCGATCCATGTTTTGACATTTTATCACTCTTCATTAAAGTGATAGTAATGTCGAAATATAAACATACATAGGATTGTTCAGTTTAATTTTTTATTATGCATTGTATGCATTGAAATCTCTCTACCTTCATATTCTTCTTGAACATTGAATTAAGTTTCCCCCTCCTGCACCTTTCCCTCACATCATGCAGAGTTCAGTGAGATCCGAAAGTCGGTCCGGACGGATCGCAGTGACGGTCAATGTTGTGTCAGTATAAGGAAAACCCTGGCCCCTTTGTCAAGTGATCAGCTTTCAGATCTCGGTGAACTCTGCATGATATGATGGAAAGGGCAGGAGGGGGAAACTTTTAACTTGATTTTCAAGAATATGGCAGTAAAGAGATCTTAAAAGATACTATGAATTATAAAAAAATTAAATTGAACAATCTTGTATAGGTTTATTTTTTTTACATTACTATCTCTTTTAGACATGGCCTTTTCCTGATGCAGATATAATAATTATCCAATCATTGCCTAAGCTGACAGTTCAGCAACGTATCATGACTTCATCAGTAAGTGTCCACATCCAAAAGAACTGCTTTATTCAGTCAACGTTTCTGCAGTTAACATGCATTCTTCAGTACGTGGCATAAGAAGTAGCGTAAAATCTCGGGTCTAATATGCGGGAAGTGGGGGGTGCATATAATACCCGAGAGTTTTTTATTTAAAAAAAAATGAAGCCTGCCAGAACCCTTCCCTCCCTCCCCCGGCGCTATCCGATGCAAAAATACCACTTTCTTAAAAAGTCAAGTCCCTGCATTTTCAAGATGATCAGGCAACATATAAACAATGTCAATCTTCCCCTGCGGGTGGCATGCTTCCATTCGCCGCGCGCTTCCTTCTGGCTATGGTACTGCCCTGTGAGAAATCCAGTGGAAGGAAGCAGGCGGTGAATGGAAGCGTGCCGCTCGCAGGGGAAGATTGACATCGTTTATATGTTGACTGATAATCTTGAAAATGTGGGGACTTGACTTTTGAAGAAAGTAAGTGGTATTTTAGAATTGGATAGCGCCGGGGGAGGGAGGGAAGGGATCTGGAAGGCTTAATTTTTTTTTTCGTAAGAGGGGAAAACAAGGGTGCGTATTATACATAGGCATTCTTGTTTTCCCCTAAAATCATGGGTATAATATACACCTGCATATTATACACAGCTGCGTATTATAACTGAGATTTTACTGTAGTTCTTTAAACAAATTACAGCATGTGGTCCTCTGTATACTGAGGTCTATGGCGCCCTCTACCTTCAGCACCCAGCATATGTCATTCCTAGGTGTGCAAGGGCAAATTCCTGGCCTGTAATAGGAGTAGATAGAATTTGTATATATGCTATTTACCCTTTCCAGATCACCTTCAAATTGGTATGATTATTTTCTTTTGTTTTTTAAACCGTAAACTTTTTCCTTATAAAAATATATGTATTGTCATTATTTATCTTGAGTAAAAACAAGGATAATTCCCCACTGCTTGGAGATTTTGTAATTCAAAAATGATTGCCCAAACTTGTGTTTATTATTCTAGTTTTTGTTAACCCTTTGAGTGCCCTCTGGCCAGTGATTCTCAACCAGGGTGCCGTGGCACTTTGGTGTACCACGGGGCATCTAATTAGGGCACCACATCTTTTCAATAAAGATTTTGATAAAATGTGAAATCTAACTTTCATTTGTAGATTTCTGGAAAATTGTCTGCACCGTGTATTTGTATTTGTTATTCTGATTTAAGACCTGAAAAGAACTGTATAGTTATGCATCCCCGTATCCTTCATTACCATAGCTGGGAACTCTCCAAATTTGCCACGGAGACCCCGGATTTGCCCCCTAATTAACGGGTCTCTGGGGCAGAGGATGATTCTCCGAGTGTGGGGAGTTTTAAATAAAACTGTACCTACTTCTGTGTATGCTCCTTGCACTCAAGCCAAATCCCCCTCCTTCCCTGGCTGCTTTTCAGTTTTTTGTGTGGGTTTTGAAGCCCCGCCCCCCACTTGCGAGTAAGCCACACCCCTTTTCTGATGCAAATCGCATCATACATCTCCCCAGCGGCCCCAGAGGACTGCCCTCCGGGTAGTCCACAATGAAAAGTTCCCAGGTATGTTTATTACTTGCTTGAAAAATCCTATATAATAATTAGCTAAAAAGTGTGTAACAACGCAGTTATGCACAGTACAGACTGCTGCGCGTGCTGCAGTCATGCGCTGTTGAGACTGCATGTGCAGCGGCTCAGCTGCGGCATGGGCAGTCTCTACTGCGCATGACTGCCCCGCGACCGGCTGGCAGTGGCACTGTGGCCCGTGTAACGGGCTCTTTAACTAGTTACGTATAAAATTTTAGGTGTGCCACGAATCTTCCAGACTGCATGTGAGGGGTGCCGTGACCAAACAATGGTTGAGAACCACTGCCTCTGGCTTTCAAAGGGTTAAATCAAACTGCAGTTTTCTTTCGTTACCAGGTGGTGCTGCTTGTATCACTTACCATGGAGAACCATAGAGTGTGAATCTCGCATATAAAATTAATGTGCCTGTTGGACACTAGTTGGCGCTCTTGCTAACAATTTGAATTAAAAAAAAAAAAAAGTTTGTGCTTGGAGTTCCCTTGTTTTACTCAACAAGTAAAACTCTATAAAATATTTTTTTTTTATTAAACACATTTGCTGATCCTTTTAGATATAATCCTGTAGAACTAAACGGTACTTTATGAACGTGCAATTATGGGGCAAAACACCTGCACCGTATGAAAAGAAATTCCCCGCTGATTAAAATTGGGGATTTTAAACCAGTGAATGTTAGTTGCGAAGACCTCGCTAGCATTTAAGGTGTTAAATGTCCCAGTTAAAACAATGGGAATTTGGTGGAACGTTTATTCATGTAGTTGGTTTGCTCCAGAATTGCTCTTCTTTACTTGGTGAATATGACCCTTTGATCTAAGGTGACCACATTTCAGTTCTACTGTTCAGAGACACTGCAGAGACAAGAGCGTACCACTGAGTTCTAAACACTGGAGGGGGAACTGACCATTAATTGCTGTGTCAGAAAGTGATGTTCATTTTGGGCTACAAGAAAATATACATGAAGCCCAAAGCTTTAAGGAGCAGTAAACTTTTTTTTATGAAAAAATATGTATTGTAGGGATTTTCCTATTGAGTAAAATAAGGGTACTCCCAGTGCAGAGAGATTTATATTTCCATAGTTATTACAGTTTAAAACCATGTTTTTTTACATTAGCAGTGCCCTCTAGTGGTCAAATTCTAATTAGATTTCCTGTTAGATTCTAATGGAGAGGAAAGTCAGAAAAGTCAGACATACAGTTCTCCATAGAATGTGATAGAAACTGCTGAGTCACTTTTTTTGTTTACTAATTCTTTTACAGATCTCTTCTCTGAAAGAAGAAATTGCTCTCTCTCATCACAGCAAAGAAGGTAATGATTCATTAAAGTAAGACAAATGTTACAATATAGATGAATCTTCGCTTGTTCGTTATACTTTTTAATAATACTCTGTACCTTCCAATCTGGTCATATCCATGTAGTTTTATCGTAATTAAATTATAAAGTCCTCCCTCCCACCCCTTTTCTCTTCGTCACTCTTCTTCCTTCAGACCAGAAAGCTGGTCCAGATGGATCGCAACGAGGGTCATTATTGTATCAGCATAAGGAAAATCCTTCTCCCCTCTCCTTCGTCAAGGATTTTTTTTTTTTTTTTTTTTTTTTTTTTTTTTTATATATAACCCTTTGAGTGCCAGAGGGGTACAGAACCCATTGCTCTGCAATGCGTTCCGTACCCCTCTGGCACTCAAAAGGTTTAAACAGGGATTAGGGTGCTAATGACAAAGTATGGCCACGTGACTGATTGTACTGGGCTAAGCAACCTTTACTCTACAGCTGTTGGAGGGGCTACAACTTTCATCAACCCCAGCCATCCAAAAGGATGATGAGAGCGCTTGTCCACCAACGGCTGGAGACCTAAAGGTGATGTACATGAGGGCATTTTATAACTTTCCTCCTGACTGTGTAGTGCAGGTGTAGCCAACCCTGATTCCCTAGAGCTATCAACAGTGCATGCGTCAAAGGCAGGGATTTTTTTTACAGTAAGGGTAGTAAAGTTATGCGACTCTTTGCCTGGGGATGCTGTGTTGGCAGATACTGTAGTTGCTTTAAGAAAAAGTAATGGATACCTTTCTTACTCAAAATAATACTGAGAATTATGCCAGTTGGTTGCATGCAGATAGGATGTTGATCCAGGGAAATTATCCAACTGCCTTTTGGAGTCAGGAAGGAATTTTTCCCCACTTGGGGCTGAATTGGAAATAGCTTCAATTTTTTTTTTATATACCTTCCTCTGGATAACATTATTTTGCCATTGTACAAATCATCGGTAAGACCTCACCTTGAGTATGCAGTGCAGTTTTGGGCACCAGTTCTGAAAAGGGATATACTAGAACTAGAGAGGGTACAGCAAAGACAACAAAATTAATTAAGGGAATGGAGGACTTGACATATGAGGAACGACTAGACAAACTTAGTTTATTTACTCTAGAGAAAAGACGACTAAAAGGAGATCTTATCACATTGTACAAGTATATGAGAGGTCAATACAAGGATCTCTGCGGTGAGATATTTATTCCAAGGCCTGATCAGGTGACCAGGGGACACCCCTTGAGATAAGAGGAAAGGAGGTTTAGACTTCAGCAGAGGAAGGGATTTTTTACAGTAAGGTCTGTTAAATTGTGTAATTCTTTGCCCAAGGAGGTGGTTATGGCAGATACAATGGATACATTCAAGAGAATATTAGATACATTTCTTTACAAAGGGAACATACAGAGTTATACTGTTTATTAGTAGGCAGATCAGGAAGGTCTGATAAAGACTAACTTATTTGGTAGCAAGAAAGCTATAAAATTACTGGGGTATGAGGAGAAGGTTGGACTTGTGTCTTTATTCAACCTAATTTAGTATGTTACTATGTAACAGGGGTGATATGGTGTGGGCTGGACTTGATGGGGCCATTTGGAGTTATTGACCACATTCCCTCCAACAAAAATATTCTGTCTTTAGTTATTCATCATATGTGATAAAAATCATCAAAAACATAAATAAACTGAAGCACTTATGCTTTTACAGCACATTCAACATTTATGTTCTAAATCTGACCCCTAGGTGTGAGGTTTCCTGTAGGTGGGGAGAGATCAGGGGCCGCCAGATGCACAGTAGTCTTTGTGCTGTCACAATTATGAAAATTGGAGCAATTCTAGACCATACCATATGCATCGTAGGGTTCAAAGAAAAATTCCCCAAATTTCCATTGGTTTAAAAGGGGCTATAACCCAGCCGAGCGCTAAAGAGGTCTCCAGCACACTGCATTGCAGTGTAGACCTCTGTAGCATTCGGAGGGTTTAAACGTACCATTGAAATCCATGAGAAGTCTTGTGTCTCCTGTGTTGCAATTGGTTCACTCCAGAATTATCTCAGTTCTTTGTAACTCTTTGACTTCCAGAGTGGTACGCAACTCATTGCACCCCTCTGGAACTCAACGTGTCAATCCATCAACCTCATCCCTTATGAACTGGAATACGTCTCCATTCCTGGTGCTCCTGCTCTAAGATATTTTTCTTCTTGCAGTTGAAGACATCTTTGACCTGCCCTCTTCTGGCAGCATTTATCCCGAGTCGCTGGACCATGACTACGCAGAACTGCAGAGCTTCCAGAGTGACCTCAGCTATGACAATATTTGGGACTATGAGGCCAAGCAGAAAGATCCTCACCAATTCTCCTCGCCTCCTTACCCAGGGTGCTATAACCCGGGGGTGCCACAGACCAGAGCCGTGCCGAGCCGGTGGCTGTGAATGTGATGATGGAATGGACACCTTCAACTGGTATTCGGGCTGTGAAACAAAGCAGTAAATCCCATACTGAGCCTTTGTGATGGACACTTTGCTGCTGAATGGTACTACACCATGGTACCTACACTGTACTGCCACACGGACTGAGTTGCTCAGAGCTTCACTTAGAGGATTTTGTGGTGGACTCCATGCTGTGGGATTTGCGAGTTTAATAACTACTATTTGGTAAAATCTTTATTGGCCACTTCTGATGCATCAAAAACTCTCCTCTGTGTATGTTTGTCTCCAGAGAGAGTGAGATTAGAGAACGATTGTACTGCCTTCCCAGCTGAGTAAACAAGTGTACTGTACTGCTAGCAGTTGCTTCTCTCAAAAGTTATTATAATTCATAATATTGAGGTTACTGATGTGTTGGTGTTTTTTGTTTTTTTAATTGAACTGTTAGCAACAGTGCCACCTTATGTCCAGACAGTTCACCTGACGTCCATCTAACTATCCTGTTGCTTTCAATGCGATAGGTGAAGCACTGGCTACAATTCTTCATGTGATGGTAGAAGCACCACCATTCTGTGACCATTGGAACTGTAATGACTTGTGAATAAAGCAACTGCCAACAAGGGGGAGTACTCCTTTGTACTCGGCAGGAAAACTGCTACAATGTATTTTTTTTTTCCTTCTCATACTAAAACTTTACGGATCCTTTGTGTCGTATTGAAATTTGGAACGGTCAACGGATAAATCGTTCTACACCTGAACGTTCTATA
This sequence comes from Rhinophrynus dorsalis, assembly GCA_037306005.1. Lineage (NCBI taxonomy): Eukaryota > Metazoa > Chordata > Amphibia > Anura > Rhinophrynidae > Rhinophrynus > Rhinophrynus dorsalis. The sequence continues at coordinate 390,887,006 of CM074724.1, forward strand.
TTGCTAAGCCAAGCCTCCCAGATTCTGTCCTGATAACATTACACTCCCCCTGCTGTAGTATATATATCCTGACTCCTAGCGGATCTCATAGCTGACTGCTCAGATATCAGACTCTTATTTACCGAAGCGTGGATCAAACAGTTACAGCTTGCGTTTTCTTACCGCTCTGAATTAACCCTGTTTACTCAAATTCAAGGAAACGTCCAAAAAGGCTTGCAGTATTCTTGGATCATATTCCTGCAAACGGCTTTTAAGTATGTGAAAAGTGCCTGTTTATGGAGTTGAATGTGTGAATAATGTATTCAGATGTGAGTCGATTATTCTTATGTAAAACACACTGGGGGTGATGTACTAAGATAGTGCTGTAAACCAGGACCGGATTTACATCCCAGGCACTGGTAGAAAAGGGACGCTAGGCTTCCTTGGCCACACCCTATTTTCCACATGGCCCTCCCACAGTCACATGGTGAATGAATGTGGCAAAATATAACATGATTTATATTATGTGACTGGAGCAAAATCGCATCCAGGATTGTAATAAATTGAATTTGTACTGGGAAGAATCCTTTTAGCAAGCTTTAGTAAATACAGATTTTAGATAAACCCTTTAAGTGCCAGAGGCGTGCCCAGCATGTTGCATGGCAACTCATTGGACACCCCTCTGGCATTCAAAGGGTTGGTTTTTCTTTTTTTTTTTTTTTTTGCTTATTTTAGCCTTAAAAGAGAATTATGCCCTAGGAATAGGTGGCGCTTAAAGGGTTAGTAATGTCTAAAAAAACTATTCTTCATTTTGAAGAGGTTAAAAAGTTGGCTTGAATGCAAAAAAAGCTATCTCTCAAACCGCTATGGTTTGAGAGAGACATACATTTAAAGTTCGTGATTTCCTGCTGTCAGCTGTAAAGCACATGTTTTAGACCAGTCCAATAAAGTCATTCGTTGTCAATAACGCGATTGCGGCTCTGCTGCAGAGCCTCCATGTCGGCCGACACAGTTCTCCTGCTGACAGCTTTACAGCTGACAGCAGGAAATCATGAACTTTAAATGCATGTATATCTCAAACCATAGCGGTTTGAGAGATACATTTTTTTGCATTCAAGCCAACTTTTTAACCTCTTCAAAATGAAGAATAGTTTTTTTTTTTTTTTTAGACATTTCTAACCCTTTAATTTGTTTAACCCTTTGAGTGCCCGAGGGGTACGCAACGCAGTGTTGAGCAATTCTTTGCGCACCCCTCTGGCAGATTTGATTTCTCTTCTGGTCTACAGCTAACTGATTTTATTTACAACCTCATAAAGATTTAGGATGCTTACAAGCAGTTCAGGTCTATTGAAGCCCATCATTTGTTTTGAGGCAAGCTTCAATAAGGTTCCTGTGTACTGAAGACTGCAGATATAATACAAATAATATAGGTAGACTAGTTGAACAGCCCGTGTACACGGGCCACAGCGCAAGGCCGCAACGGCCGCAGGTCAGACATGCACAGTAGAGACTGCCCGCTCCGCGTCTGATAACGGAGCGGGGCGATCCAAATTCAGAAGGTGCGCAGAGGACTACGGTCTGAATTTGGATTGTCCCTCTTCGTTATCAGCTGTGGCGCGGGCATTCTGTACTGCGCATGACAGCTTCTGACAAACATACATTAGCAAATTATTATATAGGATATACCTGTCATGCTGTATGCAATGTAATGCATACAATTCTGGTCCTTAACTCTATGAGTGCCAGAGGGATACGCAACGCATTGCAAAGCAATGCGTTGCGTACCCCTCTGGCACTCAAAGGGTTAAAGGGCCAGGGAAGTATTTTTGCTATACACAATAATTGTATAGCTACACCTGATTTCTGTATGATGGACTCTGACCTATTTAAATTAATCTGTTAAAAAAAATTGTCACTTATTCCTACCGGTAAATTCCCCTTTAAAAAACTTGAATGTATCTTTCTTTCCATTCCTCCCAGAAATTGCATGTTAAAGGGATAGTGGCACTTAGTATTTAAAAAAAAAAAAAAAAAAAAATTATATATATATATATATATATATATATATATTAGGGTTTATACTCTTGAGTAAAACAAGAATACTCCCACTGCTGAGAGTTGTTTTATTAAAACTTTATAGCAGGTGAAACGTAAATATTTTTAGGTGCCTGATCTCAATGGCCTGAAATGTTACAGTCGCGCTGTTGCTACATCATTCTGTATAGATTTATGGCTACTGACCAGAGCTGTCCATAGGATGGTGTAGCAACAGCACCACTGTAGCATTTCAGGCCATTGAGATATTGCACCTAAAAAAATTTCAAGTTCGAGCTGCAATACCTTTTGAATACAATGACTGTCTGCAATGGAAGTTCCTTTGTTTTTACTCAGGGGGATAAACCCTACAATATATATTTTGTTTTATATATTAAGTATTACTTCCCCTTTAAAGGAGAACGAACACCGTCTGATAACTACCCGCTTACCTTACTGTAATCAGAAAATTCTAATGGCCCTTATATTTTTGCCCTTGCTCATTTGGTAAAGTCATAACATCTTCAATCGATCCTTGTCATAAGAACTTTCACCTAAATTCAAGTGTGCATATTTGAAAACTGCATTAACACCTTAAGGACCATTGACGTGGCAGGACCGTCACGCTGGTCCGGCACTTGAGGACCAGCGACGGTCCTGGCACGTCACGTACTTTTACTCACCGCGCTCCTGTAGGAGCGCGGTGAGTAATACCGGGGACTGAAGTTGATCGCTCCAAGACAGGAGCGATCTCTTTCAGTCCCCCGTTCAGCGTGCCGCCCCACGTGATCAGTCATGTGGGACAGCACGTCAAAGTTTCCTGTGTGGTCCTTAAAAGACCAGACACCCTGGGACAGCTGGTCCTTAAGGGGTTAAAAACTGCCTATATGCCATGTTAACCAAAGGGCCAGCAAATGTACAGTTCAGGAGATATTGACGCTTCTTTCATATACTAAGGTATGCTAATTGTGGCATCATTTTATGTTTCCATATGCTAATTATGCTAATCAATGACATTTCATATGTTAGATAAGCCTTATCTGTGGTGTGTCACATGCTAATGAAGGTTTCAAGGAAGTTTCATATACTAATACAGCTTTGTGCAGTACCAGGAAGTGTTTACTTTCACTTTGCCCAGAAACAAAAATGTGAATATATGTCCTAAACTGTACATCAGATGGACTTATGGCTAATATGACATATAGGCAGTTTTTAACCCCTTAAGGACCGCCGCACACAGCCGGCACTTAAGGACCATGGACCTTTTTTTTTTTTTTTTTTTTCACGATCAGATTCAGGGCTCCCCGAACGGCGTTCAGCCGCGCTAGGAGCCCTGAATTCCATGACGTACATGTACGTCCTTGATCCTTTAGGGACATCCATCCCTTGACGTACATGTACGTCATGCGTCGTTAAGGGGTTAATGCATTTTTCAAATATGCAGAATTGAATTATGGTGAAAGTTCCACTTTAAGTGGAGACCGTATCATTAGATGTTAGTTCTCCTTTAAAAGTGATAGCCCTTTGACTCACACAGCACGTCTCCTCCCAGAATCCTCCTCTCACTGGTGCCTGACTCACAAAATATAAACAGCGGCTTTCCCAGATCTCCTTTATACCTAATGCAGCACTCCCTGAAATTATAAATCTTCACTCCCAAAACACAAACACTTCCCCACCAACGTACGTCTGCTCCTTCCCACTACCATCTGACTGCAGCAGACATCCGGGAGTTAACCCTTTTGGTGCCACAGCAGCACTCAAAGGGTTAAATTCATATTTGTTTGTTTGAATTGGAGAAGAGGTTAGGTTTATTGACTAGCCTAAGTAGACCCCCAGGGCGATTTTTTATTTTATATATATATATATATATATATATATAATTTACATATTTTCCGCTTTAAACTAACCCTTTGAGTCCTGGAAAGGCGTCCGATGCATTGTGCTGCAATGCGATAGATACCTCTCTGGCACTCAAAGGGTTAATGAAAAAAGTATGTTCTCGAGATTTTCCAGCTGGATAATTTTTTCATTTTCAAACCTATTACAGTTCAAACTTGCATTTTTTTTTTTAAATCAAACTCTTAGCAACAGAGCCAACTGTATGTAAAAGGATTTTTTTTCTAAACAACCCTTTTCGTGGGAGAGCTTAGGTCCTAGACTGCAGCTCTTCCAATATGTGTTAGCAACAGCACCACCTGGTGTCCAGAATAAAGTAAAGTTTAATGTAAACCAAAGAAAGGTTTGACCTGTAATAACTCCTGACTGAAAAATGTCCCAGCAGGGATAGTGCTCTGTAACATTTTTCATATAAAATATTTACCTCTCCTCCAACTAAATTCTAATAAATAAGATGTTAATACTTTAACTGTTATGTAACAATAGAAAGTTAACTCTACGTATTTTTTTTTTCTAAGATGCACAGGTTTCTTTAACCCTTTGAGTGCCAAAGGCATATGTAGTACGCAACACGTTGCCTACCCCTCTGGCACCCAAAGGGTTCATTTTGGGTTTAATCTTTTGAGTGCCAGAGGAGTGCACAAAGCAACTCATTGTGAACCCCACTGGCAGGCAAAGGGTTGAACTTCTGTTGACCTCTGTGCTTTGTGTTTGTCTCCCTAGCACAGCCTGTTGGCTGAACGTTACTAGTGTTGATTTCCATGCATTCAGTGTTTGAGTCTGACATTGGAGACTCCCTAGCACAGCCTGTTGGTGGAGCATATGTACTGCACGTACTATCGTAATGTAAAAGTCCACGGAAATAGTGTCAGCGATACATGTCTTAAGCCAACACGTTCTGCAAGGCAGTTCAGCATGTTTGGCCCTGACACATACTGCAGAAAAGGTGGTCCAAAGTACAGCTTCTAAAATTAAAGAAAAGAGTTTATCTTAGAAAGATGATAAAACCACAATCTTTAGTTAACTTAATTGTTTATTAATAGGCATTTTTTTCTCAAATCAGATCCACTTTAACCAGACATTTTAGTTGTGAGCGAAAACCGCAGGATTGGGGATGCTGTATATTGTTACACTTTCTTGGGCTATCTACTCTTAGAACTTCTCATTTAAAGGGATAGTAATACTTGCAAATTACTAATCCCCATATTGTAGCTTTGTTAAAAAGAAACTTATTGCCCCCAGTGTCATCTCTCAAACCCTTATGGTTTGAGAGATGATAGCGCTCAAAGTTCCCTGACTGAACGCTGACTGCAGGGATATCCGGTATTACTTGCATCAGGCGGCTCTGCAGCATTGCCGAGATCGCGTTTATAAAAAATAAATCTTTCAGTAACGGTCTTCTACGTGTGTTTGCAAACCAAGCACAAGTAGAAGACCGTTTTAGTGAAAGATTTATTTTTTATAAACGCGATCTTGGCTCAGCTGCAGAGCCGCCTGATGCACATAAGACTGTCGTAAGACAGCTTCCCCTGCAGTCGGCGTTCAGTCAGGGAAGGGAGAGGGAGGGGGAACTTTGAGCGCTATCATCTCTCAAACCATAAGGGATTGAGAGATGACACTGGGGGCAATACGTTTCTTTTTTACAAAGCTACAATATGGGGATTAGTAACTTGCAAGTATTACTATCCCTTTAAATACTAGATTTTTGGGAATAGGTTTCTCCAAACAACTGCCTTGCAAATTTTAGTTGTCACCTACGATGCAGTTGGTTTATGACAGAATGATTCCGTTTTGCATTATAAATATTACTCCCTCTGTATTCTAAAATACCAAAGACGTGATGAGGGTTGTTTACACTGGGTCGCTATTATACTGTAAAGTTTATTTAAATATTTGGTTTATTTCTTAGGCATAAAGACCTTTTTGTTTTATACTGGTTTTTAAGGGTGGTATTGTCAGCCTATTTAACATAAAAGTTATATTTATTAAGAACGGTTTTGCACTGTTTAAGTACTGTACATAATTTGTATGGAATTCCAATTTTTTTTTGGAGGGCGGGGTTTATTTTAGTTCTGTAAAGATGTGAAATTGTTAATTTACTAAATAAAATCTCTCCCCTCTCATCTCTTGAATTTTCTTTTTTTTTTTTTTTTTAAGTTTTCTTTAAAGTTTATATTTTGAATTTTTATAACCAGGATAAATATTAAATGAAAACAAAGTGTAACAGGATTGATAATATTGCAGGTTTAACCCCTTCGTGACCGGCCACGCGCGCATGCGGCCGGCACTTAACGGCGGGGTTTTTTCCATTATATCGAATTACTTCCGGGACTTACCAGGTACGTCCTTGGTCACTAAGTGACATTTTTGCGTGACGTACCTGGTAAGTGCATTGTCGCGATGGGGTTAAACCTTGATTGCCAGAGAGGTTAAAGCAGACCTGTCGCTGTAAGAGAAATTTGGTTTTGTTTTACAGAGAATACAAATCTACCTATATGTTGTACAAGTTGTTTTTATTTTATGAAAATAAAACTAAAAAAACTGTTGAGAAATTAACCTTTATGTTGGTGGCACTCTATGTTAATTTCCTGTCCTTTATGCAAATTAGTGTTGTATGCAGCCAAACATACTTCTTACTGTGCTATTAGAAATTTGACCTGTGTGTGTGTTCTCTGCCTAGATTCATTCATATCGCAGAACAGAAACGAATTAGCATAAAGTGCCAGACTGTTAATTTCTCAAAACCTATTAAAGGGCTAGTAATGCTTAACCCTTTAAGGACCAGCGGTCCAAGGAAGTTACCTTCCCTTAAAGGGATAGTAATGTTACATAATAAAAGCAGCTCTAATTAATCATCATAGTATTTGGACTTTGGAGAGTGTTATTTCAATTCTGTCAGAGTTGTAGTTCAAGAGTAATTCAATGACAAAGTATCCCCCTCCCGCCCCTTTTACTGATGTAACACTGCTCAGCCAGATCAGAATGGAGGTGCCCAGGTAGATGCAGAGAGGGACAATCTTCAATTAAGATAAGGGAAAAACCTGTAAAACTTTCAGGGAGGGCAGGGATTTCATTGTTCTCATAGGAAGAAGATTGTCCCCACATCTAAGGGGAGGTGGCTTACATTAGGTAAAAGGGGTGGGAGGGGGATACTTTATCATTCAATTACTCTTGAACCACAACTCTGACAGTATTGACATAACACTCTCTATGGTTCAAATACTATGAAGATTAATTGGAGCTGCTGTTTTTGTGAAACATTACTATCCCTTTAAGGACCGCTTTGATCCTTGCCGACGCGCCGGTACACATGACCTGTTACACGTACCGGCGTGCCGCTTTGGGGCCTAAGAGAGACCTTAAGGGGTTAATATAGTAAAAAAAAAAAAAAAAAAAGATTGTATGGTTTATCCCCCTGAGTAAAACAAGGATACTGCCACTGCTGAAAGGTTTCATTCAAAAGTTGTTACGGCTCAAACTTGAATTTGTTTAATTGCCCTATCTCCACATCCTGAAATTGTACAGTGGCGCTGTTGCTACACCATCCTGTGGGCTGCTCTGGCCAGTTGTCCATAAACCTCCATAGGATGATGTAGCAACAGCGCAACTGTACAATTTGAGGGATCTGTGATATTGACCCACAAAAAATACAAGTTTGAGCTGCAATAATGTTTTGAATAAAACACATTTCAGCAACAGAACTTCCCTTTTTTTTTTTTTTTTTACCCTACTAATTTATATCCCTTATTAACCCTTTGAGTGCCAGAGGGATACACAACACATTGCACAAGGTACTATATAGTGGATTTTATTACTGTCTGGAGTTGTGATGCTGTTAGCAGACCCACACATACACTATCTGACACCCCAGCCTTGTCCCAATGCCTACTGGTAGTAACAGACCCACACATACACTGTCTGACACCCCAGCTTTGTTCCACTGTCCACTGTAGTCAGAGACCCACACATACAGTGTCTGACACCCCAGCCTTGTTCCAGTACACGCTGGTAGTCACAGACCCACACATACATTTTCTGTGTCCCCAGCCTTGTTCTACTGCTCACTGGTAATCATAGGATAAGGCATTCACTGTCTGACACCCCAGCTTTGTTCCACTGGTAGTCACAGACCCACACATACACTGTCTGACACCCCAGACTTGTTCCACTGTCCCACTGTAGTCACAGACCCACACATACACTGTCTGACACCCCAGACTTGTTCCACTGTCCCACTGTAGTCACTGACCCACACATACACTCTCTGACACCCCAGACTTGTTCCACTGTCCCACTGGTAGTCAGAAAACCACACCGACACTGTCTGACTCCCCAGCCTTGTTCCAGTACATGCTGGTAGTCACAGACCCACACATACATTGTCTGTGTCCCCAGCCTTGTTCTACTGCTCACTGGTAATCATAGGACAAAGCATACACTGTCTGACACCCCAGCCTTGTTCCACTGGTAATCACAGAACAGCACACATACACTGTCTGACATCTCAGCCATGATTTTCGGTCCCACTTGGAGTCATAGACTCACATAGACACTGACGCCCCAGCCTTGTTCCATTGTCACCCTGGCAGTCAGGGGACGGCACATACACTGGCACCTCACCTATTCCCTCCTTGTGGTGCTCCAGCTCAAGGGATTCAAGGCACTCCTAATCTGGCATTTTCGTGGCACCCCTTTCATGTTATGTAATTTGTCAAGGGTGTAGTGAAGGTTACAAATAAATAAATATAGACTTACTGTTATACCACACAAGTAAAATAAACATATTGTGCATAGCAATATCCTTAAATATACAGCTGTAAGTCTACATTCACATTTTTGTCAAAGCCCTATTGATAAAATGGGGCACCCTAAGTGGATGTCCCTGACACACCAAAGTACCACGGAACCCTGGTTGAGAAACACTGATGTAATATATGTTTTGACCACTATTTCCAATCGATGTGATTCAATCGATGTGATAACCTTTTCTTGTCTTCATGTGTGATGTATAGTAGTATACCAGTCCAACTATGTGTGGTTTCAGTTTTAAAGGGATAGTAATACTTCGTTTTAACTTTATTTTATTTTGTAGGCATTAAAAAAACATGAAGAATGATATAAGTCTTATCTCTCAAACCTTTATGGTTTAAGAGATATTCACAAGCAAAGTATCCCCCTCCTGCCCCTTTTACTGATGTAACACTGCTCAGCCAGATCAGAAGGGAGGTGCCCAGGTAGACTGCAGAGAGGGACAATCTTCAAATAAGATAAGGGAAAAACCTGAAAAGCTTGTCAAGGGGGGCAGGGCTTTCATTGTTCTCATAGGAAGAAGATTGTCCCATGCTGTTATCTGTCTGGTCTATGGACTGCATTCCACATCTGAGAAGAGATGGCTTACACTAGGTAAAAGGGGCGGGAGGGGAAACTTTGCTTGTGAATATCTCTCAAACCATAAAGGTCTGAGAGATAAGACTTATATCGTTCTTCATGTTTTTTTAATGCCTACAAAATAAAATAAAGTTAAAATGAAGTATTACTATCCCTTTAAAGGGGATCTTTCATCCTGTAGAAACTTCATCTTATTGTACTTGTATCTCTATAGCACCATTCTTATGCATTTTTTATTTTTCAAAAACCTGTAAAAAGAAAGTTATTTCATCTTGAAGTAAGCCTGCAACGTCTTCTGTTCAATATGAACGGCCTCCATGCCGAAGAGACCAGTGTACAAACTGTCCATATCGTTAGAGAGCCTCCCTCAAGGCCGCCCCACTGTCCCTAACAGTTTTCTGTCCAATCCCATCCCGGAGAGGGATGGAGTGGCAGACATGAGCACTAGATGAATATTATTGGCTGGTGCACATGTGGGTCAGCCATTCACTGGGGGTTGTGATGAGCGCCAGAACCTCGTGCAGATCTGCCCTTCTGTACCTTTACCACTTTCTTGCAAGACCACAGTAATAATGCAGGTGCCAATCAGGTGAGCAAACGCAAAGAGGACAGCTGATTCAGTCTGATCCAGGAAACGGAAGGCAGCAGTAATGGACAGCAGAGCACTGGATTAGCTCAGACAGCAGAATCAAGCAGCGGCATTAGAGCAGCTCAGCCAAACCTTGACAGAAAAGTAGGAGACGGTGGGTGAAAGAACGCGGGTTACAAAACTATATCAGGTGGCTGTAACAGCTATGTTGAAGAGCCCAGTATGCAGAGGAGAGCTGGCCTTGAGGGGGCAGGGGGGGCAATTGCCCCCCAGACCGGTCATAGGCAATTGTCTCTTGCTGCTGTAAATGGAGCTACCACAGAGCTTACTACTGAAATGGAGCTACACAAAGGATACCACAGAGCTACAATCCAAATAGAGCTATACTAGTAGCATAACCCAATTCCCTTGTAAGCTCTATGGTATCGCTAGTGTAGCTTTACTTACATTTTAAACACTATGTTATCACTATTGTGTACACATTTCAACTGTAAGCTCTGTGGTATCACCTGCCTTGCTTCACAAGATGAATGCCAATATTAAAATGTAACAAAAGGGATGGGCTGGGACAGTGGGCTTAAAGGGATAGTAATACTTTGTTTTTTCTTTATTTTATTCTGTAGGAGTTAAAAAAACATGAAGAACAATATAAGTCTTATCTCTCAAACCTTTATGATTTGAGAGATATTCACAAGCAAAGTTCCCCCTCCCGTCCCTTTTACCTAGTGTAAGCCATCTCTTCTCAGATGTGGAATCCAGTCCATAGACCAGACAGATAACAGCAGGGGACAATCTTCTTCCTATGAGAACAATGAAAGCCCTGCCCCCCTTGACAAGTTTTTCAGTTTTTTTCCCTTATCTTAATTGAAGATTGTCCCTCTCTGTAGTCTACCTGGGCACCTCCCTTCTGATCTGGCTGAGCAGTGTTACATCAGTAAAAGGGACGGGAGGGGGATACTTTGTCATTGAATTACTCTTGAACTACAACTCTGACAGAACTGAAATAACACTCTCCAAAGTCCAAATACTATGAAGATTAATTAGAGCTGCTTTTATTATGAAACATTAATATCCCTTTAAACAATAGTAGAAATGGGCCACTTTAATGTATATGCCCCCAAGCCACAGGTTAGCAGGCCTCCCCTGCCAATGTGGACATTTGTATCAAAACCAAAAAAAAGTTATCACCTGCAATTGAATCCAGACCTTATTCAGGTGTCCCATTAAACAAAGTTTGTTTCTAGTCATTTTTGCCCTTCTAACGATAGACAGCAACTTCTACATTATCATTGTAATACGTGAGAAATCCGTGTCTGACACTGGGACTCTGGATTTTGACCAAGACTTCAGGGTGAAAGGACAAATTCTCATGGTGAAAGATTCCTCTGTTACCTACTGCACCAATTAAATGTTTCTTTAGTATCTAAATTGGTGCCACTTGTACCAGGAAGGCAAACAGAGAAGTCCTGCTTGTCTTGTTTGTGTTCACTCAGTGATAATTTGGGAGTAATTATTTCTGAAGAAGTAAAGGTAGGCAGGCAATGTAACAAAGGGATTTGGGAATAATTATTTCTAATGACCTAAAGGTAGGTGTCACAGAGGCTTCAGATAAATAATGACTCAGACAAGTACAGTAAGAGCCACACCACTTTAATAATGAAAATATACAGATAAGCACTTCCTCAACCCTTCCCGGGGTCAGGCGTGAGAACAGCGCTACAGTCCACTACCCAGGAGCTGAACACTGAATCTAGCCTGCACTACTGGAACTAGGTAATGCAGAATGGGAGAGAACCTAGACACGGTTCTCTCAGCCTACCCGAGATGGAGAGAGGGTGGCTGGGAGGCGACACATGCTACCCTAGGACTCTAGGGTCTACAGCAGATAAGTGATACCCTAGAACGCTAGGGTCAAAAGCAAATAAGCGTTCCCCTAGAATGCTAGAGTCCAAGGCCAATACCCATGGTAAAAACCTAGAGTGCTGGCAAGGCTTAGAAGGCAGCACACTAACCCGAGGCCACATGGACAGGAAGCGACCAGGCCCAAGTATCTGCACGGAGAGTGAGTCAGACAGGCCCAAGGTACATACACAAGCGGAGACAAGTCCAAGGTCATACACGTATCAGGTAGTCAGACAGGGAGCTAATAGTCAGGCCAGGCCAAGGTTCATACATGGAGTGGGTAGTCAGACAAAGCCATGGTTCAAGCACAGATCGAGTAGTCAGACAAGGCCAAGGTCATGCAAGGATCGGGTAGTCAGACAAGGCAAAGGTTCATACATGGGTCAGGTAGTCAGACAAGGCAAAGGTTCATACATGGATCAGGTAGTCAGACAAGGCCAAGGTTCATACATGGAGCGGAATCAGCAGCCCAGCAAGGATCACAACAAAGAGCGAAATATTATAAGCTAATGCACTGATACACCACAAAAGGGCACTGAAGCTTCGTCTCCAGGCCGCATATAAAGCCAACGGAGAAGGCGGGACATCAATCGGCCAATTAGTGCGGAAGGCACAAAATGCCACGTGTGACGTCAGTGATGTGCGCCCGCAACAGAGAGCCCAGCAGCCAGCCATACTGCTGCTCAGTGGGAACAAGACAGGTAACACAACAGGCTGGTAACATCACGAGCACCGTGATAGTAGGCAGGCAATGTAACATAGCGGTGGGGAATGCAAGCATGGTGCTGGGTTGCATAGCTAGGGGCATTAGTAGCGGAAAAGGGAAGGGGTCATGTCACTCTACAGATCTCTGGTTAGACCTCACCTAGCGTATTGTATACAGTACTGGAGACACTATCTCCAGGAGGATATAGATACTCTAAAGAAAGTTCAGAGAAGGGCTACTAAAATGGTGACTGGTTTACAGGAAAAGAAATATCAGGATAGACTAAAGGATCTGATCATGTATAGCTTGGAGGAGAGAAGAGAGAGAGGGGATATGATAGACACATCCAAATACATGTAGGGATTCAACAAAGTGCAGGAGGGAAGTATATTTCAAAGGAGTAAAAATGTTAGGACCAGAGGTCATAGTCTAAAACTAGAGGGACAGAGGCTTTGATGTAATGTAAGAAAGTCTTACTTCACTGAGAGAGTAGTAGGTAAGTGGAATAACCTACCAGCAGAAAAGCATAGCAGCAGAAGTGGTAGAGGTTAATACAGTGATGGAATGTAAGTATACATGGGATAGACATAAGGCTGTCCTGAACATAATAAAAGACCAAGGCCCAAATAAGGTTTGAGGCTTTTACAGTAGGAAAAAAGGGCAGACTAGATGGGCCGAATGGTTCTTATCTGCCATCAAATTCTATGTTTCAAACCCTAATGGCCCTATGAATTTTTCCTTGTTGTTTTGTTCAAGCGATAACCTGTCCTGGATGTCATCATGTCCGGTGAAGGCGGGCATTACAGTTGTTAGCAGGACCACAGGACACAAACTCCGCCCACTGTATACTGTAATCTTATCCCTTTAAGGACAAGAGGGGTGTGCAACGTACGTATGTGTGCACGTGCTTTGCCTGTTTCAGTTTGAACAAATGCCAGAAGCTATCATGTCCTAGGGTGACCAGATGTCCCATATTACCCGGGTATCACGGTGCCCGTGCTATGCTGGCGACATTCTGTCAGTTTCCACTCCTGCTTACGCCTATTGGCTGAAGTGACTTTGCCCCGCCCAGTATTTGTCCTTAAATACTGGGTCTTGTCACTTCTTCTGAGCCCTTTTGTGGTGTTTCCGTTACCAGCACTTGTTCCTGTTTCGTGTGATCTCTGTGTACCGACCCGGACTACCTGACTACTCTGCCTGAATCATTCCTGCTCTATGTGCCGACTCGGATTGGCTGACATTCCTGCTCTGTGTGCCGACCCAGCCCGGCTGACGTTCCTGCGCTGTGTACCGGCTCAGATTGGCTGACGTTCCTGCTCTGTGTACCGGCTCGGATTGGCTGACGTTCCTGCTCCTTGTACCGACCCGGCCCAGCTAACGTTCCTGCTCTGTGTACTGACCCGGATTGTCTGACGTTCCTGCTCCTTATGCCGGCCCGGTTGGGCTTCTTTGGCCGTGTGTCTGTCTTGCATACGGCCCCATCCTGTCCTCGGTTGGGGTTGTTTCTCTGTCTCCAGACAGTGTCACTGTGGCCTCACTATATACTTGCAGCCTAGTCTCCGTTATCTGTCACTGTCACGCAGGCGACATTGCTGGTGTGTTCCTTCCATCTGTGCACCACGGTACACTTGACCCTTCTCCTGCCAGACACGCTGAGGTTGGTCTTTCTCTGGGTGCCTCAGGCTGTTCAATTTACCAGGCAGTCGACATTGGTCTGAGCGTTGTTTACCCCTTCTGGGAAGGTGCCGAGTCTACCAGCTATCTATCCGTGCAGTCTCCGTTGGTTGCCTTTCCGGGCTTACAGTCAGTCCTCCGCTACTGCTACGGCAGTTCACAAACTTGTTCTGGGCCTCCGTTGATCATTGTGGCGTTACTCGATAATGTGCACTCTCTGCAGAGTGAGAGTCTTAAAGGGCCTTGCGCTATTAGGTACTGTCAGTCCTCCTGGCCTAATAGTAACCCATTCAGTGCTGCCTCGTTTGAGTATCACACGAAAGTTACCTGACCTGTGTCAGTATATTGTGTTGCTGTATTAACATATACTGGACCCGTGTGGGTATATATTGCTGTAACCTGTCCTGTGTCAGTACTATATTGTGTATATATATTACTGGACCTGTGAGGGTTATTGTTTTCTGAATTTGTTCAATAAAACTGTGTTTTATCTAACCTACTGTGTCTGAGTGTCAAACAAACCGTTTCACAGGGACAGTCCCTGATTTGAAATGTGTGTCCCATGTCCCTGTGTTACGGTTTTACTGACACTCAGACCGGGTTGTAACGTAAAACACAGTTTATTGAAATAAAAAATGAACAACACTGCCCCTAGAGGCTAGTAAAGGTAAGAACAGGCAATATGAACAGAGAATGGAGTAAACTACAAACAGTAGTGCATAGAGGTTAAGTGGAGCAACGGGTAAGGCTCAGACTAAATTGGCCAACGCCCAGGAGATATATAGCAGTCTATGGTAATAGTCTTTAAATGTAGATCAGGAACTCAGGAGAAGCGCTGTAACACTCTTGAAGTATAAGCAGGATGAGCCCCTGTTGCTCTAAGCTGAGCCCGTACCACCACAGTGGGCTTATGAGGATTGCTACTGCCAATTAGATGTAACCAGAATAGAAATCGCCCTGAAAGAGTAACGAGTAACCCTGCGTCTGCCACGGAAATATGCCAGCCCTTGGGAGGCCACAGTAGAACGGAATTGCCCAAGCTATGAAGAGCCGATGCACAGAGTAGTGCAGTTGGGATTAAGCACTTTGAGCGAATGAGGTACTGTCCAGACACCCACAAGGTGTCACCCAGAATCCTTAATGCAAGAGCGAATGGACTACCAGTGACAACCAGCGTAATCACGATGCTCACTGGGCATCGAACAAGCGGAGCTCTGCAAGGACTGGTATAGCGTAAAGCGGAGGCTCAAAAGTGTAAAGGCTCAGAGAATCACCGGAGCTTGGCAATGTATCAAAGTGGCACGTAATCGGAGACTACCGGCAGTGCAAGGGTTAATCTGGTACATTTGAAAAGAGCAATGCCACGAGAACAAGGCAGGCAACCTCGGCTACAGCGAAATGAGCGAGGAAACAGAGAACAGTCAGAATGTCGCCCACGCGACCGGAGTACACAGGAGCAGCAACCGGACAGGAGCAGTAGCCGGAACCGGATGACTGAGTCGCAGGAACACCACCGGAGAGTGGAACAATCACGGAGCAGGATCAGGAGCCAGAACCGGGTCGGATCACGGAGCGGAGTCGTCAGCCAGTGCCGGGTCGGATCACGATGCAGGGTCGTCAGCCAGAGCCGGGTCGGATCACGGTGCAGGGTCGTCAGCCAGAGCCGGGTCAGATCACGGTGCAGGGTCGTCAGCCAGAGCCGGGTCAGATCACGGTGCAGGAACAGAAGGAGAGTCAGACTAGCCGGGTCGGTACACAGGAGACACTGGAGAGCAATAACTAGGCGCAGCAACACAACAGCACGAAAGGGCAATTGACAAGTGCCCAAGCCTAGCATATAAAGGCACATCCTGGGCGGGCCAATCAGACTCCTCCAATGCAAATGTATACCTACAGAGATTGACAAGGAATCACGGGGACCGTGATACCCTGACAGCCTCCTTCTGGGATAATACAAAGTCCATGATTGACGACTCCAGAGAACAGAGTTCTATACACTAGAAGGAGTATTTCCCATTGCCTACTGTGACAGGAAGTGATGTCTCTATTAGGCTACAAGAAAATGGCTTCCTGACAGAACTCTAAACACTAGAGAGAGAACAGGAGATGCAGTGCAGAATTGTTGTAGTTCAGATCCTGTAGTTCAGATATTTTTTTCCTGTAAACCAGTCGCCATTTTAGTAGCACTTCTCTGAATTTTCTCTAGAGTATCTATATCCTTCTGGAGATGGGGTCTCCAGTACTGTATACAATACTCTAGGTGAGGTCTAACTAGAGATCTGTAGATTAACATGACCACTTCCCTTTTTCTGCTACTAATGCCCCTAGCTATACAACCCAGCACCCTGCATGCATTCCCCACCGCTTTATTACATTGCCTGCCTACCTTTCAGTCTTTACAAATAATTACTTCCAAATCCCTTTCCTCTGTTGTCTCCTAACTGTCCCTGTTTAGGGTATATTAAGGGTCTATACCTCTCAAATATCCCAATGTATGAGATATTAGGGGTCCATATCTCCAAAGTGTCGCTCTTTAGGGGATATTAGGGCTCCATACTTCCCAAGTGTCCCTCTTTAGCAGATATTAGGGGTCCATACCTCCCAAGTGTCCCTCTTTAGGAGATATTAGGGGTCCGTACCTCCTTGTGTCCCTCTTTAGGAGATATTAGGGGTCCATACCTCCCAAGTGTCCCTCTTTAGGAGATATTAGGCGTCCATACCTCCCAAGTGCCCCTCATTAGGGGATACTAGCAATGTGGGACGGCGTTGCCAGTCATGTTATGACCGATGGGTGCACGTGTGTGAAATGTAGACACACTGATAAATACAGACGTATGCAACACACTGACAGACACATACACACAGTGAGCGGCAGAGACATGCAAAAGACATGCACACACACACAGACACACCGGAGATACACACATGGACACATATACAGTATGTAACAGAGATGTACATATACACACACACACGCAACATACATGCGCAGTCACACATGCGAGCAACAGACATGCTCACACACAGGTAACATATACACACACACACAGGTAAAAGGTCTGCATACCCACATGTAGCAGACATACGCACACGCACACATGCAACAAACATACGTGCACACGCAACAGACACACACACACAACAGACACACACACTACAGATACACACACATGCTATAGACAGACACACGCAGCAGAGACACACAACAGACACATGCACACACATGCACACAACCGACATACGTGCGCGCACACATACACAGACATGCAACAGACATGAAACAGACATGGAACAGACATACACAGACATCCAACAGACATACTCAGGCAAGCAACAGACATACACACACAGACAGGGCTGGATTTACATCTCAGGAGCCTGTAGGCACAGAAAGCTGAAGCGCCCCCCCCCCCCCCCCCCCGGCCGCCAAAAAAAAAAAAAAAAAGTTCAAAAAGTTTTGACTGAAATATTTTTATTCAGTCACAAAAAAGACCATAGAAAGGCATTATTCCACCCTTTCTGTATACACCTACTTTGACCACAACTTGAAACATTGAGATTAAGTTTAACCCTTTGAGAGCCAGAGAAGTATCCATTTCAAAGTAATACATTGGATACCTTTCTGGCACTCAAAGCGTTAACACCAAGAATAAAGGCCCATATTTATAAAAGCAAATTGGAGTTATTCCCAGAGTAAACCAACTATACTATTGGGGATATAATACCATGGGGGATATAATAACATGCCCTAAATTTCCATGTACTTGAATAGAGCTTTTTAACCCCTAGAATACAAGATTGGTCTCCAATGCATTACAAAGCATTTGGAACCTCTCTAGCATCCAATTGGTTAAAAGACCAATTTAACTTATCAGGAATGTTTATTTGTCCCTGTGGTGCATTTGGATTACTCTAGAATGACTGCAATTTGCTTTTGTAAATATGGGCCATAGGATCTGTAAAAGACAATTGCTGTAATTCTAGGACAAACCAACTGCATTATAGGAGGAAATACACCCCAGTGATTTAACCATAGAATGATAGAGGCACAGCATGTGTTGTATAGCTCTCTCCATTTAAATCAAGTGGAATTTTTGGACTTTTTATTTCCCCCATTGTGAAGTTGGTTTGCCCCAGAAATGCACCAGCCAACATGCGTCTATACGCCAGACCCAGGGATTCTGAAGCAGAAAAGGGTAATGTCGATTGGAAACGTGAACAATAAGGTTAGGTTTCAAAAGGATACCCGCTCTGCCTCTTATACATCTTAAAAACAGTAGGAAGTCAGAGTGGGTGTCTCATACCTGGCGCAGGCTTACCTCAAGACCTGGCCAGGGGTTAAATAAACGGTCCGTGCAGGCTTCGGTGGAGGTGCAGCTTCTAGACAGAGTCTGACTGTACAGGCAGAGCCAGAGGCAGCAGCTGAGTAGCTCCTCTGTCTGTGTGTGAAGCGGCTGTGTTGAAGTTGGTGTTCGTCGTGGGCTCGCTCCCTGCAGGCTGCACTGAGCGTGGTAGGCTGCGGGGCAGTTCTGAACTTCCAGGAAGTGAAGTGAGGACAATGACTAATGTAATGCGCCTCAGTCCGACCGTGACACTGACTCCAGCTCCTGTCTTTCAAGTTCTGTGTCACAGAGTCGGCTGGTGCAGCATCCCGATTCCCCCCCCCCAAGGAGAAGGCTGGTTAATTGTAAAATGAAATAATAAAAAAAATGTAAAAAGAAAAAAAACGGTCCAAAAAAAAAAAAAAAAAGTAAAAAAACCCACAAAACTATCCCAATGACAGGCGCCCCTCTGTGGGGTGCGCCTGTAGGCAGATGCCTACTCTGCCTTATTATAAATCCGGCAATGCACACAGAGGGGACACTAACACAGTGATAGGCACCCCACGTGTTTTGAGGTTCCGGCTCTTGATGGTATTATGCCTGTGTGTGTTTGGGTTGTTCAAATGGAAAGAAGGAAATAAAAGGAGCGTAATACCAGCATGTTAACCCTTTCAATGCCAAAGGGCATTGCAATGCATTGTGCACCCCTCTGGCACACAAAGGGTTAAGGTATAGAGAGGCATGTCAGAGTTAAATAGCAGTGGGAAGTGTATTCATACCTGGGAACTTTAACTTGTGGAGTCCCTGGAGCGGACTGATGTGGAGAGACAAATGGGGCAATTTGGGTTAACCCTTTGAGTGCCATTTTGTTCCCCTGGTGCTGCAGCTTCCCTTCAGTGGCTGTAGTACAGGTCCTGCTGAAGCCACTGGGAGTCAGGGTGAGTGATGGTGCGTCAGCCATATTTCTTTCTGGCTTTTGTGTGTGTGGTGCATGTGTGTGTTTGTTTGGTGCTGTGTGTGGTACTGTGTGTGTATGTTTGGTGCTGTGTGAGTGGGGCATGTGTGTGTGTCTGTGGTGTAGGAGTAAGTGGCAGTCATTTTGTTTTTTTCCTCAGTTGGATAGTGGTGGGCAGGCTGGATAGTCCTGTGAAAATCACGACCCCATTGAATCACCCAATAGGAGCAGTAACTCCTCCTTACTGCCACCCATGGGTGTGTTTGTATCCTAAGGAGACATAAATTATGTAATGAGGCTTTCTCTTTTATATATATAGATTAGGGGCCCATATCTCCACAGTGTCTCACTTTAGGAGATTTTAGGGCTCCATACCTCCCAAATGTCCCTCTTTAGGAAATATTAGGGATCTATATCCCACAGGTGTCCCCCTGGGCAGATATTGGGGGTCCATGTCTCCAAACTGTCCCTATTTAGGAAATATTAGGGGTCCATACTTCCCAAATGTCCCTCTTTAGGATATATTAGGGGTCCATACCTCCCAAGTGTCCCTTTTTAGAAGGAAAAGTGGCTCATTGAGCAAATGTCTGTCCCTCTTTCTCACCCTGGTGTCCATGTGTTTATGAGATCAGACTGTGTGGTGTGTGTATATAAGTGTATCACCCTAGTGTCCCTGTGTTTAGAATATCAGACTCTGTGGTGTGTATAGAAGTGTATCACCCCGGTGTCCCTGTGTTTAGGAGATTAGACTGTATGGTGTGTATATAAGTGTATCACCCTGGTGTCCCTGTGTTTAGGAGATCAGACTGTGTGGTGTGTATATAAATGTAT
This sequence comes from Rhinophrynus dorsalis, assembly GCA_037306005.1. Lineage (NCBI taxonomy): Eukaryota > Metazoa > Chordata > Amphibia > Anura > Rhinophrynidae > Rhinophrynus > Rhinophrynus dorsalis. The sequence continues at coordinate 390,907,285 of CM074724.1, forward strand.
CACCCCGGTGTCCCTGTGTTTAGGAGATTAGACTGTATGGTGTGTATATAAGTGTATCACTCTGGTGTCCCTGTGTTTAGGATATCAGATTCTTTGGTGTGTATATAAGTGTATCACCCTTGTGTCCCTGTGTTTAGGAGATCAGACTTTGTGGTGTGTGTATATAAGTGTATCACCCTGGTGTCCCTGTGTTTAGGAGATCAGACTGTGCGGTGTGTATATAAGTGTATCACCCCGGTGTTCCTGTGTTTAGGAGATTAGACTGTGTGGTGGGTATAGAAGTGTATCACCCTGGTGTCCCTGTGTTTAGGAGATCAGACTGTATGGTGTGTATATAAGTGTAGCACCCTGGTGTCCCTGTATTTAGAAGATCAGACTGTGTGGTATGTATAGAAGTGTATCACCCTGGTGTCCCTATGTTTAGGAGATCAGACTGTGTGATGTGTATATAAGTGTATCACCCTGGTGTCCCTGTGTTTAGGAGATCAGACTGTGTGGTGTGTATAGAAGTGTATCACCCTGGTGTCCCTGTGTTTAGGAGATCAGACTGTGTGATGTGTATATAAGTGTATCACCCTGGTGTCCCTGTGTTTAGGAGATCACATGGTGTGGTGTGTATATAAGTGTATCACCCTGGTGTCCCTGTGTTTAGGAGATCAGACTGTGTGGTGTGTATATAAGTGTGTCACCCTGGTGTCCCTGTGTTTAGGAGATCAGACTGTGTGGTGTGTATATAAGTGTATCACTCTGGTGTCCCTGTGTTTAGGAGATCAGACTGTGTGGTATGTATATAAGTGTATCACCCTGGTGTCCCTGTGTTTAGGAGATCAGACTGTGTGGTGTGTATATAAGTGTATCACTCTGGTGTCCCTGTGTTTAGGAGATCAGACTGCGTGGTGTGTATAGAAGCGTATCACCCTGGTGTCCCTGTGTTTAGGAGATCAGACTGTGTGGTGTGTATATAAGTGTATCACCCTGGTGTCCCTGTGTTTAGGAGATCAGACTCTGTGGTGTGTATATAAGTGTATCACCCTGGTGTCCCTGTGTTTAGGAGATCAGACTGTGTGGTGTGTATAGAAGTGTATGACATTGTTCCACAACAATAAAACTCACATTCATATTTATTTAAACTTCAGTATGTGTGTTCATAAATTAGTCTGTGTAAATAAAATAATTTAGTGTTGCTTCACCCTTTGAGTGCCAGAGGAGAATGCAACGCGATGCGTTGTGTACATTTCTGGCAGTCAAAGGGTTAATTATTTATTCAGCTACACAAAAAATGTGCCAATAGGTAATGTAATGCCCCTCACCTGCCCCACCTCCCATCAAGTTAACCTAAAACAAAAGCGTCCCTCTTTGACCATTTGATATTTGGGAGGTCTGAGGTATTTCACCTCAGATCTTTTACTGTACTGGTTCAGAATGAAATAAAATTCAACAATGGTGCACGCTCCCATGTTATATTGATTTATACTCACACATCTGATGACGGCGAGAGTTAACAGAAGGGAAACGTCTTTGAGACACCTGTCTGACTTTTTCACTGAGCTGGCAAATGTCATCCTCCTACTGGGAACGGAAAAAGATCACACGCAGCGGCCTGGTGTAGAGTGTCACCCGCATGTTACTCCAAGCAACCTGTGCCTTTTGTACACAAGGACACAGACGAGTGTGGGATATAACGGCGACACGTGAAGGTCACGGATTATAACCCTTTGAATGCCAGAGAGTGCCCATCGCATTGCAACATAATGCGATGCATACCCTTCTGGCACTCGGAGGGTTGAAAAGAAAGTCAGACTACATACATCAATGTGTTTAAAGGGATAGTAATGTTTCACAAAAAACAGCAGCTCCAATTAATCTTCATAGTATTTGAGCCATGGACAGTGTTATTTCAATACTGTCAGAGTTGTAGTTCAAGAGTAATTGAATGATAAAGTATCCCCCTCCCGCCCCTTTTACCTATTGTAAGCCGCCTCCTCTCAGATGTGGAATCTGGTCTCTTGACTGGACAGATCACAGCAAGGGACAATCTTCTTACTGTGATCATAAGGAAAACCCTGTCCCCCCCTTGACAGGTTTTTCATGTTTTCCCTTATGATCACTGGAGATTGTCCCTCTTTGTGATCCATCCAGACAGTCTTGCTGCTCTGAGGTGAGCAGTGTTACATCAGTAAAAGGGGCGGGAGGGGGATACTTTATCATTCAATTACTCTTGAACTACAGCTCTGACAGTATTGAAATAACACTCTCCATGGCCCAAACACTATGATGATTAATTAGAGTGGTTTTTATTATGAAACATTCCTATCCCTTTAAGGTTCCTCAAGTCAGTGTAGCAAACGGCTGGTCTTATGCACAAAGAAAAAAGAGGAGCAATTAAAGGGGAAGTAACATCTCAATTATAACCCCCACTTACCTTATTATGACCAGAAAATCCCAATGGCCCCTCTGATTTTTTTTTTTCCTTGATTCAAAATTGTCAGTCAGTCCTGGATGTCATGTCCGTAGAGGGGGACAGCAAGACACAAATTCTGTCTACTGTACTCGGTCAATTTAACCCTTTTCCTAGTATTGCGTTGCAGGTCTTTCTAGCGCTCAAAGTATTAACCCTTTGAGTCCCAGAGCGGAACGCAACGCATAGCTTTGCAAATGAGTTGCATATCCCTCTGGCACTCAGTCAAAGAGCAGAGTAGGGGGGGCACAAACCATTGTTTCATGATAAGTTGCGCACCCCTCTTGTCCTTAACAATTTGAGTGCCAGAGGTGAGTCCAACACATTGCTTAGCAATGCATTGGCCACCCCTATGAAACTCGAAGGGTTATATGGTTAAAGATGAACTGTCACTTTGTAACCAAAAGGGGATTTTGAAAATAGTGTCCAAAATCACCCAGGTTCAATGTTAGTCATTTTTGTTTTCAAACACTAGTTTCTGAGATATTTAGATTTAGTTATATGCCAGTTTGTGCAGCTGAGCTAGTACTTCCTGGTAGGAAGTGACAGTTGGTAATGTAAAGCTATGTGGAATGTTTGAGTTCTCCAGGCATGCCTGCAGGAATTGCACGTACTGACAAATAAATAGAAATTAAATCTAAACTATTGTCTATATATATAAAAGAAGACTTCTGTGTGCCTGGCAAACACACCCAGGGGTGGTATTAAGGAGGAGTTACTGTTCCTATTGGGTGATTCAGTCATGCAGGGAGTTGGCCCGCCCCCACTATGCAGCCCGCCCACCACTATCAAAGTCAGAAAAAAAACAATATGGCTGCCATTTGCTCCTACACCACAGACAAACACACATGCCCCACTCATACAGCACCAAACACACACATGCCCCACTCACACAGCACCAAACAGACATGCTCCCACTTACACACACAGCACCACATACACACACACAAAGCCAGAAATAAATATGGCTGACACACACACACAGTCACTCACCCTGACTCCCAGTGGCCTCAGCAGGACCTGTAGTGCAGCACCAGGTGAACAAAATGGCACTCAAAGGGTTAAGGTAGGCCCTCTGCTGAATTATTTCTTCACTGTCGTTTGCCATGCAAGACACAGGACAGACAGCCATCAGGTACACACTTAACCCACTGACTGCCACAGGGTTGTGTATCAAGTTTTACCCCTCAGGGAGTGTGTTCAAACCCCTCACACTGCAAACTTGCATTTCCCTCCCACTTCTCCTCCTTCCCCAGCCTATTACTAACACTTTTCAACATTTATGTTAAGCCCCGCCCCCTACTCGCGATTAAGCCCCGCCCACTGTTAACCCAAATTGCCCCATTGCTCTCTCCACATCAGCAGCCCATGAGGGACTCCACAAGTAAAAGTTCCCAGGTATAACACATACATGCCCCACTAACACAGCACCAAACACCCATACACACACACAAAGCCAGAAAGAAAGATGGCTGACATACAGTCACTCACCCTGACTCCCAGTGGCCTCAGCAGGACCTGCACTACAGCTACTAAAGGCTGCTACAGCACCAGGGGAACAAAATGGCACTCAAAGGGTTAAGGTAGGTCCTCATTGCTCAATTATTTCTTCACTGTCATCATTTGCCATGCAAAACACAGGACAGACAGCCATCAGATTCACACTTAACCCACTGACTGCCACAGGGTTGTGTATCAAGCTTTACCCCTCAGGGAGTGTATTCAAACCCCTCACACTGTAAACGTGCATTTCCCTCCCACTTGTCCTCCTTCCCCAGCCTATTACTAACACTTTTTCCACATTTATGTTAACCCCCGCCCCCTACTCACGATTAAGCCCCACCCACTTTTAACCCAGATTGCCCCATTTGTCTCACCACATCAGTCCCCTCTAGGGACTACACAAATCAAAGTTCCCAGGTATTCATTTCCCACTGCTATTTATCTCTGACATGCCTCTCTATACATTAACCATTTGAGTGCCAGAGGGGTACACAACTCATGCACGCATGTGTTTCTGCTCATATATGTTGCGTGTGTGTGTGTGTGTACATCTCCAGTGTGTCTGTGTGTGTGCGTGTCTTTTGCATGTTTCTGCTGCTCACTGTGTGTATGTGCATACCTCCCAACATTTCACATGGCCAAAGAGGGACACGTTAGTTTTAGGTGATATTGTTGGGGGCGTGGCTGGTGGGCGGGGCATTACTAAGAATTTTTAGGTTATTTCATGACCTATTACTGCCGATTTATGTAACTGAATAAATGATTTAGTGCAAGACCAAAGTATTTTATTTGCACAGACTAATGTATAAACACATGTACTGAAGTTTATTGCTTTATTGCTGTAGAGCAAAGTAGTACACACCACACAGTCAGGGCTGCTGCAAGGATTTTTGCCACCCTAGGCAAAACCTAATTTTGCCGCCCATTTCGCTCCGCCCCTTGTGTCCCACCCCTTTATACCCCGCCTACTTATACCCAACCTCTTTTCATGATTGTCCTCTCTCTGCCCCCTGAGCCAGTCTGCCCCTGGTCTGGAGATGCCTGTAAGAGATGCCCCCCACCAGCTCCAACTTGCCCCTTATCAGCTTCACTTTGGCCCACCAGCTCCACTTTGCCCCTATCAGCTCCACTTTGTCCCCCATCAACTCCAACTTGCCCCCATCAGCTCCACTTTGCCCCCCACCAGCTCCACTTTGCCCCCCATCCATTCCAACTTGCCCCCACCGGCTCCACTTTGCCCCCCACCAGCTCCACTATGCCCCCAGCAGCTCCAACTTACCACCATCAGCTCCACTTTGCCCCCCATCCATTCCAACTTGCCCCCACCGGCTCCACTTTGCCCCCCACCAGCTCCACTATGCCCCCAGCAGCTCCAACTTACCACCATCAGCTCCACTTTGCCCCCATCTGCTCTAACGTGCCCCCCCTCAGCTCCACTTTACCCCCAGCAGCTCCAACTTGCCACCATCAGCTCCAACTTGCCACCATCAGCTCCACTTTGCCCCCCATCCGCTCCAAATTGCCACCATCAGCTCCACTTTGCCCCCATCTGCTCTAACATGCCCCCCTCAGCTCCACTTTACTCCCCCTCAGCTCCACTTTGCCCCCCATCCGCTCCAACTTACCCCCATCAGCTCCACTTAGCCCCCCATCCACTCCAACTTGCCCCCACCACCTCCAACTTGCCCCCACCACCTCCACTATGCCCCCACCAGCTCCACTATGCCCCCTCAGCTGCAACTTTCCCCTATCAGCACCAACTTACCCCCATCGGCTCCACTTTGCCCCCCAGCAGCTCCACTATGCCCCCAGCAGCTCCAACTTGCCACCATCAGCTCCACTTTGCCCCCCATCCGCTCTAACTTGCCCCCCATCCGCTCTAACTTGCCCCCCCACCAGCTCCACTTTGCCCCCCTTCAAGCTCCACTTTGCCCCCCTTCAAGCTCCACTTTGCCCTCGTTCAAGCTCCACTTTGCCCCTCTTCAGCTCCACTTTGCCCCCCTTCAAACTCCACTTTGCCCCTCTTCAGCTCCACTTTGCCTCCCCTTCAAGCTCCACTTTGCCCCCCCTTCAAGCTCCACGTTGCCCCCTTCAAGCTCCACTTTGCCCCCCTTCAGCTCCACTTTACCCCCTCAGCTCCACTTTGCCCCCCTTCAGCTCCACTTTACCCCCTCAGCTCCACTTTGACCCTCATCCGCTCCAACTTACCCCCATCAGCTCCACTTTGCCCCCACCAGCTCCAACTTGCCCCCACCAGCTCCACTATGCCCCCTCAGCTCCAGCTTTCCCCTATCAGCTCCAGCTTGCCCCCATCAGCTCCACTTTGCTCCCCCTCCGCTCCAACTTGCCCCCAGCAGCTCCACTATGCCCCTTCAGTTCCAACTTGCCCCCCATCACATACCTGTAGCTCCCGCGCAGTCTTCTCTTCAGTAATGCAGAGCGAGGCGGGAGATCATGACTCCCAGCGCGCACTGCATTACTAAAGATCCGACCCAATGAGGGAGCGCTGTAGCAACACAGACCTGATTGTGTTGTGGTTCCCGGCGTGGTGTGTGCGGGCACAGCTCTTCTCCGCTGCATGCCCATGCCCCCAGTACGTGTGCGCCCTAGGCCGGCGCTTACCTCGCCTAAAGGTGGAGCCGGCCCTGCATACAGTCTGACCTCCTAAAAAGAGGGACAGAGGGATCCGGCCCTCCTAAAGAGGGACACTTGGGATGTATGGTATGTGTCGGCCTGTGTGTTGCATATGTCTGTGTTTATCAGTGTGTCTGCATTTCACACACGTGCGCCCAATGGTCATAACATGACGGGCAACGCCGTCCCACATTGCTAGTTCTTAATAAAAATGCCTAACAAATAGTGTTTGCTTATGAGAACGCTTTCAAAATTACCTACTTGTTACAAAGCGACGGTTTCAGACAACATCTTTAGCACTGAAGGGGTTAAAATAGTACCAAAATAAATATAAATGCCAACTGTTTCCAGTAATTTAAAAGGATAGTAATACTTAAAATGTAAAAAAAATATATGTTGTAGAGTTTATCCCCCTGAGTAAAACAAGGGTATTCCCACTGCTGAGAGATATTTTATTAAAAGATTATAACAGCTCAAACTTGAATTTTTCAGTTGAAATTTCACAGTGGCCTTAAAACGTACAGTGGCGCTGTTGCTACACCATCCTATGGACAGCTCTGGTCTATAGCTCATAAATCTCCATAGGATGGTATAGCAACAGCGCCACTGTAAAACTTCAGGCCACTGTGATATTGCACCTAAAAAATTAATGTTCGAGCTGTTATCATTTTTTAATAAAATATCTCTCAGCAGTGGGAGTACCCTTGTTTTACTCACGGGGATAAAACCTACAACATACATTTTAAGTATTACTATCCCTTTAAAGCTAACTTTTTTAGGTTACGGTTGATCAGGAAACTGCTGTATTACAAAACCGCAGTGTCTCCACAGAACTACACATACTCTGTTTGCCGATGTAGAGTCGAACCACACGTACACTGTCTGCCACTCTAGTGATGAACCACATGTACACTGACTGACGCTCTAGTGATGAACCACACGTACACTGTCTGCCACTCTAGTGATGAACCACACGTACACTGTCTGCCTCTCTAGTGATGAACCACACGTACACTGTCTGCTGCTCTAGTGTCGAACCACATGTGCACTGTCTGCCACTTTAGTGATGAACCACATGTACACTGTCTGCCGCTCTAGTGATGAACCACACGTACACTGTCTGCCGCTCTAGTGATGAACCACACGTACACTGTCTGCCTCTCTAGTGATGAACCACACGTACACTGTCTGCCTCTCTAGTGATGAACCACACGTACACTGTCTGCCACTTTAGTGATGAACCACACGTACACTGTCTGCCGCTCTAGTGATGAACCACACGTACACTGTCTGCCACTTTAGTGATGAACCACATGTACACTGTCTGCCGCTCTAGTGATGAACCACACGTACACTGTCTGCCACTTTAGTGATGAACCACATGTACACTGTCTGCCTCTCTAGTGATGAACCACATGTACACTGTCTGCCTCTCTAGTGATGAACCACACGTACACTGTCTGCCTCTCTAGTGATGAATCACACGTACACTGTCTGCCTCTCTAGTGATGAACCACACGTACACTGTCTGCCTCTCTAGTGATGAATCACACGTACACTGTCTGCCACTCTAGTGATGAACCACACGTACACTGTCTGCTTCTCTAGTGATGAACCACACGTACACTGTCTGCCTCTCTAGTGATGAACCACACGTACACTGTCTGCCTCTCTAGTGTCGAACCACACGTACACTGTCTGCCACTCTAGTGATGAACCACACGTACACTGTCTGCCTCTCTAGTGATGAACCACACATACTCTGTCTGCCGCTCTAGTGTCGAACCACATGTACACTGACTGACGCTCTAGTGATGAACCACACGTACACTGTCTGCCGCTCTAGTGTCGAACCACATGTACACTGTCTGCCACTCTAGTGTCGAACCACATGTACACTGACTGACGCTCTAGTGTCGAACCACACATACACTGTCTGCCACTCTAGTGCCGAACAACACGTATGCTGTCTGCCACTCTGGTGATGAAGCACACGTACTCTGTCTGCCGCTCTAGTGTTGAACCACGCGTATGCTCTCTGCCTCTCTAGTGATGAACCACATGTACACTGTCTGCCCCTCTAGTGATGAACCACATGTACACTGTCTGCCGCTCTAGTGATGAACCACACGTACACTGTCTGCCTCTCTAGTGATGAACCACATGTACACTGTCTGCCTCTCTAGTGATGAACCACACGTACACTGTCTGCCTCTCTAGTGATGAACCACACGTACACTGTCTGCCCCTCTAGTGATGACCCACACGTACACTGACTGACGCTCTAGTGATGAACCACACATACACTGTCTGCCTCTCTAGTGATGAACCAAACGTACACTGTCTGCCTCTCTAGTGATGAACCACACGTACACTGTCTGCCGCTCTAGTGATGAACCACACGTACACTGTCTGCCCCTCTAGTGATGAACCACACGTACACTGTCTGCCACTCTAGTGATGAACCACACGTACACTGTCTACCGCTCTAGTGATGAACCACACATACACTGTCTGCCGCTCTAGTGATGAACCACACGTACACTGTCTGCCTCTCTAGTGATGAACCACACGTACACTGTCTGCCCCTCTAGTGATGAACCACATGTACACTGTCTGCCGCTCTAGTGATGAACACACATACACTGTCTGCCACTTTAGTGATGAACCACACGTACACTGTCTGCTGCTCTAGTGATGAACCACACGTACACTGTCTGCCTCTCTAGTGATGAACCACACGTACACTGTCTGCCTCTCTAGTGAGGAACCACACGTACACTGTCTGCCTCTCTAGTGATGAACCACACGTACACTGTCTGCCTCTCTAGTGATGAACCACATGTACACTGTCTGCCTCTCTAGTGATGAATCACACGTACACTGTCTGCCTCTCTAGTGATGAACCACACGTACACTGTCTGCCTCTCTAGTGATGAACCACACGTACACTGTCTGCCTCTCTAGTGATGAACCACACGTGCACTGTCTGCCTCTCTAGTGAGGAACCACACGTACACTGTCTGCCTCTCTAGTGATGAACCACACGTACACTGTCTGCCTCTCTAGTGATGAACCACATGTACACTGTCTGCCACTCTAGTGATGAACCACACGTACACTGTCTGCCTCTCTAGTGATGAACCACACCTACACTGTCTGCCTCTCTAGTGATGAACCACAAGTACACTGTCTGCCCCTCTAGTGAAGAACCACACGTACACTGTCTGCCCCTCTAGTGATGAACCACACGTACACTGTCTGCCTCTCTAGTGATGAACCACACATACACTGTCTGCAGCTCTAGTGTTGTTCCTCTGTCCACCATTACTGAAATTAATTTGTCAGAACCTGTTGACTGCTTCAGGGTCCACGCCCTGCCAGTTGTAGTCCTTTACATCTGGAGGGACCCAGGTTGCACTCCCCTACCTTGGAAGATAAACATTGGCACAGAAAAACCTTGACTCTTCATATAAGATTAGTCTACAAATTTGCTCCTTCAAGCCTTGCCAGTGTCATTCACGTTGCTAAATAAATAAAAGCCATCACTTTGTTTGTATAAAATGACTTGGTGAAAGCAGTGGGTTGTTTTTATCTAGTGAGAAGAGATTACGTTTCCCTGTTTGCTTTGCTTTGTTGTGCTCTTCATGGGATGACTTACAATCAGATAACGATTACTTTCCTGTGACAAATGGCCCCCTCATCCCTGACAATGACTGAGCGTTTCCCATTGCATTGTGGGATATGTAGATATTTCACCCACACATGAACAACATGGGATCAGCACTTACAAGTAAAATTGGCATTTGTGTAGTCAAGTGATTGAACTTGAATACAATACTGATAGAAAATGCTATGAGCAAGATGTATTTATTTATTACTGAGATTCAGACTGAATATCTCTAGGGTCAACACCATACCTGGGAAATTCCAATTGAGGTCTACCCGGAGGGGAGTCCTCTGGTGCAGCAGTGGGTGACAATAATGACGCAAATTGTGTCAAAAAGGGGCGGGGCTTGACACGAGTTGAGGGGCAGGGTTTAAAGGTGTCACACAGAAGGCTGGGGAAGGAGGAACACCAGGAGAAAGAGCAGATGTGGGCAGAGTTTCAATAGATTATTATATGGTGGATTACTTGTCTACAATAATCATATGGTGGATTACTTGTCTACGATCGACTGAGGACTCTGAGAGGAGGAGAAACACGGCACCCAAGCAGGGACGGGTAAAGTACCCTGCAAGCTTTATTAGTTGATTGCTGACATAAGTCAGATGGTCAACAATATTAAATTGTGAGTGTATCTCTTTTTGATAGCACAGATAATATTAAGTTATATTGGATAACACACTATTGGCGCTCCTCCTGTGTTTTTTGTTTCTTGTTTTACAGAGTTTCAATAGAAACTCCCCACATCCGGAGAAATCAGCTTCTGCCCCGGAGACCCGGTAAAGCTCTGTCAAAACTGGAGTCTCCGGGGCAAATCCGGAGAGTTCCCAGGTATGGTCACCACGTGTCCCTGATTACCCATAACTGTCCTGGATTTTAAATGTGTGTCCCTTGTTCTGGGCAGCCCCCTTCTGAGACAATACAAAGTCCTGGAATGAATACTCTAGAGCACAGAGTTCTATACACTAGAAGCAGAACAACACATTGATACTGTGACAGGGTCACGATTCCCCAAAAATGTTCAGGAGTCAGTACGGTATAGTTAAATGCAATTTATTATAATATAAGAAAGGAAGTACACAAGTAATACAACAGGAACAAGCAGAGGGTTACAAGCCAGCAAGCACTGCCATCAGGAATAGTAGGCTTCCAAGCTTGACCACACTGCTGGAGACTAGGCCTCAGCCACTGGTAGTCTCTGCAGGAACCAGGAGCAGTAACAGGAACACAGGATCTTGATCCAATGTAGCAACAATACTGACTCATGCCTGCTGTCAGTATGGAGTAATTTCTGACTCACACCTACAGTCAGTATAGGGAAATGGATACCTGATTCACACCTGCAGTCAGTATCAGAGCTAGACTGCCAGAGCCCCAGGTCTGAACTAGATTGGGTGTCTGCTAGGTACAAGGGACAAACATAAGAATAGTCAGGCAGAGCCACAAGTCAGCACCAGAGAGGGTAGTCAGTCAAGTCAGGTCATACACAGTTCAGGTAGTCAGCCAGAGCCACAGGTCTGCACCAGGTTGGGTGTCCACTATAGGGATAGACAAAAGAATAGTCAGATACAGCCACAGGTCAGCACCAGGTTGGATGGAAGACAAGCCAGGTCATACACAGAGCCCAAGGTAATAGAACTGCTTTGAACAACAACGCAAGGGCAACTGAGTCAGGACTCAGACTGCCCTTTAAACCCCTCCTCAGGAAGCAGGTAGGAGGAGCAGGCTCAGAGGAAGGAAGTAGGTAGGAGGCAGGGCCGGTGCAAGGATTTTTGCCACCCTAGGCAAAACCTACTTTTGCCGCCCATTGGCTCTGCCCCTTGTGTCCCACCCCTTTATACCCCACCTACTTATACCCCACCTCTTTTCTTGCCCCATCAACTCCAACTTGCCCCCATCAGCTGCAACTTGCCCCCCACTAGTTCCACTTTACCCCATTAATTCCAACTTGCCCCCATCAGCTCCAACTTGCCCCCCACCAGCTCCACTTTGCCCCCTATCAGCTCCAATTTTCCCCACCAGCTCCACTTTGCCCCTTCAGCTCCAACTTGCCCCCCATCTGCTCCACTATGCCCCCTCAGCTCCAACATGCCCCTATCAGCTCCACTTTGCCCCCATCTACTCCAACTTGCCCCCAGCAGCTCCACTATGCCCCCTCACCTCCAACTTGCCCCCCCACCAGCTCCACTTTGCCCCCCACCAGCTCCAACTTTCCCCACCAGCTCCACTTTGCCCCCTCAGCTCCAACTTGTCCCCCATCCGCTCCACTATGCCCCCTCAGCACCAACATGCCCCTATCAGCTCCACTTTGCCCCCCATCTACTCCATCTTGCCCCCAGCAGCTCCACTATGCCCCCTCACCTCCAACTTGCCCCCCCACCAGCTCCACTTTGCCCCCCACCAGCTCCAACTTTCCCCACCAGGTCCACTTTGCCTTCTCAGCTCCAACTTGTCCCCCATCCGCTCCACTATGCCCCCTCAGCACCAACATGCCCCTATCAGCTCCACTTTGCCCCCCATCTACTCCATCTTGCCCCCAGCAGCTCCACTATGCCCCCTCAGCTCCAACTTGCCCCCCCATCACATACCTGTAGCTCCCTCGCCGTCTTCTCTTCAATAATGCAGAGCGCGCCGGGAGATCCTGACTCCCAGCACGCTCTGCATTACTAAAGAGCGACCGTGATAACGGAGCACAGTAGCAACACAGACCTGACCTGACTGTGTTGCGTTCCGGTGTGGTGGGTGCGGGCGCAGCTTTTCTCCGCTGCATGCCCGCGCCCCCAGTACTTGTGCGCCCTAGGCTGGTGCCTACCTCGCCTATAGGTGGCGCCGGCCCTGGTAGGAGGAGACTACAGGAAGCATGGCATAAAACAGAGGCCTACTTCACTCTGAAGCCTCGCACCTTTAGATAACGCGTGGAAAGACGCCGAGCATCGCTGAAGCGGCGGCGCTGGAAACAAGGTAAGCTATGACAGACAGGAAGTGATGCCTCTGCAGGGCTACAACAAAATGGCTTCCAGACAGAGATCAAAACACTAAACAGAGAATTGAGCCATGATCCTGAAATTAATCAAGAGCTGTAATGCAGTTTTTTTACAGAGTAATGCTAGTTTAAGACCTTGGGCTTGATGTATATTTTCTTGCAGTGCAACACAAGCATCGCTTTCTGTCACAGCAGACAATGGGCAGTTCTCCATTAATGGTTTAGAACTTTGTGGTGTGCTCTTCTCTCTAGTGTCCGTAAATGGCAGAAATTAAATGTGGTCACCCTACATATCTCCCAAGTGCCCCTCTCTTTGAGGCCCAAATCCCTCTGTCTCTCTTTCCCACTCTTGTGTCCATGTGTTTAGGAAATCAGACTGTGTGGTGTGTATATAAGTGTATCACCCTGGTGTCCCTGTGTTTAGGAAATCAGACTGTGTGGTGTGTATATAAGTGTATCACCCTGGTGTCCCTGTGTTTAGGAGATCAGACTGTTTGGTGTGTATATAAGTGTATTACCCTGGTGTCCCTGTGTTTAGGAGATCAGACTGTGTGGTGTGTATATAAGTGTATCACCCTGGTGTCCCTGTGTTTAGGAGATCAGACTGTGTGGTGTGTATATAAGTGTATCACCCTGGTGTCCCTGTGTTTAGGAGATCCCACAGTGTGGTGTGTATATAAATGTATAACCCTGATGTCACTGTGTTTAGGAGATCAGACTGTTTGGTGTGTATATAAGTGTAATACCCTGGTGTCCCTGTGTTTAAGAGATCAGACTGTGTGGTGTGTGTAGAAGTGTATCACCCTGGTTTCCCTGTGTTTAGGAGATCAGACTGTGTGGTGTGTATAGAAGTGTATCACCCTGGTGTCCCTGTGTTTAGGAGATCAGACTGTGTGGTGTGTATATAAGTGTATCACCCTGGTGTCCTTGTGTTTAGGATATCAGACTGTGTGATGTGTATCACCCTGGTGTTCCTGTGTTTAGGAGATCAGACTGTGTGGTGTGTATATAAGTGTATCACTCTGGTGTCCCTGTGTTTAGGAGATCAGACTGTGTGGTGTGTATAGAAGTGTATCACCCTGGTGTCCCTGTGTTTAGGAGATCAGACTGTATGGTGTGTATAGAAGTGTATCACCCTGGTGTCCCTGTGTTTAGGAGATCAGTCCGTGTGGTGTGTATAGAAGTGTATTACCCTGGTGTCCCTGTGTTTAGGAGATCAGACTGTGTGGTGTGTATATAAGTGTATCACACTGGTGTCCCTGTGTTTAGGAGATCAGACTGTGTGGTGTGTATATAAGTGTATCACACTGGTGTCCAGGGCCGGATTTATAATAAGGCAGAGTAGGCATCTGCCTACAGGCGCACCCCACAGAGGGGCGCCTGTCATTGGGATCGTTTTGGTTTTTTTACACTTTTTTTTTTTGTGCCGCCCAGCAGCCCCACAGCCGCCGGATACTGCTGTCTTCCTGCACTGATGACATCCGGAGCGCAACCACTCCAAACGCGGAGACGCCGCGTGGAGCGTGCAGGTATTTTCTTCCTCTGTTCTGAGGCCAGTTTAAAACTGGCGCCCAGACAGAGGAAGAAAACCCCTTCACGCTCCATGCGGCGTCTCCGCGTTTGGAGTGGTTGCGCTCCGGCTGTCATCAGTGCAGGAAAGTGAAAAAGAGGTACGGGGGAGAGATAGAGGCACAAGGGGGAGAGAAAGAGAAGTACATGGGGGAGAGAGGCACAAGGGGGAGCGAAAGAGAGAAGTACATGGGGGAGAGAGGCACAAGGGGGAGCGAAAGAGAAGTACATGGGGGAGAGAGGCACAAGGGGGAGCGAAAGAGAGAAGTACATGGGGGAGAGAGGCACAAGGGGGAGCGAAAGAGAAGTACATGGGGGAGAGAGGCACAAGGGGGAGCGAAAGAGAAGTACATGGGGGAGAGAGGCACAAGGGGGAGCGAAAGAGAGAAGTACATGGGGGAGAGAGGCACAAGGGGGAGCGAAAGAGAAGTACATGGGGGAGAGAGGCACAAGGGGGAGCGAAAGAGAAGTACATGGGGGAGAGAGGCACAAGGGGGAGCGAAAGAGAGAAGTACATGGGGGAGAGAGGCACAAGGGGGAGCGAAAGAGAGAAGTACATGGGGGAGAGAGGCACAAGGGGGAGCGAAAGAGAGAAGTATATGGGGGGGAGAGAGGCACAAGGGGGAGAGAAAGAGAGAAGTATATGGGGGTGAAAGAGGCACAAGGGGAAGAGAGAGAAGTATATGGGGTGAAAGAGGCACAAGGGGGAGAGAGAGAAGTATATGGGGTGAAAGAGGCACAAGGGGGAGAGAGAGAAGTATATGGGGGTGAAAGAGGCACAAGGGGGAGAGAGAGAAGTATATGGGGGTGAAAGAGGCACAAGGGGGAGAGAGAGAAGTATATGGGGGTGAAAGAGGCACAAGGGGGAGAGAGAGAAGTACATGGGGGTGAAAGAGGCACAAGGGGGAGAGAGAGAAGTATATGGGGGTGAAAGAGGCACAAGGGGGAGAGAGAGAAGTATATGGGGTGAAAGAGGCACAAGGGGGAGAGAGAGAAGTATATGGGGTGAAAGAGGCACAAGGGGGAGAGAGAGAAGTATATGGGGGTGAAAGAGGCACAAGGGGGAGAGAGAGAAGTACATGGGGGTGAAAGAGGCACAAGGGGGAGAGAGAAGTACATGGGGTGAAAGAGGCACAAGGGGGAGAGAGAAGTACATGGGGTGAAAGAGGCACAAGGGGGAGAGAGAGAAGTACATGGGGTGAAAGAGGCACAAGGGGGAGAGAGAAGTACATGGGGGAGAAAGAGGTACATGGGGTGAAAGAGGCACAAGGGGGAGAGAGAAGTACATGGGGTGAAAGAGGCACAAGGGGGAGAGAGAAGTACATGGGGTGAAAGAGGCACAAGGGGGAGAGAGAAGTACATGGGGGAGAAAGAGGTACATGGGGGAGAGAGGCACAAGGGGGGTAGAGAAGTACAAGGGGGGAGAAATAGAGGCACAAGGGGGGGAGAGAAGTACAAGGGGGGAGAAGTAGAGGCACAAGGGGGAGAGAGAGAAGTACAAGGGGGGAGAAAGAGGTGCATAGACCCCATAGTAAAATAATAACAATGACACATGTTAATGTGTTAAGTTTTTTATTCTGCTGTTTGTTTTTAACACTGTTCATTAAATCAGTTTAAATAATGAAAAATTAGCATTTTTTTTATCCGATTAATCGAAAAATATTTCAGTCAAAACTTTTTGAACTTTTTTTTTTTTTTTTTGGCGGGGGGGGGGGGGGGGGCGCTTCAGCTTTCTGTGCCTACAGGCTCCTGAGATGTAAATCCGGCCCTGCTGGTGTCCCTGTGTTTAGGAGATCAGACTGTGTGCTATGTATAGAAGTGTATCACCCTGGTGTCCCTGTGTTTAGGAGATCAGACTGTGTGGTGTGTATAGAAGTGTATCACCCTGGTGTCCCTGTGTTTAGGAGATCAGACTGTGTGGTGTATATAGAAGTGTATCACCCTGGTGTCCCTGTGTTTAGGAGATCAGACTGTGTGGTGTGTATATAAGTGTATCACCCCGGTGTCCCTGTGTTTAGGAAATCAGACTGTGTGGTGTGTATAGAAGTGTATCACCCTGATGTCCCTGTGTTTAGGAGATCAGACTGTGTGGTGTGTATAGAAGTGTATCACCCTGGTGTACCTGTGTTTAGGAGATCAGACTGTGTGGTGTGTATATAAGTGTATCACACTGGTGTCCCTGTGTTTAGGAGATCAGACTGTGTGGTGTGTATATAAGTGTATCACCCTGGTGTCCCTGTGTTTAGGAGATCAGACTGTGTGGTGTGTATATAAAATGTATCACTCTGGTGTCCCTGTGTTTAGGAGATCAGACTGTGTGGTGTGTATATAAGTGTATCACCCTGGTGTTCCTGTGTTTAGGAGATCAGACTGTGTGGTGTGTATGTAAGTGTATCACACAGGTGTCCCTGTGTTTAGGAGATCAGACTGTGTGGTGTGTATATAAGTGTATCACCCTGGTGTCCCTGTGTTTAGGAGATCAGACTGTTTGGTGTGTATATAAGTGTATCACCCTGGTGTTCCTGTGTTTAGGAGATCAGACTGTGTGGTGTGTATATAAGTGTATCACACTGGTGTCCCTGTGTTTAGGAGATCAGACTGTGTGGTGTGTATATAAGTGTATCACCCTGGTGTCCCTGTGTTTAGGAGATCAGACTGTGTGGTTTGTATATAAATGTATCACCCTGGTGTCCCTGTGTTTAGGAGATCAGACTGTGTGGTTTGTATATAAATGTATCACCCTGGTGTCTCTGTGTTTAGGAGATCAGACTGTGTGGTGTGTATATAAATGCATCACTCTGGTGTCCCTGAGTTTAGGAGATCAGACTGTGTGGTGTGTATAGAAGTGTATTACCCTGGTGTCCCTGTGTTTAGGAGATCAGACTGTGTGGTGTGTATATAAGTGTATCACCCTGGTGTCACTGTGTTTAGGAAATCAGACTCTGTGGTGTGTATAGAAGTGTATCACCCTGGTGTCCCTGTGTTTAGGAGATCAGACTGTGTGGTGTGTATATAAGCGTATCACCCTGGTGTCACTGTGTTTAGGAAATCAGACTGTGTGGTGTGTATAGAAGTGTATCACCCTGGTGTCCCTGTGTTTAGGAGATCAGACTGTGTGGTGTTTATATAAGTGTATCACCCTGGTGTCCCTGTGTTTAGGAGATCAGACTGTGCGGTGTGTATATAGAAGTGTATTACCCTGGTGTCCCTGTGTTTAGGAGATCAGACTGTGTGGTGTGTATATAAGTGTATCACCCTGGTGTCACTGTGTTTAGGAAATCAGACTGTGTGGTGTGTATAGAAGTGTATCACCCTGGTGGCCCTGTGTTTAGGAGATCAGACTGTGTGGTGTGTATATAAGTGTATCACCCTGGTGTCCCTGTGTTTAGGAGATCAGACTGTGCGGTGTGTATATAGAAGTGTATCACCCTGGTGTCCCTGTGTTTAGGAAATCAGACTGTGTGGTGTGTGTGTATATAAGTGTATCACTCTGGTGTCCCTGTGTTTAGGAGATCAGACTGTGTGGTTTGTATATAAATGTATCACCCTGGTGTATCTGTGTTTAGGAGATCAGACTGTGTGGTGTGTATATAAATGTATCACCCTGGTGTCCCTGTGTTTAGGAGATCAGACTGTGTGGTGTGTATATAAATGCATCACTCTGGTGTCCCTGAGTTTAGGAGATCAGACTGTGTGGTGTGTATAGAAGTGTATTACCCTGGTGTCCCTGTGTTTAGGAGATCAGACTGTGTGGTATGTATATAAGTGTATCACCCTGGTGTCACTGTGTTTAGGAAATCAGACTGTGTGGTGTGTATAGAAGTGTATCACCCTGGTGTCCCTGTGTTTAGGAGATCAGACTGTGTGGTGTGTATATAAGCGTATCACCCTGGTGTCACTGTGTTTAGGAAATCAGACTGTGTGGTGTGTATATAAGTGCATCACCCTGGTGTCCCTGTGTTTAGGAGATCAGACTGTGCGGTGTGTATATAGAAGTGTATTACCCTGGTGTCCCTGTGTTTAGGAGATCAGACTGTGTGGTGTGTATATAAGTGTATCACCCTGGTGTCACTGTGTTTAGGAAATCAGACTGTGTGGTGTGTATAGTAGTGTATCACCCTGGTGGCCCTGTGTTTAGGAGATCAGACTGTGTGGTGTGTATATAAGTGTATCAC
Organism: Rhinophrynus dorsalis; assembly: GCA_037306005.1. Classification (NCBI taxonomy): domain Eukaryota; kingdom Metazoa; phylum Chordata; class Amphibia; order Anura; family Rhinophrynidae; genus Rhinophrynus; species Rhinophrynus dorsalis. Next base: position 390,926,274 of record CM074724.1, read on the forward strand.
CCTGGTGTCCCTGTGTTTAGGAGATCAGACTGTGTGGTGTGTATATAGAAGTGTATCACCCTGGTGTCCCTGTGTTTAGGAAATCAGACTGTGTGGTGTGTGTGTATATAAGTGTATCACTCTGGTGTCCCTGTGTTTAGGAGATCAGACTGTGTGGTGTGTATATACGTGTATCACCCTGGTGTCCCTGTGTTTAGGAGATAAGACTGTGTGGTGTGTATATAAGTGTATCACCCTGGTGTCCCTGTGTTTAGGAGATCAGACTGTGTGGTGTGTATAGAAGTGTATCACCCTGGTGGCCCTGTGTTTAGGAGATCAGACTCTGTGGTGTGTATAGAAGTGTATCACCCTGGTGTCCCTGTGTTTAGGAGATCAGACTGTGTGGTGTGTATATAAGCGTATCACCCTGGTGTCACTGTGTTTAGGAAATCAGACTGTGTGGTGTGTATAGAAGTGTATCACCCTGGTGTCCCTGTGTTTAGGAGATCAGACTGTGTGGTGTTTATATAAGTGTATCACCCTGGTGTCCCTGTGTTTAGGAGATCAGACTGTGCGGTGTGTATATAGAAGTGTATTACCCTGGTGTCCCTGTGTTTAGGAGATCAGACTGTGTGGTGTGTATATAAGTGTATCACCCTGGTGTCACTGTGTTTAGGAAATCAGACTGTGTGGTGTGTATAGAAGTGTATCACCCTGGTGGCCCTGTGTTTAGGAAATCAGACTGTGTGGTGTGTATAGAAGTGTATCACCCTGGTGGCCCTGTGTTTAGGAGATCAGACTGTGTGGTGTGTATATAAGTGTATCACCCTGGTGTCCCTGTGTTTAGGAGATCAGACTGTGCGGTGTGTATATAGAAGTATATCACCCTGGTGTCCCTGTGTTTAGGAAATCAGACTGTGTGGTGTGTGTGTATATAAGTGTATCACTCTGGTGTCCCTGTGTTTAGGAGATCAGACTGTGTGGTTTGTATATAAATGTATCACCCTGGTGTATCTGTGTTTAGGAGATCAGACTGTGTGGTGTGTATATAAATGTATCACCCTGGTGTCCCTGTGTTTAGGAGATCAGACTGTGTGGTGTGTATATAAATGCATCACCCTGGTGTCCCTGTGTTTAGGAAATCAGACTGTGTGGTGTTTATAGAAGTGTATCACCCTGGTGTCCCTGTGTTTAGGAGATCAGACTGTGTGGTGTGTATAGAAGTGTATCACCCTGGTGTCACTGTGTTTAGGAGATCAGACTGTGTGGTGTGTATATAAGTGTATCACCCTGGTGTCCCTGTGTTTAGGAGATCAGACTGTGTGGTGTGTATAGAAGTGTATCACCCTGGTGTCCCTGTGTTTAGGAGATCAGACTGTGTGGTATGTATAGAAGTGTATCACCCTGGTGTCCCTGTGTTTAGGAGATCAGACTGTGTGGTGTGTATATAAGTGTATCACCCTGGTGTCCCTGTGTTTAGGACATCAGACTGTGTGGTGTGTATAGAAGTGATCATATTGCTCCACAATCACAATGACAAAAATAAACATATTATTATTATCAAACTTTATTTATATGGCGCCAAATTATTCCGCAGCGGTGTACAATACGGAATACCCATACATCTATATTAAAAAGTAATATTGTGCATAATCTTTCATAAATATATCCTTCAAACTCAACATTCACATCTTTGTCAAAGTTTTCATAGAAACAAGAGTGGCACTGTAAGCTGGTACACAAGGAAGTCCCAAGTCCAAATGGCACTGTTCCAATGTAACAGGCAGTGGCATAACAATAGAAGTCGCAGGGGTCGCACTTGCGACCGGGCCTGTCACTCCAGGCAAAGTGTGAGATGAACCATGAAAATTAATGGGGCCAGTGTGTGAGCATACTTCACTCTTGTCCCTCTTTAGGACATATTAGGTATCTATATCTACCAAATGTCCCTCATTAAAGGTATAGCAATACTTAATAATTACTAATCCCTATATTAAAGTCCTATGAAAATTAAATATATTGCCTCCAATGTCTTCTCTCAAACCTTTATGGTTTGAGAGATAATCGCTCCTAAAGTTGCCCCCTCCCTCCCCCTTCCCCGAAGTCAGGGTTGTAGCTGACTGAAGGGAAATCCGGTCTTAGATCATCAGGCGGCTCTGCAGCAGAGCCGCGATCGTGTTAATAATAAAAAAATGTCTTTCACTGAGACGGTCTTCTACGTGTGCTTGGTTTGTGCTTGGTTTGTAAGCACAAGTTGAAGACCGTTTTAGTGAAAGATTTTTTTTTTATTAACGCGTTCTCGGCTCTGCTGCAGAGCTGCCTGAGGGTCGTACGACAGGATTTAAGTCTGTCAGCTAGAGCACTGACATGGGTAAAAGGGTGGGAGGGGGAAACTTTAGAGGCTTATTACTCTAAAACTATGTAAAGTTACAGAAATAGGACTTAGATCAATGACTTTATTTTTTTTAAATATGTACAACATTAAAGCGGAACTTTCAGATCTTAGTAAGTCACCATGCGTTTAATGAATTAGCTTTGAAATGGATGTCTTAAAGGGATAGTAATTCTTTGTTTTATCTTTGTTTTATTTTGTAGGCATTAAAAAACATGAAGAATGATATAAGTCTTATCTCTCAAACCTTTATGGTTTAAGAGATATTCACAAGCAAAGTATCCCCCCCTGTTCAGCCAGATCAGAAGGGAGGTGCCCAGTTAGACTGCAGAGAGGGACAATCTTCAATTAAGATAATGGAAAAAGCTGAAAAACTTGTCAAGGGGGGCAGGGCTTTCATTGTTCTCATAGGAAGAAGATTGTCCCTGCTGTTATCTGTCTGGTCTATGGACTGCATTCCACATCTGAGAAGAGATGGCTTACACTAGGTAAAAGGGGCGGGAGGGGAAACTTTGCTTGTGAATATCTCTCAAACCATAAAGGTTTGAGAGATAAGACTTATATCATTCTTCATGTTTTTTTAATGCCTACAAAATAAAATAAAGATAAAATGAAGTATTACTATCCCTTTAACTTTAAAAAATAGTAACTTGTAAAGAAATCCTTCCCATTTGGAGACCAGAACCCAGGCTACAGTGCTGACATCTTGTCGGCGCATCTGCGCTGTCAGTCCCAGTCTCCACTGAGTAGAACTGCAGTGCGCCATAAGGTTACCGGAAGGGACTGACGGCGCAGGCGCGCAGACTGCACTAATCTGTCCATCAGTCCCCAAACGGCAAGGATTTCTTTACAATCTGCTAGTTTTTAAAGGTAGATTTCCAAGCTAGTCGCCATGAGGTTAATGAATGCACGGCAACTTAGTAAGATCTGAAAGTTCCGCTTTAAAGGGATAGTAATACTTAAAATGTAAAAAAAATATATGTTGTAGGGTTTATCCCCCTGAGTAAAACAAGAGTACTCCCACTGCTGAGAGGTGTTTTATTCAAAAGTTATTAATTTTCAAAGTTGAATTTTTTAGGTGCAATATCACAGTGACCTGAAATTGTACAGTGGCGCTGTTGCTACACGATCCTATGGACAACTCTGGTCAGTTGACCATAAATCTCCATAGGATGGTGTAGCAACAGCGCCACTGTACAATTTCAGGTCACTGTGATATTGCACCTAAAAAATTCAACTTTGAAAATTAATAACTTTTGAATAAAACACCTCTCAGCAGTGGGAGTACTCTTGTTTTACTCAGGGGATAAACCCTACAACATATATTTTTTTTACATTTTAAGTATTACTATCCCTTTAAAGATTGGTAAAATCAAGTATTACTATCTATAACGCACATCCACCGGTGACGGTCTAGGCATGTCACCGGTCTTTAAGGGTTAAAAAGCTGTCAATAGGTCCGGAAGTTATGTCCACCATTCTGACCATCTGCACCACCACCTAAAAGTAGTGTTCCTCTTTCGCCATTTGAAATGTTGAGAGATAGGTGTAAGGGAACAATAAAGTTTGGTTTGTAAAAATTTATATTATCTTTATTTTCTCACACACACCACTCAGTGTAGCATAGCTCACCACCGCTGAACTCCTCTTCGTCCTTCCTTGGTACTGCTACATTGTTACAGTGCCTGTCCCCATCTGTCTGTATACTGACTGCAGATCCTGCCCTCTCAGCATACATACTGGTATATACAGGGAACACATATCCACTCTCTGTGTATATAACAGCAGTTATATCTACATAGTAAAAAAATATTTCATTCTATACAACAAAAATACGAATTAAAATGTGTATTAGAAAGCAAGATGAAATTGTTAAAATCATAATTGTTGTGGCCCTCCTTAAAGGGATAGTATTGGTTAATTTTAAGTTGATTTAATATTGTAGACACTAAAAAAATATTAACATCAATGTAAGTCTTATCTCTCAGACCTTTATGGTTTGAGAGATATAACTTGCTAAAGTTACCTTTTCCTGGCTGTTTCACTCAAGTCTGCCATCTAGCTGACAGCTGCAGATTCCGGTCATTTGACCAGACAGAGGCTCTTCAGCAGAGCTGAAATCACGCTATTTAGAAATAAATACTTCATTGGAACGGTCTACAAAGTGTGCTTGCAAGCCAAGCCAAATTAAGTATTTATCGTTATATCGGCGCTGCTGAAGAGCCACATCTGGTCGCATGACCAGAATCTGCTTCTGACAGCTTTACAGCTCGTCAAGCAGAAAGGGGAGGGACCAGAGGACTTTATTTTCCTATATCTCTCAAACCAGAATGGTTTGAGAGATATGAATAAGTGCAAGTACTCTCTTTTAATTGTATCTACCATATAGTTAATACTTTTTTTCTGACAATACTATCCTTTTAAACTTCTGAGTGCCAGAGCAATGCGATGCTTACTCTTCTGGAACTCAAATGGTTAACCCTTTGAGTGCCAGATGGGTACAGAACGCATTGCGAAGCAATGCATTCCGTACTCCTCTGGCACTCAAAGGTTTAAAGGGCAAGTATTAACGCTTTACCCATAAAAGTACGTCACGATAAAGGCCATACCTGGGATTTCTCTGGCTCTTACCCAGGACAGACACTGATTCTTAGGGCACTGATATCTCTGTCCACTTCACTGCTAGTTCTGTTCATTATGCCCTGTTCTCCCTGTTCTCTGCCCGTTTTAAAGGAGCAGTAAACTTTTTTTATGAAAAAATATATATTGTAGGGATTTTCCTACTGAGTAAAATAAAGGTACTCCCACTGCCGAGAGATTTATATTTCCAGAGTTATTACAGTTTAAACCCATGTTTTTATATATTAGCAGTGCCCTCTACTGGTCAAATTCTTATTAGATTTCCTGTTATATTCTAATGGAGAGGAAAGTCAGAGAAGTCAGAGACATACAGTTCTCCATAGAATGTGATAGAAACTGCTGAGTCACTTCCTGTCAGTTAGAACTACCAGGCAAGTAAACACAGTGAATTCACTTCCTGTCAGTTAGAACTATGAGGAAGTAAACACAGTAAATTCACTTCCTGTCAGTTAGAACTATGAGTTCACTTCCTGTCAGTTAGAACTATGAGTTCACTTCCTGTCAGTTAGAACTGAGGAAGTAAACACAGTAAATTCACTTCCTGACAGTTAGAACTATGAGGAAGTAAACACAGTACTTCTAAACTGCTATATTTTTTGAATAAAACATCTGATAGCGATGGGAGTGACCTTGTTTTATTCAACAGGAAATGCTCTGTAAAATATGTGTTTTCATAAAAAAAGTTTACTGCTCCTTTAAGGACAAATGCCACGTTCCTTCCTCCAAATTCTGGCCACCCCAATCAAGCCCCAGTTTACGACATGAATTGCATAATTTGAACACTCTCACTGCCAGACCATAGAGGAGATCTGGAGGCTTGAGACAAGAAGGTTTCTAGGTATGACAATTGTCCTTTAAAGCGGAACTATCATCACACTTATATTGAACACCAAATCCTAATTACAATAGTGATATGCATATAAGTACTTGTATTTTCAAGAATAATTGTGGCATTAGTGAAAAATAGAGCTTTTTAAGTAGGTAGGCAGCGGGGAACAGCGCAGATATCTTGCAGAGAAGGCATATCTGAGTCTGAGCTATTCGTCCCCTTCAACTCCACGATTAGTGAGTTGAATATCTGGTTACCTTAAGGCACCAAAAGAGACTGACGGCGCAGAGAGTGCCCACTGCAAGATCACTGCCTGTCTGCCTAAAAAGTTCTATTTTTCACTAATGCTGGAATTATTCTTGAAAATACAAGTACGTATATGTATATCTCTATTGTAATTAGTATTTGGGGCTCAATATAAGTGTGATGATAGTTCCACTTTAAATGTTGGGGATACAGCCCTTGGCTATATTTGAGGTTGACACCTGTAAGGCACAAGAGCCTGTGTTTACCATACCAGGCATGAGAGTCAGGGAGTATCATACCAGGCTTAAGAGCCTGGTATCACGGTGCCCGTGATTGCTCTCTTGGTTTGTCTATCACCAGTAGGGGGCTCTCCATTGGCTGGCTGTTGTCAGCCCGCCCTGTATAGCCTATTTAAACCTAGTCAGGGCACCCTTTGGTTGCCCTTTCGTGTTGTCTCCATGCTGCTGCATTTGAGTCTGTTCCTGAGTATCCTGGGCCCCTTCTGTGTTCCTGCTACCTGTATTCTGGACGTTCCAGTGTTTTTCTGTGAAGAGTTCCTGCCTCCTGCTGTTCCGGTCGCCCTCTCCGCTTCCTGCCGCCAGTCTCCTCCAGTATTCCGGTTGACCGTCTGCCTGCTGGTTTCTGCCTCCGTTCGCTGATTCCTGCCTTCAGATGTTCCTGAGTCGCCTGGCGACATTGTCATCTTCCTGGTTACTATGCGAGTACTGGTTCGCTCCACAAGCCACCCGGCTGTATACTTGCTATAGCGTTCCACGTACAGGGTACTGGTTCGCTCCACAAGCCACCCGGCTGTCTAAAGTATTGTGCGTTCCACATACAGGGCACTGGTCTGCTTCACAAGCCATCCAGCTGTACACTTGCTATAGCGTTCCACGTACAGGGTACTGGTTCGCTCCACCAGCCACCCGGCTGTCTAAAGTATTGTGTGTTCCACATACAGGGCACTGGTCTGCTTCACAAGCCACCCGGCTGTACACTTGCTATAGTGTCCCACGTACTGGGTAGTGGTTCGCTCCTCAAGCCACCCGGCTGTCTAAGTGTTGTGCGTTTCACATACAGGGCACTGGTTCGCTCCACAAGCCACCCGGCTGTGTTTTTGCTATAGCGTTCCACGTACAGGGTACTGGTTCGCTCCACAAGCCAACCGGCTGTTTAAGTGTTGTGCGTTTCGCATACAGGGCACTGGTTCGCTCCACAAGCCATCCGGCTGTATGAGAATTATAGCGTTCCACGCTTTGGGTACTGGTTCGCTCCGCAAGCTGCCCAGCTGCCTCAGTATAGAGATTGTGCATCCCACGCATAGGGAACTGGTTCGCTCCATGCAGAGTTGCTTGCTCTACGGATGAAGGGCGTTACGTTGGTGTAAAGCATTACTGAGTGCTATCTTCTCCACTGCTGGCGGCTCGCTTACTGATTTGCCTTTTTACCATTCTAGTGACTATTTCACCACCAACTAGTCACTGCCGGTTGCCCTAATTTCTCCACCTGTCAATTGGCTATCTTGCCCGGTAAACTGTAAGGCCGGTAGAACCTGTCATATTCCTTGGGTTGCCTTACTCGGTATTGGCAAGACCGGTAGAGCCTGTGTAGTCACCTGTATCGGCTGTCTTGCCCGGTAACGGTAAGGCCGGTAGAACCTGTCCTGTTTCCTTGGGTTGCCTTACCCGGTATTGGCAAGACCGGTAGAGCCTCATCCCGTAGTTTTATCTCCTGGCTGCCTTGCCCGGTATTCTGGCAAGGCCGGTAGAGCCTTCATTGTGCTTATTTGCATTATATTCCTGTCTAATAAAGATATATATGTGTATGTGTATTCTACCCTACGGGGTCGCATTAACTTTTCAATAAAGTTACGTTTTTACCAAACGCTGCATCTGTGAGTCTTAAACAAACCATGACACCTGGGTTTACCATACCAGGCATGAGAGTCAGGGAGTACCATACCAGGCTTAAGAGCTTGGGTTCAGGCACGTGCACATATAGACACCAAGGGGGGCTTGAGCACGCGTGCCCTTTTAACAAAACAAAACAAGCAAACAAAAAAAATTAATCAGTCCGATTTTATCTTATCCCAGTCCGTTTTTCAATTTTGATTACTGGGGGGGGGGGCTGCTCTCCTCTCACGTGTGAGGGAATTAAAATATATTGGTAAGGAAGTCAGATTTGTGTTAATATAGTTGACATTCTTTTCTTTTTTTAAAAATATATATTTTGAATAAATAATTATGAGAAGTGCCCTTTTTTTCATTTGAGCCCCTGACCCCCAAAATGTCTGTGCACGTCCCTGTCTGGGTTTACCATTCCACGCATGAGACCCTAGGTTTACAACATACCAAATTACTGACCAGAACTATCTCAACTTACCAGTCTTCTATCTATTGACTTCACGCAGTCCCTCATTATCTGATCTCATGAGAGTCCACCACTCATAGGGTTGCCACCCAGCCAGTATTTTACCGGCAGGCCGGTAAAAAATTGGCTTCTGTCCAATGTTAAGTCTATGGAGGGAATGCCATGGCCGGTATATTTTTGAAGAAAAGGTGGCAACCCTAACCACTCATCTGTATGTCAACAACACTCATTGCTCTGTACTTCACATACTGTGTCCCTTGATTGTAACAGCGGATATTGTGAAAAAAGGTTTGTTCTTGTTGTGGATATATTCATTTATATAATGAACTTTTCTAAAGCAGCATGTCATTGCTGTAGCCTTATATTTTAAGCCAGAAAGGAAAGAGAAGAGGGGTGCACAATAGTGCATATGTCAACTATACGACCATAACTAGAGTCTTGCACCTTTTACAGGTTCTCTTGTTCCTGAGGAAACGGCTGTGAGCTGAGAAACACGCCGAACACGTAGACAATGTAGGATGGTTTTCTTTTTTTATGCTACTATAAATAAATATTTATTATTAACGGATATTCTGTTGATTTACTCAATACTGAGACCTTAACTCGGACAAAAAATTTGAACCTTTATTGGACACCGGTGCAGGGACAGGCTATTATAATTAACCCTACTTGCATAAGTGCTGGATTATAATTCCCTCTTTCCCAAACCCCCTCACTAATTAAAAAAACAAAACAAAAAAAAAAAACTTTCCTTAAAGGGATAGTAACACTTCGTTTTAACTTTATTTTATTTTGTAGGCATTAAAAAAACATGAAGAATGATATAAGTCTTATCTCTCAAACCTTTATGGTTTGAGAGATATTCACAAGCAAAGTTTCCCCCTCCCGCCCCTTTTACCTAGTGTAAACAATCTCTTCTCAGATGTGGAATGCAGTCTATAGACCAGACAGATAACAGCAGGGGACAATCTTCTTCCTGTGAGAACAATGAAAGCCCTGCCCCTCTTGACAAGATTTTCAGGTTTTTCCCTTATCTTAATTGAAGATTGTCCCTCTCTGCAGTCTACCTGGGCACCTCCCTTCTGATCTGGTTGAACAGGGGGGGGATATTTTGTTTGTGAATATCTCTTAAACCATAAAGGTTTCAGAGATAAGACTTATATCATTCTTCATGTTTTTTTAATGCCTACAAAATAAAATAAAGTTAAAATGAAGCATTACTATCCCTTTAATTTCTCTCCACCTTCCCTCTCTCCTCTACCTGATTTCAATGTCTGAATCCCTTTTCCCTCCCTGTACCCATGAAAAAAATTAAAATGCCCCCTCGATCCCTCTCCTTCCCCCATACAGTTATCTTCACAATGCCATTTCCCTCCCTCTGCCCACTTCCATGACCAGAACCCCCTCTAGAGGCAGATGAGAGATCTGGTCAGTGGACGGAATGCTCACATATGTTGCCTGCTTCCTCCGCTGCTATATCACCTCATTTCATGTCATCACAAGGCACTTTTGAGTCCTGGGTGTATGTAACACATTGCCAAGCACTCAAAGGGAGATCCTGAAAGAAGGCGATACTGTAGGGAAAGAATCCGGCAGCAAATTCAAGCATGAACCCCCGCGGCTAAGATATCACGGCTGCCTCCAAAGGGAGTCCTATTTATGGAGATGGGTAGAGGATGGGCAAGGGGGGCACGCAGATAACTGTATTGAGGTGGGTGATGGAGGAATGAGGGGGGAGATTGAGGTGAGACTTAAAATTTGTTTTACTTTTTTTCTCATTTATAATACCCACCCCTCACTTCACATTAGGTGAAAAGGGGTACGAAAAAAAAAGTGTGTTTTATACCCATAGCTGGGAACTCTCTGGATGTGCCTTGGAGACTCTGGTTTTTGTAGCGGATTACCAGCTCTGCAAGGACAGTGGCTAATTCTCCATGAGTGGGAAGTTTCAGAAGAAACTTTGTCTACTTCTCCTCTTCCCACCCTGTTCCTCCCACTTCCGGCCCCCTGTTCTTCCTCCTTCCCATCCTGTTCCTCCCACTTCTCCTCTTCCCAACCTGTTCCTCCCACTTCCTGCCCATTTCTCCTCCTTCCCACTATCACGGTGCCCGTGATTGCCTCCAGTGTTTAGTTGCTGTAACAACTACCATGTTACTTACTGGTTGTCGCTCTATGCAAGTCGCTGTTCTTATAGGTCACTGGTTTAGTGATGTCATCTCTCTGCCCATCTTCTAGGCCTTAAAAGCCTCAGCATTTCCAGTTACCAGTGCCTTTTCCTGGTGTACCTGAGCCTAGTGCTGTGTTGGTCTATTGCTGTTCCTGTGTATTACTCCTGCTTCGTCTGACTACCCGTTACGACTCTGACTCCTGGCTACGTCTGACTACCTGCTCCGGCCTTGACTCCTGGCTACATTTGATTACCCGATCTGGCTCTGACTCCTGGCTACCTCTGATTACCCGCTCCGGCTCTGACCACTGGCTTCGTCTGACTACCCGATCCGGCTCTGACCACTGGCTTCGTCTGACTACTCTGCCTCTGTTTCATTCTGGTTACGATTACCAGCCTCGGCTACCCAGCCCCGGCTACTGAGATCCTTGCTGCCTGGACCTACTTTTTACCGTGCTCGCTACCCCTGTAGCAGCGCTTGTTGGTCAGTCCGTGTCACTGACCTCCTGTGGTCTGTCCGGTTTGGTTGTTGCCTCACCTAGCCTTCTAGGTGCAGTTTGCCTTGCCTCTGGTATACCCTAGCGGTAGGGTATAGTTGCGCTACTATTTACCTGCCTGGTGTAAGACTGAGGTGTAAGACTGAGGAAGTGCCGTGCACTGTCCTCCCATCTAGTCTGTGAAGGTTACCAAGGACCATTCAGATACTAGCTACACCTGCCTAGTGAAAGGTTGAGGAAGTGTCTTGCACTGTCCTCGAGAAGGTGATGGAGTTTAGAGTCACTACTGTGTTGCTCCAGTGTTCTGGAAGCTACTCGCTCCTGTTGCCTGGGTACTCTAGCGTTAGGGTACAAACGTGGGTCTAACCACACTTGCCTAGAGAAGGGCGAAGAAAGTGGCTGCACTGTTCTTCCCTGGCCTTGTGAAAGTGTATTATTCATTGCTGCTACTATTGTGTTTAAAATAAAGTTTATTTTCATTTTATCTGTACTTGTCAAGTGTCGTTATTTTCTTAGTCACTCCGTGACACCCACCCTGTTCCTCCCACTTCTCCTCCTTCCCACCCTGTTCCACCCACTTCTCGTCCTTCCCACACTGTTCCTCTCACTTCCCGCCCACTTTGTGACATTCCCAATTAGCTACACCCCTACCTGCAAGTAAGCCCAACCCCTTTTTGACATGAATCGTTCCATTTTTTATTTGTCAGACGCACCACAGAACACAAAGTTCCCATGTATGATTATACCCAACACATTCACAATATATTCCAGTCCTATTGAAATGTGAGTACCTGTCCGCCTTTGGGCGATTGTGGTATTGGACTTATATTTGACGTATTGCATTACTGGGCCCCCGTCTTCTGTTTCCTTTCTTTCTGTTCTCTACGGTGCAGCTGAATTGCCCCAAATTGCATCCACGATCCTTTACATAAGGCCAACAGAGCCTTAACCGTTTCAGTGCCAGAAAGGTATCCAATGCATAGCACTACAATATATTAGATACCTCTCTGACGCTCAAAGGGTTAAAACTTAAGACTTGCTTCTGTCATAAGGGAATGGACAAAAGCTACACAAAAATGTCACCCAATAAGCCCCTATAAACAGTCATGCACTAGTCCGCGGTAGTAGCAGGGTAGATTTTCCATTAGGCATAGTAAGCAGCTGATTAGAGCACCAAGATCTGAGGGGAGAAGCCTAACCAGTGCTGGCCACACCCACATTCTGAACTGTAGGTGTGGTCACAGCAATGCCCCTGTGCCAGACACCTACTTGTAATACATGGTAACCGGATTATATATCAGTTTATTTTTGCCTTTGCCGGCTATTATTTAACTCGTTGCAATGCATTGACAAGCTCTTCAGCAGAGAAGGGATTAAGAGCTGTTTTTTATGCTTGAATTTTGGAGGTTAAGGGTGTTTTCTGTTCAGGGTAACAGTGGGTGGGGCTAGGGGTGGAGTCAAGTGAGTATTGTAGGTGTGGCCATGGGTGGGGCTAAAGGCACTTGAGGTGTCTTCCTAGTGGCCTGAATCCGGTTCTGCATAGCAATCAAAGGTCTGTTCTCCTCCACTGTAATGAGGTCATTCACTTTTGGGTGGAGCAGACTTAGCCCTCTCATCCTGTCTCCTCTGAAGATCCCGGCCAGCCGCCTCCAGTACGACTTCGCAAGTAACGAATGGCAGAGAGGGCACCGAGGTTCGCCAAGAGAACTGAAAAGAAGAATATAATGGAGTAAAGCAAAGATACATCTCAGTGACCTGATAAAACAGCATATGTGCACAATCATGTAGATGGTAAAGGCAGGGCTGGAGTAGCCATCTAACTATCTTGGCAGACACAGGGGGCATCAACATTTAAATTAACTCTAACATCTTCTGTTAATAACCTCCCATGTATCTCATTGTGGCTAGAAAATCCTAATAATCCCTCTGAGGTTTTCCCTTGACACTTGGAGTGCCAGAGAGGTATGCAATGCATTGTGTAGCAATGTGTTGAATACCTCTCTGGCACTCATAGTGTTAAGGGGATAGTAACACTTAATAAAAAAATTGTATATATAATATATATGTATACACTTTTTTTGCAGGCATTATTCTGATGAGTAAATCAAGGGTGCTTCCACTCCTTTGCGAGTCCTCTGTTACATGAATCAGCTGATCTGCAGATAACCCTCTGATCAGCTGTTTCAGCAAGTACAGAATGGCAGAGAAGCTGTGATATGTAACAGCTTCTCTGTTACATATTAATATAGCAATGGTGTTTTTTTTAAGGTGCTGAAGAGTGAGCACATCCTCTGTGTTCCCCACATGCCATCCTCAATACATCACCATTTAGTAGCCATAAATCTAACCTGTAGTTCCACTGATGTTACATGGAAGTCACTTCAACACAGAGAACAAGATGCTTCTCTACATTCGCTAAATGTTAGGTATTCAAGGGGGATGGGAGACCTTGATCATTAGCATACGATGTTGATGTAATGTTGGAGATGGAGGGGGGGGGGTGGCAGAAAGGATACGTTCACCCTCAGACTTAAGCACCAAGAACAGCAGCATCTCCTCTCCCTTTAGCCTTTGAGTTGCTCACCCCACTCGTACACAAAAGGTTAGGTTGCTACTTGCCTCACCAGGCCTCTCATAGGACATTACCATATTTTCCCACATAAAGGGTGACCCCAAATAAAGGGAAACTCCCAACTTTTCAAATAAAATTGTAAAAATAAATAAATAAATAAATAATATAAGGTGACCTTTTTGCTCACCCTACCTTTATCTTAATGCCGCAGGAAAAGGCAGTCAACCAAGAAAGTGGCCCAGTGGGCGGCATGTTTGACTTTGCCCACTTCCATGTTGACTTTACACGACACAGGAACTTTCTACCAATGTACATGGAGTCTGAGTGTTGATAGAAAGTTCCTGGTAGGACCCTTCTGCGTTGCACAAAATCAGCATTGAGCTGGATGGCAAATTCATGCCGCTCTTTAGACTGTCCTCTAGCAAGACCACCTTTTCCATTACTGCAGAGTAGAGTTGGCGGGAGGGAGCTTTACCAGGGTGCCCAATTTTCTTCCCATCCGACGGGCAGGCTAAACACAGGTTGACCTCGAATATAAGGTCAGGTTGCTTCTTCAGGCTACATGAAAAAAATACAACTTGCCTTATATTTGTGCAAATGCAGTACCTTGAGGTTGGCAAATCTGGGATTACACGGTAGCATTTTATGCAGTAGAACAACTATCCTGGGTACTCAAAAAGTTAAAATTAACTTTCAACAAAATTAAATTGCCCCCCCAAATCCTTATTAACATAACAATATGTCTATACATACTTTTGTTGAATAAGTCTGGCATTAGTGAGAAATACAACTTGTTCGTCAGACATCAGCAGCAGGGATCTTGCTATAGACGCTCTCTGCACCCGCGCCGTCAGTCCATTCCTGTACCTTAAGGTACCAAAGAACTCCACTCACCAATCCAGGAGGAGACCGTGACGCACAGAGCAGACTTTCAGATGCCTTTTCTGTTGCCTGCTGCGGCCTGCCGAACTAGTTGTATTTCTCAGTAATGCCAGACTTGTTCAGCATATTAAAAGTATTTATATGCATATCGCTATGTTAAAGTGTTAGTAATGTCCACAAAAAAAGTTTTTTGCATTTAGAAGAGCTTAAAAAGCTGAGCTAAATGCAAAAAACGTATCTCTCAAACCGCTATGGTTTAAGAGATACAGGCGTTTAAAGTTTGATGTCTCCTACTGACAGCTGTAAACACGGAGGAGCTTGAGCAGAGCCGCAATCTCATTATTTACCACAAATCCCTTCATTGGAATTGTCTAAAACAGAGGTTCTCAACCCGTGCCCTCAGTGGCCACTAACAGGCCAGGACTTATGAATTTCCCTGCTAGAACACAAGTGTGTTGATCAGAGGCTCAGTCGTATTGATTAACTCACCTGTGCTTTCACAAGGAAATCATCAAATCCTGGCCTGTTAGTAGCCACTGAGGGCACGGGCTGAGAACCACTGGTCTAAAATGAGTGCTTCAAAAACCAGGCACACGTTTTAGACCATTCCAATGAAGGGGTTTGTGGTAAATAACAAGATCACAGCTCTGCTCAAGCGCCTCCGTGTCGGCCGACACGGATCTCCTGCTGACAGCTTTACAGCTGTCAGTAGGAGAGATCAAACTTTAAAGGCCTGTGTCTCTTAAACCATAGCGGTTTGAGAGATACGTTTTTTTGCATTTAGCTCAGCTTTTTAATCTCTTCTAAATGCAAAAAACTTTTTTGTGGACATTACTAACACTTTAATAAGGATTTGGGGGGCACTTTAATGTTGCTGAAAGTTCCGCTTTAACTTGTTAACTGGCTCACTGGGCCTCTCCTATGACAACTATCCAGGATTCACAAACAGACAGGCTCAACACCTAGTGCATTTAGGGTTGTCACCCAGACGGTATTATACCAGCAGGCCGGTAAAAAATTGGCTTCTTTCCAATGTTAAGTCTATGGAGGGAATGCCTTGGCCGGAATTTTTTTGAAGAAAAGGTGGCAACCCTAAGTGCATTATTTCTTTATTAATCATGAAATAAAACAAAACAGACAAGTAGCAATTCACAAAGCTCCCAAACCAGAGGGATCAAAACCTCCACAGTCTCATTCCTGCAGGAGTGAATGGAGAAGTCAATGGCTGGATGAAAACATAACACACAGCTGGGTCCTTATGCACCATAAGGCAAATGAGAGCTTGTGGAACTTCTGGAAGCCGGCTGTGCCTTGTTGTATCCAACAGCTGATTGGTGCTTGCTCTCTGAATACCAGGAACTTGGACTGTGGCTTCTCCATTCGACCTCGCAGGCATGGGACCGTGGATGTTTTGCTCATTCAGATCAGCCACTTGGATAGGAAATAATGCTCTAAGTGTTGTGCCAGTCTCTTCTTTTATCCGATTTAACAGTCATGTGGGAGGCCCCGCGAGGCAGAGAGCAACTTCACCCTTCAAGTGTACAGGACAGCTGTTTTCTTGGATCATAGAAAATAGAAAAATACAGGGCGCCCCATAGTGTAGAATAGTTTCAACAACAAATAGAAAAGATATTTGATTGTACTCACAAGTATGGTGATCAGAGGTAAATCTGACAGAATTCGCAGATGGAGAAATTCCCGTCTCCGCTCAGTTACATCGAGAAATCCACCGAGTTCCCAAGATGTCCCATCAACGAGGAATGAATATTCTCCAGTGTATCTCTCTATCGTTTAATTAGTAGATTCTATAAACATCCATCGGTAAAAAAAAAAAAACTCTAAATAAAAAATAAAAATTAAACTGAAATGTTAATGTGGTAATATATAAGATAATAAAGTTGATATGCGGCTCCAAAAAAAGTTAGACTATTTTATTGTAAATATAAAAATTCCATGCAATGGACTCAATGTAACAACTGTTAAAATATATGTATATAAAAAAAAAGGTCTAACGTGTATAGAGGTACTAAACCACCGCTTTCTCAAAGACAATTTTAACAATTGTTACACTGAGTCCATTGCATAGAATTTTTATATCCTATATAATAATTCGCTAATTCGTGTGTAACGCCGCGACATGTGCAGTAGACACTGCTGCACATGCTACAGTCATGCGCAGTAGAGACTGCCCGCACCGCGGCTGATACAGAGCTGTTTTTTCCGAAGGAGCGTCCAGCTCTGTATCAGCCATGGCGCGGGCAGTCTCCACTACGCGTGACCGCCCCGCGACCGGGTGGCAGTGGCCCGTGTAACGGGCTGTTCAACTAGTTTACAATAAAATAGTCTAACTTTTTTTTTTAAGCCGCGCAGCATCGTTATTATCATATATATATTACCACATTAACATTTCAGTTTAATTTTTAATTTTAATTTAGAGTTTTATTTATTTTATACCGATGGACGTTTATAGATTCTACTAATTACACAAGAGAGAGACTTACATTGGAGAATATTCAAGTCCTCGTTGATGGGACATCTTGGGAGCTCGGTGGATTTCTGGATACACCCGAGTGGAGACGGGAATTTCTCCATCTGAGAATTCTGTCAGATTTACCTCTGATCACCAATAAATAGTTCTTCTATTTGTTGTTGAAACTATTCTACACTAGGGGGCGCCCTGTATTTTTCTATTTTCTATGATCCGAGATTTTGTGCAGTTTGGAGAGAGCGTGTTTCAAAGGAGCGGCACACTTTCCACAGAGTCTTATGGCCAACTGTGTTTTGGACGGTTTGATATTCCAAAAAACCCGTTGAGCTGCGATATAAATAAGTAAAACCACAGCATTTACCTTTGTGAGTACCCAATCACTGGGTGTTTTTGGTGGTGGTTAATGTTATTAAATATACTACACAAGGAGGAGTCTTTGTTTGTTTTTTTCATAACACACAACTCCAAAGAAACAAAGGAGAAAGAAGATGAAGCGCCCAATAGTGTAAATACAGTAAAATATTATATTCAAAGAAACATAGAATGCACACTCACGTGTCCAAGTTGTCAGCTACTAATGTATATTAAAGGGATAGTAATGTTTCATAATAAAAGCATCTCAAATTAATCATCATAGGATTTGGTCTTTGGAGAGTGTTATTTCAATTCTGTCAGAGTTGTAGTTCAAGAGTAATTCAATGACAAAGTATCCCCCTCCCGCCCCTTTTACTGATGTAACACTGTTCAGCCAGATCAGAAGGGAGGTGCCCAGGTAGACTGCAGAGAGGGACAATCTTCAATTAAAATAAGGGAAAAACTTGAAAAACTTGTCAAGGGGTGCAGGGCTTTCATTGTTCTCATAGGAAGAAGATTGTCCCCTGCTGTTACCTGTCTGGTCTATGGACTGGATTCCACATCTGAGAAGAGATAACTTACACTAGGTAAAAGGGGCGGGAGGGGGAAAACTTTGCTTGTGAATATCTCTCAAACCATAAAGGTTTGAGACATAAGACTTACATCGTACTTCATGTTTTTTTAATGCCTACAAAATAGAGATAAACAAAGTATTACTATCCCTTTAAAGCTGACTCTCGTGCTGGTGGAGAGATTATACCGTCTTCACTCGGTCTCCGGTGTCTTCTAAATGACTCAATGTATTCCACAAATCCTTCTTTCCCAAAGTATGTATGTGTATAAATATACACTAAATCAATCACCTTCACAAAAATAAAAATGAAATAAAAAAATAATATCTCCTCTAGAGTAATAACAAAAATAGATTAAAAACATTTTATTTTTGTGAAGGTGATTGATTTAGTGTACATTTATTCACATACATACTTTGGTAAAGAAGATTTTGTGGAATACATTGAGACATTTAGAAGACACCGGATACCGAGTGGAGACGGCATAATCTCTCCACCGACACGAGAGTCGGCTTTAATATACATTAGTAGCTGACAACTTGGACATGTGAGTGTGCGTTCTATGTCAGCGTTAATATACATTAGTAGCTGACAACTTGGACATGTGAGTGTGAATTCTATGTCAGCTTTAATATACATTAGGAGCTGACAACTTGGAGATGTGAGTGTGCATTCTATGTCAGCTTTAATATACATTAGTAGCTGACAACTTGGACATGTGAGTGTGCATTCTATGTCAACGTTAATGTACATTAGGAGCTGACAACTTGGGAGATGTGAGTGTGCATTCTATGTCAGCTTTAATATACATTAGTAGCTGACAACTTGGACATGTGAGTGTGCATTCTATGTCAACGTTAATATACATTAGTAGCTGACAACTTGGACATGTGAGTGTGCATTCTATGTCAGCTTTAATATACATTAGTAGCTGACAACTTGGACATGTGAGTGTGCATTCTATGTCAACGTTAATATACATTAGTTGCTGACAACTTGGACATGTGAGTGTGCATTCTATGTCAGCTTTAATATACATTAGTAGCTGACAACTTGGACATGTGAGTGTGAATTCTATGTCAGCTTTAATATACATTAGTAGCTGACAACTTGGACATGTGAGTGTGCATTCTATGTCAACGTTAATATACATTAGTAGCTGACAACTTGGACATGTGAGTGTGAATTCTATGTCAGCTTTAATATACATTAGTAGCTGACAACTTGGACATGTGAGTGTGCATTCTATGTCAGCGTTAATATACATTAGTAGCTGACAACTTGGACATGTGAGTGTGCGTTCCTATGTCAGCTTTAATATACATTAGTAGCTGACAACTTGGACATGTGAGTGTGCATTCTATGTCAGCGTTAATATACATTAGTAGCTGACAACTTGGACATGTGAGTGTGCATTCTATGTCAACGTTAATATACATTAGTAGCTGACAACTTGGACATGTGAGTGTGCATTCTATCTCAGCGTTAATATACATTAGTAGCTGACAACTTGGACATGTGAGTGTGAGTTCTATGTCAGCGTTAATATACATTAGTAGCTGACAACCTGGACATGTGAGTGTGAATTCTATGTCAGCGTTAATATACATTAGTAGCTGACAACTTGGACATGTGAGTGTGCATTCTATGTCAGCGTTAATGTACATTAGGAGCTTACAACTTGGACATGTGAGTGTGCGTTCTATGTCAGCTTTAATATACATTAGTAGCTGACAACTTGGACATGTGAGTGTGCGTTCTATGTCAGCGTTAATGTACATTAGTAGCTGACAACTTGGACATGTGAGTGTGCGTTCTATGTCAGCGTTAATGTACATTAGGAGCTTACAACTTGGACATGTGAGTGTGCGTTCTATGTCAGCGTTAATATACATTAGTAGCTGACAACTTGGACATGTGAGTGTGCATTCTATGTCAGCGTTAATGTACATTAGGAGCTTACAACTTGGACATGTGAGTGTGCGTTCTATGTCAGCTTTAATATACATTAGTAGCTGACAACTTGGACATGTGAGTGTGCGTTCTATGTCAGCTTTAATATACATTAGTAGCTGACAACTTGGACATGTGACTGTGCGTTCTATGTCAGCTTTAATATACATTAGTAGCTGACAACTTGGACATGTGAGTGTGCGTTCTATGTCAGCTTTAATATACATTAGTAGCTGACAACTTGGACATGTGAGTGTGCATTCTATGTCAACGTTAATATACATTAGTAGCTGACAACTTGGACATGTGAGTGTGCATTCTATGTCAGCGTTAATGTACATTAGGAGCTTACAACTTGGACATGTGAGTGTGCGTTCTATGTCAGCTTTAATATACATTAGTAGCTGACAACTTGGACATGTGAGTGTGCGTTCTATGTCAGCGTTAATATACATTAGTAGCTGACAACTTGGACATGTGAGTGTGCATTCTATGTCAACGTTAATATACATTAGTAGCTGACAACTTGGACATGTGAGTGTGCATTCTATGTCAACGTTAATATACATTAGTAGCTGACAACTTGGACATGTGAGTGTGCATTCTATGTCAGCGTTAATATACATTAGTAGCTGACAACTTGGACATGTGAGTGTGCATTCTATGTCAACGTTAATATACATTAGTAGCTGACAACTTGGACATGTGAGTGTGAATTCTATGTCAGCGTTAATGTACATTAGGAGCTGACAACTTGGACATGTGAGTGTGAATTCTATGTCAGCGTTAATGTACATTAGGAGCTGACAACTTGGACATGTGAGTGTGAATTCTATGTCAGCGTTAAAGGGATAGTAATACCTAAAATGTAAAAAAAAATATGTTGTAGGGTTTATCCCCCTGAGTAAAACAAGGGTACTCCCACTACTGAAAGGTGTTTCATTCAAAAGTTATTAATTTTCAAAGTTGAATTTTTTAGGTGCAATATCACAGTGGCCTGAAATTGTACAGTGGCGCTGTTGCTACACGATCCTATGGACAGCTCTGGTCTCAGGACCATAAATCTCCATAGGATGGTGTAGCAACAGCGCCACTGTACAATTTCAGGCCACTGTGATATTGCACCTAAAAAATTTAACTTTGAAAATTAATAACTTTGGAATGAAACACCTTTCAGTAGTGGGAGTACTCTTGTTTTACTCAGGGGGATAAACCCTACAACATATTTTTTTTTACATTTTAGGTATGACTATCCCTTTAATATACATTAGTAGCTGACAACTTGGACATGTGAGTGTGCATTCTATGTCAACGTTAATGTACATTAGGAGCTGACAACTTGGACATGTGAGTGTGCATTCTATCTCAGCGTTAATATACATTAGTAGCTGACAACTTGGACATGTGAGTGTGCATTCTATGTCAACGTTAATATACATTAGTAACTGACAACTTAGACATGTGAGTGTGCATTCTATGTCAACGTTAATATACATTAGTAGCTGACAACTTGGACATGTGAGTGTGCATTCTATGTCAACGTTAATATACATTAGTAGCTGACAACTTGGACATGTGAGTGTGAATTCTATGTCAACGTTAATATACATTAGTAGCTGACAACTTGGACATGTGAGTGTGCATTCTATGTCAACGTTAATATACATTAGTAGCTGACAACTTGGACATGTGAGTGTGCATTCTATGTCAACGTTAATATACATTAGTAACTGACAACTTGGACATGTGAGTGTGCATTCTATGTCAACGTTAATATACATTAGTAGCTGACAACTTGGACATGTGAGTGTGCATTCTATGTCAACGTTAATATACATTAGTAGCTGACAACTTAGACATGTGACTGTGCATTCTATCTCAGCGTTAATGTACATTAGTAGCTGACAACTTGGACATGTGAGTGTGAGTTCTATCTCAGCGTTAATATACATTAGGAGCTTACAACTTGGACATGTGAGTGTGAATTCTATGTCAGCGTTAATATACATTAGTAGCTGACAACTTGGACATGTGACTGTGAATTCTATCTCAGCGTTAATATACATTAGGAGCTTACAACTTGGACATGTGAGTGTGAATTCTATGTCAGCGTTAATATACATTAGTAGCTGACAACTTGGACACGTGACTGTGCATTCTATGTGTCATTTGTTTGAATATATGTCACAGGAACCACTGGGCCCCTGGCTCCTGGAGGGGCCTGAGGACCAGCCTCCTGCCCACAGACTATGGACCTAGCCCTGGAACAGGGTATGGCCTCTCCCTGAGACTAATCTCTGTGCTGTTTTCCCCTTGCCATGGAGGATCCTGTAATAGATCATAGTCTGTTACTGGAGCCCTTGTCTGGGAATGGAACTGTTATCCTAAGAACCCCAGAGCCTGTGGACATTTCTGGGCCCAAGGAGACTGACAACCATGGACTGCTGGCCTGCTTCCAAGGAAATGCGCAGTAAGGGTTAATTATTTGAGTTTAGCCAAAGTTACTTCCAATGTGTATTGTAGCCCCTCATGCCAGTGTATTGTGAACTGTATTGAGACCCCCTGTGGTGTGCTAACCTAATCACATCTGTCCCTTTGTATTGTGTTGTACCATTTGTTGCTAGCCCTTTTGTGTGGTAATGCAATCATGTCTGTGTTGTTGTATTTGCTGGGACCTTCTGTTATTGGCCCTTTGTCTTGTATATTGTGATTGTATTATCCCTGTGAGTCACCTATTGTATCCTGCCTGCCCATGTATTTCAATGTAGGTTTTGTGTATAAATATGTGTGGTTTGTTCCAATAAAGGTAGTTGTTATTCTAACCCCAAGACACTGGTGTTGTCTGATGCTTGGGGTAAAGCTTGCTGTATCCAGAGTGTGCTCTTGGTACCCCAACACTAGTTTTGCCTAGTTTTGGGGTATATTGCGGTATGCTGTTGGATGTCCATCTGGCTCGTAGCGGAAGAAGTGACCATTGACGGGGACACCAAGGCTGGGTGTCCGCTGGTACCGTCACAATATATTTGACTGTATTTACACTATTGAGCACTCCATCTTCTTTCTCCTTTATTTCTTTGGAGTTGTGCGTTATGGTTCACCCGTCTTGAGAGGACGTGGGGAAGAGGAGCTGCCTCATACCTGGATCTGGGTCAGGTGTAATACACCCAGTGAAGCACTATAGCTGTCTGTCATATAAGTGACTGATAGCCACTTATTTTGTGAGTACCCACGAGTGGGGTGATCTTTGGTGCAGGATATAATATGTAGAGGTTTCACTGCAACAGGGCACCCCTCTGTGCTCTCTTGTTCTTTTCGTTCCTTTGGGTTTTTTGTTTTTTTTCTCTCTTGTTTTTGATTTCACAGGATAGTTGTTTTACTTACCAAGTACAAAGCTATGGTTAAATCCCCAATTTGTCAACTTTAGGGAGGCAAATTTATTTCTGTGAGCTCCGACATCGTGGTCAGGTATTGGACCTTAGTGCATGTGGTGAATAGCCACATTCAATCAATCAATCTATAACTTTTTTGAAATGCGTTTTTCAGGATTTTTTTGTTATTCTGTCTCTCGCTGTTCAAATTAACCTACCATTAAAATTATAGACTGATCATTTCTTTGTCAGTGGGCAAACGTACAGAATCAGCAGGGGGATCAAATAATTTTTTCCCTCACTTTATATGTATAAACGGATATAGCCCTGTGTCCACATTTACCTGTCTTCCAGCTGTCTGAGGACTGCAGGTTAGAAGATTTCGCTGCCCAAGATGCAAAGGCAAGAAGCACTAAGCAGACCTCACCTTTTCCAGAGAACGTCCTAGGAGCAAGGGTGCCACCTGTAGGTAAAGGAAAGGAGCAGAGAAGTTTCCTTACACTAAACAATATAAAGGAGGGGTGAGTCTATTTAACTCTGTAAAAAGGGTTGGTTGTAGGGTTTTCAGGGCCAGCTGCAAAATAATTTAAATGTTAAATCCCCCAGAAACCCGACAAAACAATTTGAAAACAACAGTTCAAATGGATCTGCATTATTGATAGGGATACCACAGAGCTTACAGCTGAAATTGGTCTACCCTAGTGATACCACAGAGCTTCCAGTTGAAATGGGTCTACCCTAGTGATACCACAGAGCTTACAATAGAAATGGATCTGCATTAGTGATATCACAGAGCTTACAGTAGAAATGGGTCTACCCTAGTGATACCACAGAGCTTACAACTGAAATGGATCTACCCTAGTGATACCACAGAGCTTACAGTAGAATAGGAGCTACATTAGTGATACCACAGAGCTTACAATAGAAATGGATCTGCATTAGTGATATCACAGAGCTTACAACTGAAATGACTCTACCCTAGTGATACCACAGAGCTTACAGTAGAAATGGATCTACCCTAGTGATACCACAGAGCTTACAATTGAAAAGGAGCTACACTAGTGATACCACAGAACTTACAATTGAAAAGGAGCTACACTAGTGATACCACAGAACTTACAATTGAAAAGGAGCTACACTAGTGATACCACAGAACTTACAATTGAAAAGGAGCTACACTAGTGATACCACAGAGCTTACCATTGAAATGGAGCTACACTAGTGATACCATGGAGCTTACAATTGAAAAGGAGCTACACTAGTGATACCACAGAGCTAACAATTGAAATGGTACTACTCTAGTGATACCACAGGAGTCACCGAGCCACACATACTGATTCCCAGCCTTGTCTCAATTGCCCTAATAGCCATAGAAACACACATACTGACCCCCAGCCTTGTTTCACTGCACTGGAACACCTAGAATCAACCATATGACCCTCTGCTTTGGGCAGACACAGCACCCAAAATCGGTTCCTCTACATATTTTAGAGCTGAGATGCACAGGTACATCCCCAGCCCCAAATGATTTGCTCCTCTTTATAATTATGTAGAATAAGTGAAAACAAAAAAAAAGCTGTTTCAGGAGAGAAATACTTTCCTCAGAATCTGGTAGAAGATTTAATGGCTATTTATTTTTGAAACATAAAAATTGTTGAATATTCAGGTATGGCACATAACATGTTATCCTCACTTGTCTTGGGATAGGTCACTGATAAAATTACTTATTGACAGAGCCTACTGTAATCAGTATGTGTTTGTTTGGTGCTCTCCTTTTAAAGGCAAAGTAACACACTATGTAAATATTATATATATTATATATAAAATAATCCTATATAATAATTTGCTAATGTATGTTTGTCAGAAGCCGTCATGCGCAGTAGAGACTGCCCGCGCCGCAGCTGATAACGGAGTTGGGCGCTCCGAATTCAGACCGTAGTCCTCTCTGCGCAGACTATGGTCTGAATTCTGAACGCCCCGCTCCGTTATCAGCAGCGGCGCGGCTAGTCTCTACTGCGCATAACTGCACCGCGGCCTTTGCTGCCTGGCACTGTGGCCCATGTACATGGGTTGTTCAACTAGACCCAGAGCGGCTTCAAAAGGGAGGACTGAGTATGCGCGAGCCCAACCCGGAAGAGGGCCGACAAGACGAGTGTCGGAAGGCAGAGGACACCATCGGAAGAATCGGGATGGAGGTGACACTCCTCCAGTCATTCCAGACCCATCCAACCTCGACCCCACCGCACTGATCCATACCAGCCGACCATGATAGCCGGCCTCGGCTGGTGCAGCCCGCAACCAGCATTCAGGAGGGGAGAAATCCGAGAACAGAGCTCGCAATGAGGTCAGCTGTACTGGGCAATACCACCCCAGATACCACAAGTAATTCCAAATTTCCCAGAGGCTACAGAGGTTTCCAATTCATTTAACCCTTTGAGTGCCAGAGGAGTATGCCATGTATTGCTTTATCAATGCCTTGCATACCCTTCTGATACTCAAAGGGTTGTAGCAAAGAATGGACTGAAAGTAAAGCCTTTATATAGCTGTAATGATCAGTACTCCTAAACAATAATATTAGCACCATAAACAACAAATTAAAAAAGTCTAATAATTTAAATTAGGTTTTTAACCCCTTAAATGCTAGAAAGGGTGGATGCAGTTTGTCAAGGTCCCACCAATCACACTGTGCCAGTCCCCCATCACCGCTACCATATACATATACCACATTGTAGGTTGTATTTTATTTTTTTTATCACTGGACATCATCATGAATATGTGCCAGTGTCACTTAAAGGGATAGTAATACTTCATTTTATCTTTATTTTATTTTGTAGGCATTAAAAAAACATGAAGAACGATATAAAAGTCTTATCTCTCAAATCTTTATGGTTTGAGAGATATTCACAAGCAAGGTTTCCCCTCCCTCCCCTTTTACCTAGTGTAAGCCATCTCTTCTCAGATGTGGAATGCAGTCTATAGACCAGACAGATAACAGAAGGGGACAACTTCTTCCTATGAGAACAATGAAAGCTCTGCCCCCCCTTGACAAGTGTTTCAGGTTTTTCCCTTATCTTAATTGAAGATTGTCCCTCTCTGCAGTCTACCTGGGCACCTCCCTTCTGCTCTGGCTGAGCAGTGTTACATCAGTAGAAGGGGCGGGAGGGGGATACTTTGTCATTGAATTTCACTTGAACTACAACTCTGACAGAATTGAAATAACACTCTCCAAAGTCCAAATACTATGATGATTAATTAGAGCTGCTTTTATTATGAAACATTACTATCCCTTTAAGTACTGACAAAATGGTCCACAAAACCCATTTAACCATCATAACAAAGTCTAATCGTAACTTGGTATGTCGCTTGACCCCAGCATCACTTTTGGTCTTCATATTGATAAATGAACATCCAAACTCCATCCTACAAGAGGCGCTCTCTGTCTAAGGCCCCAGGTAAGAAAACAGATGCTAATTGTAGTCATAGACTAGGGGGGGTGTAGTGTATGCTTCTGCACCACAAATCCATCTTAGTAATCGCAACACTCTGTATAATTCATTGGGGTTATGCACGAAGGAGTGATAAAGTGGAGATAACTTCTCCAGTGATATCACTTCTCCAGTTCTTATGTTATTGTATGGAGCCAATGCACTAAGATCTCCACAAACTGAGGACACAGGAAGAGGAGCTCAACGGTATCCACCCGAAGCATCAGACCACAGTTAATGATATGGTTAAAAACTCCAATTTACATATATAGCCTATGATTAAGTAGACTGTATGTTTACGAAACGCGTTAGGATTTATAAAGTCCTCAATGTGCAACCTTTTATGAGTATATTTTCAATAAACTGGAGTTTTTAACCATATCATTAACTGTGGTCTGATGCTTCGGGTGGATACTGTTGAGCTCCTCTTCCTGTGTCCTCATGTTTGTGGAAGTCTTGGCTGAGATTGACGAGGGTGCTCCGGTTCCACCAAACATATGGATATGGGCGAGTTCAATGTGCTTTTTGAACTATGAAATTTTATACATATATATATATATATATATATATATATATATATATATATATATATATATGAATAGGGCTTTGTCCCTTCAATACTTGAGATTTTTAGCAGCAACTGTTAAAAATATTGTTTTGCTACATTATGCACTAAGATCTCCAAAGTTGGATGAATCTTAGTGTTTTGGCTCCATAGAATAACATAGGAATTGGAGAAGTGATATCACTGGAGAACTTATCTCCACTTTATCACTCCTTAGTGCACAACCCCAATTATATTGCTTTCCTTTCCAATATAATTACACCACCAGTCATATGTTTATGTGTATATGTGTGTGTATGTGTGTATAATGTTTCTTTATTTTGTATAAATCTGTAACTTTGTACTGTAAAAGCTCTACCGTACATACTTGAAAACAAGAGAAATCTCATTATATTCTTCCTGGCAAATAATTATAAATAAAATAATCGCAAGAGGACAGGTTCAATTTAAAGGGATAGTAATACTTGAAAGTAATTTTATTTTATATTGTAGCCCTTAAAAAACATTAAAAATGATATAAGACTTATCTCCCAAACCTTTATGGTTTGGGAGATATTCACAAGTAAAATAAAGTAAAGTTCACTTTTCCTGGCTGTTTCAGCCAAGTCTGCCATCTAGTGGACAGATTTGGAATCTGGTCCACAGATCAACCTGCAGCTCTATAGCACAACTTCATTGGAACTGTGTACAAAGCTTGCAAGCACACTTTGTAGACCATTCCAATGAAGAAATTCTTTTTAACCCTTTGAGTGCCAGAGGGATACGCAACACCTTGCTTTGCAATGCGTTGTGTACCACTCTGGCACTCAAACGGTTAAAGATTGTGATATCAGCACTTCTGGAGAGCCACAGCCGGTCAAGGGACCGGATTCCAAATCTGAGAGCTAGAACGGTGACGTCATTCAGGGGGAAACTTTGCTTGTGAATATCTACCAAACCATAAAGGTTTGGGAGATAAGACTTATATCATTTTTAATGTTTTTTTTAAGGGCTACAATTTAAAATACAATTATTTTCAAGTATTACTATCCCTTTAAAACCAATTGACATGTTCATTTGTCCCCTATGGTGCAGTTGGCTTGACCCAGAATTAATTGCTTTTTCATTGTGCTCATGGCCTTTATTTTCCATCTATCTTCTCTCCGGGCCTTCATCTCCCTCATGTCCCTCAGATAGTCCCCCTTTACCTGTTGTAGTTACACACGTATCATCAGTCGGTTCCCGCTTCTTCTGAACGACCAGTTTCCCTTCCGTTCCTCTTAAGTGAGGTTCCCCTCTCAGACTGATTCCTCTTCTAACCCTGCACAGTCCTTGTGGGAGAAAGGATTGGAGAGCCGTGGCAGCGCTTTGTGCGTGGGAGGCCGGTACGCGGATCATGACCCCATCACTGTCCTGTTGATGCTCTGTCCTATCCGGGAAAAAGAACTCATAGGCTTCTGGGTGACAGAGAACAACAGGTGGAGGTTTACTACTCGACTGTCTGGCTGGGACGGATACCAAATCCTCTCTGGACACTTGTTTCACCTGTTCCTCCTTTTTATTCATGTTTCTGTTTTCTTCCTCGCTGGTTTCAATAAAAAAGTATTCGTACATGTCAGGGGTATACATTATTCCTTCTTCATGACCCCTGAGAGTTTTAGGTTTGATGTCAGTACTTCCCATTTCTGAAGTATCGTCATAAAAGAAATCATACATCTCAGCAAGGGTGAAGGCTGTGTCCTCACAGGGCTCTGATTGGAGCTGCCCAGACTTCTTATCCAAGTTCTGTTCTGGAATAACACCGGTTGGATGGGTTAATGTTACAGCTGTATTTCCAGTAGTAGACCCTTTGTAGTCACCAGGCTCTTGTGCTGCAGCACGGTTCCCATCGACTATATCTGCTTCATGACTGACTGAGCCTGGATTGTATAAATTCTGCTTCCCAACGGAGGGGTCTGGGATATTGTGCTGCAAGCATGAGGGATCTGTCATGGTTCTGGATATAACATGTAGACCACTGTCTCTTTCAGTAGAGCTACCATTATTCCTCTTTGTATCATGAAGATTATGTTTACTTGTGTTGTTATAATTGAACTTGGGGGGCTCACTTAAACCCCATGTTGTCTGACAGCTGGATGGCAGCTCACTCACCTCCTTTGCTGTATTTAAGTGACTAAATTGCGCCGTGCTTGTTCTTCCAGATGTAGGAGGTTGATAGCTTTCAGCACCCTTCACAGTTTCAGAAGTAATTGTGAACGCCTCTGGGCTACTTCCCCTAATGTACCCATCTGGAGAGGAAGCCCCATTGACTGAGGGATGAGTTTGAATTTCATGTAGTGAAGAGTCAGGTGAGTCATTAACACTGTTCACATGTAGGGACTCCTCTGTGGTCCTAGAAGGAGAACTAAAAACTGAACATGGGAGGGATCCATTGTGAGAATGGTTCCTCTCCATCTGATCATCAGGAAGTCTGCTTCTCGGAGTCGTGTGTCCTGCTGGAACAGAATGTATTTCTCCTCCATACTGATGTGTTCTATGTTTGTTCAGAGTCCTCAGCTGGTCCACTAAACTTAAATCCTCTTCATCAACTGGAGATGTATCTATACATTGATACTGCATGCATTGCCCTCCTCCTTGCTTAGTTACTGGAATGTTCCCATTGGGTTCTGCCACCTTCCCTCTGTGCACACGAGTGTCCCTTTGACAGAGAAATCTAACCACAGAACCAAAGTCCCCTTCATCTTCACTCCCAGACAGCACATCTTCATCTGAGACTATCCTGCAGTACCTGGCATGTTCTACTGGTGCTGCCGGTTCAGAAGCCTTCTGCTTTGCTGGATTCTCTTCTTGGGGTGGACACAAGCTGACTCGGATGACCTTGGGTCTGCTGGAGCCTGTGCGATATGGTACATCTTCATGTTCTGGGTCGCTCAACAAGAGTTCCTCTTCAGTGGCCAGGGAGACGGGCATCAGCCCGCATTCCTCCGCTGTCTCGTAAAATTCTGCCCAGTCCCGATCATTGATCTGTATACTGTATTCAAAGTTATCCATTCCTGCAAATAAGAAGGCAAACAATGATGAGTGGTGACTTATTAGGACAATATTCACCAAAGAATAGATGAGAAAGCCAATGGCACCATAATGAAAAAAAACAAACAAAAAACACAATTTGTTTAGAATAGGGGATTTTAACCCCTTGAATG
This sequence comes from Rhinophrynus dorsalis, assembly GCA_037306005.1. Classification (NCBI taxonomy): domain Eukaryota; kingdom Metazoa; phylum Chordata; class Amphibia; order Anura; family Rhinophrynidae; genus Rhinophrynus; species Rhinophrynus dorsalis. Next base: position 390,956,815 of record CM074724.1, read on the forward strand.
CTAGAGAGGTCTCCGTTGCTTTGCAATGCTTTGGAGACCTCTTTAGCATTCAAGGAGTTTAAAACCTAAATTTAAATGGAGTAGTATGCTTTTATTATGAAAAAAAAAAATTTAACGGCTGAGTACAACATGCTCCGTCACTTTGCGAGTTTGAATGGCTATAACTTTTGAATACAGCAACTGCCATCAGTGGTAATACCATGGAAGAGTCCGAAAAAAAACTTTTACATAAAAAAAAAAAAAAGTTTACTTTTCCTTTGTCAATGAACTTTGTTTTTTTTACTTGTATACACCTACGGTGCAGCTGGTTTGGAAAACAATTGCTCCACATTTGACTTTGTACATATGGCCACAGAATCAATACATATTTGCACCGAGGTATAGCAGGAGACCAGTAGAGTATAATGATACCTTTGTTGGCTAACTGAGTGCCTCGGCGACCCTCTAAAGGCAACATCTGTTGCCCACGCACATGTCGCCCCCGTCTGGAAGCAGTTTGGAGGAATAATTGGGGTAACTGCAGCGGCACACCAGTGCATTGCATAGCAATGTCGGTGCAGTATTCCCCCCAAAAAAAGCATAGTCTGTATCTGCCTGAGTTGCCTGCAGCCATACACAGCGCACCCTGCAGGATGAAACTAGAAAGAGGAAATAATGGTGTGTGTGTCAGTCGGCCAAATGACACACACACACATACACACAGTTCATTAATTAGTTCCTCTTCCTAGTTTCATCCTCAGATGCAGACTATGCTTTTTGTTGGAGGAATACTGCACTGGCATTGCTATGCAATGCACAGGTGTGACTGCAGTTTCCCACAGGTGAACTGTATGCTGGGGCGATATATTTAGATGTTGCCCTTTGGATGCTGGTGACATTCTGATGTTGGTCCTTTGACTCAGATGACATTCTGATGATGCCCTTTTGAGTCTAAAATCCTTAAAAGTAAATGCTTCTTTATATCTAAAAACAGTATGCAACTGTGTATATATATATATATATATATATATATATATATATATATATATATATATATATATATATATATATAAAAGAGAGAAAGGCTCATAACATAATTTATGTCTCCTCAGGAGACACACACACACCCAGGGGCGGCAATAAGGAGGGGTTACTGCTCCCATTGGGTGATTCAATAGGAGCGTGATTTTCACACCAATTGCAGTGGCCGAAGGCCACTGCTATTGGTGTGAAAATCATGCAGGGAGTTGGCCTGCCCCCACTATGCAGCCTGCCCACCACTATCAAAGTCAGAAAAAAACAAAATGGCTGCCACTTGCTCCTACACCACAGACAAACACACACATGCCCCACTCACACAGCACCAAACACACACACATGCCCCACTCACACAGCACCAGACACACACACACACACATGCCACACTCACACAGCACCAGACACACACACACATGCCACACTCACACACACAGCGCCACACACACAAAAGCCAGAAAGAAATATGGCTGACACACAGTCACTCACCCTGACTCCCAGTGGCCTCAGCAGGACCTGTACTACAGCCACTGAGGAACAAAATGGCACTCAAAGGGTTAAGGTAGGTCCTCATTGCTCAATTATTTCTTCACTGTCATCATTTGCCATACAACACAGAGGACAGACAGTCATCAGGTACACACTTAACCCACTGACTGCCACAGGGTTGTGTATCAAGCTTTACCCCTCAGGCAGTGTGTTCAAACCCCTCACACTGTAAACTTGCATTTCCCTCCCACTTCTCCTCCTTCCCCAGCCCATTACTAACACTTTTCCACATTTCTCTTAAGCCCCGTCCCCTACTCGCGATTAAGCCCCACCCACTTTTAACCCAAATTGCCCCATTGCTCTCTCCACATCAGCACCATATGAGGGACTCCACCAGTAAAAGTTCCCAGGTATTACACACACAAGCCCCACTCACCCAGCACCAAACACCCATACACACACACACAAAGCCAGAAATAAATATGGCTGACACACAGTCACTCACCCTGACTCCCAGTGGCCTCAGCAGGGCCTGTAGTACAGCCACTGAAGGGTGCTACAGCACCAGGGGACCAAAATGGCACTCAGAGGGTAAAGGTAGGCCCTCATTACTGAATTACTTCTTCACTGTCATCATTTGCCATGCAAGACACAGGACAGACAGTCATCAGGTTCACACTTAACCCACTGACTGCCACAGGGTTGTATATCAAGTTTTACCCCTCAGGGAGTGTGTTCAAACCCCTCACACTGTAAACTTGCATTTCCCTCCCACATCTCCTCCTTCTCCAGCCTATTACTAACACTTTTTCCACATTTCTCTTAAGCCCCACCCACTTTTAATCCAGATTGCCCCATTTGTGTCTCCACATCAGCACCACATGACTCCCCTCCAGGGACTCCACAAGTCAATGTTCCCAGGTATGAATACATTTCCCACTGCTATTTAACTCTGACATGCCTCTCTATACCTTAACCCTTTGAGTGCCAGAGGGGTGCACAACTCATGCATGCATGTGGTTCTGCGCATATATGTTGCGTGTGTGTGTGTGTGTACATCTCTGTTACATATTTGTGTGCATGTCTGCATCTCCGGTGTGTGTGTGTGCATGTCTTTTGCATGTCTCTGCCGCTCACTGTGTGTTGCATATATCTGTGTTTATCAGTGTGTCTACATTTCACACACGTGTGCCCAACAGTCATAACATGACGGCCAATGCCGTACCACATATTGTATAAGCACCCAACATGTGTCACTTAACCCTTTCACTGCCAGAGGACTATACAACTCATTACACAGCAATGTGTTGCGTACCTCTCTCACACTCACAGTTACTTCACTCCAACCAACTGCTACACTAGGTCTGTATAATGCAGTAACCTTACAGCCCTGTATTTCATGTCTACTTCACTGTCTATGTACAGTCATTTGTCCCCCTCACCCATTACTTTACTTCACTCTCCCTCTTCTCCTCAATCTCTCATCTCCTCCTCCCTTGTCACCCCCACTCACCTATCCCCTAGCCATTCATCCATAGTCCCAATCTCACCATTTTACTCCCACATCACCATTACATTATCTATCACATTATCTATCACAGCATCTGTTACTTAACCCTCTGTCTGCCAACCTATTTCTTCAAATGTACTGCAGTATCCATTGCTGTAATCTAAATTATTCCTTTACTCACAAGCATCTTCTCACTGTGACCTTCACCAAGTACATAGCACACTCACTTCAACTGTAAGGATACAGGGTCTTATTCATCAAGTAACACAGCACACTCACTTCAACTGTAAGGATACCAGGGTCTTATTCATCAAGTACCACAGCACACTCACTTCAACTGTAAGGATACAGGGCCTTATTCATCAAGTAACACAGTGCACTTACTTCAACTGTAAGGATACAGGGCCTTATTCATCAAGTAACACAGCACACTCACTTCAACTGTAAGGATACAGGGTCTTATTCATCAAGTAACACAGCGCACTCACTTCAACTGTAAGGATACAGGGCCTTATTCATCACGTAACAGCACACTCACTTCAACTGTAAGGATACAGGGCCTTATTCATCAAGTAACACAGCACACTCACTTCAACTGTAAGGATATAGGGCCTTATTCATCAAGTAACACAACACACTTACTTCAACTGTACGGATACAGGGTCTTATTCATCATGTAACACAGCACACTCACTTCAACTGTAAGGATACAGGGCCTTATTCATCAAGCTGAAGAGCTGCAATTAAAACATTTTTTACAACTCTTATTAGCATATCTGCATCACCACTGTGTCTGTCACTCACTGTCTGCATATCTGACATACGTCCATGTATGTGTGTGTCTGTATGTATGTGTTTCACAGTGACACACTCTGTCTCTTTAAGTGCGTGTCTGTAACACTGCATATTTCTGTTTCACACAATGTCTCTCTGTGTAAATAATATGACGGGCAACGCCGTCCCACATCGCTAGTATATATACACACACACATACTAGCAATGTGGCACAGCGTTGCCCATCATGTTATGCCCATTGAGCATACGTGTCTGAAATGTAGACACACTGATAAACACAGACATATGCAACACACAGGCAGACACATACACACAGTGAGCAGCAGAAACATGCAAAAGACATGCACACACACACCGGAGATGCACACATGTGCACACACATGTAACAGATGTACACATACACATGCACGCAACACACATGCTCACACGCAGGCAACAGACATGCACACACACACACACGCAACAGACATGCACACACACGCAACAGACATGCGCACACACGCAACAGACATGTGCACACGCAACAGACATACACACACACGCACACACAGAGGGGACACTGACACAGTGATAGGCCCCCCCGTGTGTGGAGGTTCCAGCTCTTGCTAGTTCCCCGGATCCATAAGTTCTGAATGTAGAAGTGTGGGCTGTGGCCACCCGGAGATTAATGTAGGAACTTTACAGTCCTATGTAAGTAAAAATCTTGTATTGAAGTGAATATCTGTAGTATTCAGAGCATTAGAAGCCAAATGTAGCCCTCTAAGGACCAGACGACATCGCTTCACAAGGTGTAGCTGTCTCCCACTCTGGTCCTGAAACCGTTAAATCAGTAGTATTTGTTATTTCATTTACTTTGTGTGTTTGGCGTGTAGAAGTGGAAAGCACAAAATAAAAGGAGATTATGTGAGAGAGACTTATCCCAACATGTTAACTCATAGAGTGCCATGCAGTATACAGTGGTGTGTCATGTCAGAGTTAACCCTTTGAATGCTGGAAAGGCATTCAATACGTTGTGGTGCAATGCATTAGTTACTTCTCTGGTTAAACAGAGTGGTGTTAATGTATAAAGACGTTGTCCCAGTGTCATAAATAATGTAGATTCAGTGCCTCACATTACTGGCTCTGGTACAGTGGAGATACTCCCCCCCACAACGTGCCTCTCAATGTCCGGATCCAGTGCGGGAGGAAGAAGCCTCTGTTGATTGTGAGGACACAGGCTTGAGCCTAGGGGCTGGCAGGGGTATCAGCTGTGGAGAGGCAGTACTGGGCGTCTGGGATTTGAGGAAAGACCAGGAATCCTGCCCGTTCACTGTCCATATATAAAAAAGGCCCCAAAAAACCCCAAAATGATCACACCGGACAAATTCAAGATTATCTCATGTTTTAAAGGGATGGTAATACTTCTATTAAAGGAATAGTATTGTCAAGATATTAAAACAGTGAATATCGTAGCTATTGAAAAATGAAACTAAATGTCCAAAGTCCCATCTCGTCACACCTTTATGGTTTGAGAGATATTCGCTGTTAAAATTTCCCCCTCCCTCCCCTTTCCCTGACATCAGCGCTCTAGCTGACTGCAGGGGAATCCGGTCCCGGGACTGGGGGAAGCTCTTCAGCAGAACCGAGATCACGATCTTGAAAAAGAAGTGCTTCACTGGAACAGTCTACAAAGTGCACTAACACACCAAGCACACTTTGTAGACTGTAACTAATAACTAACATTATTAGTAGGAGTCAGCATGGTTTTATGAAGAATAGACACTGTCAAACTAATTTACTTGCATTTTATGAAAGGGTAAGTGGAAATTGGACAAGGGAATGGTTGTTGATGTAGGATACTTGGATTTTGCAAAAGCCTTTGATACAGCGCCTCTCACCAGGTTACTGCATAAATCAAAAGGCTTCGGTTTAGGTGGTGATATCTGCACATGGTTTGGCTAAATGATAAGTGGCAGAGAGTTGTTGTAAATGGAACCTTTTCAAATTGGTCTAAAGTTATAAGTGGCACAGGGTTCAGTCCTGGGTCCAATGCTTTTTATTTATTTATTAATAATCTAGAAGTGGGAAATGAAAGTAGCGTCTCAATCTTTGCTGATGACACTAAGCTATGTAAGGAAATACATACAGAGCTGGATGTTTTTTAGTCTGAAGAAAGATTTGGATAAACTGAGTGAATGGGCAGAAAGGTGATATATGAGGTTTAAAGGGATAGTAATGTTTCACAATAAAATCAACTCCAATTAATCTTCATTGTATTTAGGCCATGGAGAGTGTTATTTCGATACTGTCAGAGTTGTAGTACAAGAGTAATTGAATGATAAAGTATTAGTGTTGAGCGAGCATGCTCGGCCGATGCTCGGATCGGCTCGAGCATCGCTCTGCTCGGCACATGGCGGTACTCGTACGAGTACCGCATGTGCTTCGCCCGCCATGTTCGGGTCTCCTCCCCGCACGTTTTGCGGCTGCTGCGCAGCCAATAAACGTGCAGGGAGGCTCTAACATCAGTGTAATGCCAGCAGCCATGTTGGCTGCTGGCATTACACTGATTGGCTGGCCAGAACCCGTGGTCGGGTGCTGTATAGCACCTGACCAGCGAGTTCGGCTCAGTCTTAGCCAGGGAGAGCTGAGGATAGGAAGGGAAAGTCAGTGTAGGGAGGAAAAAAAGCAAAATTGTGAAAAAAAAGAACCAAAAGTCCTTTTTAGGACTACTGTGTGTGGGGGCAGCAGGTTATTTTGTGTGGGGGGGAAAAAAAAAAAAAAAAAAATATATGTATTCTGTTTAGTGTGCAAAGTTGCAGATTAGAGCACATTCTGTTTAGTGTGCACAGTTGCAGATTAGAGCACATTCTGTTTAGTGTGCAAAGTTGCAGATTAGAGCACATTCTGTTTAGTGTGCAAAGTTGCAGATTAGAGCACATTCTGTTAAGTCTTCAAACTAAAATATCAAAGTCACATATTCCATTCAGTGTGCGTCGCCGCAGTTTAGCAGCACATTCTGTGTACTGTGCAGAGTTGCAGAATAGGAAGAAATACTGTTAAGTCTTCAAACTAAAATATCAAAGTCACATATTCCATTCAGTGTGCTTCGCCGCAGTTTAGCAGCACATTCGGTGTACTGTGCAGAGTTGCAGAATAGGAAGAAATACTGTTAAGTCTTCAAACTAAAATATCAAAGTCACATATTCCATTCAGTGTGCGTCACCGCAGTTTAGCAGCCTATTCTGTGTACTCTGCACAGTTGCAGAATAGGAAGAAATACTGTTAAGTTTTCAAACTCAAATATCAAAGTCACATATTCTGTGTAAGATGAAGAAGGCGGGTAAAAAGGGACGGGGAAGTGGACGTGATCCTGATAGTTCAGGGCGCGGGTCAGGACGCGGAGAAACTGTGCCTGGTGCCAGAGCACAAGAAAGAAAGACATCCACCATACCTAGCTTCATGTCTCATTTCACAGGGCGTCGCAGGACATCACTCTCGAGGTCCGACCACTGCGAACAGGTGGTCGGTTGGATGTCAGCTGATACTGCTTCCAGTCGGTTAAGCACCACCCTGTCTTCCACCAAGTCCACTCTCAGTAGCCAAGAGTCTGGTCAACATAATCCTCACTCTGATCATCCTTCCTCCCACCATACACGGTCTGGTCAAAGAAGTGATCCCACACTGGGATATAGTGAGGAGCTCGTCTCATCACCAATCCTTCATTTGACCCTCTCTCCAAGCACGCTTGAAGAGGAACATGACATCTTGTGCCCTGATTCACAACCTCTAGAGGGTACCCAATCACAAGAAGATGACAGATGTGAACGGCATTTAAGGTCAAAGGAAGTAGTGGATGATGATGATGATGATGAGACACAGTTGCCATTAAATCAACCACTATTTCCGTCTCAAGACCTTGTTGAGGAGAATGTTATACAGTTGTCAATGACTGAGTATGTGGTGGGATCAAGACATGAGGAGGATGATCAGAGTGAGGAAGTGGAGGAGGACTTGGTGGACGATGAGGTGACTGACCCCACCTGGGAAGGTGTAGAGCCGAGCGATGACAGCAGTCCTGAGGGTGAGCCATCTGCAGCACCGCAACAGGCTGGAAGAGGCAGTGGTGTGGCTACAGAAAGAAGGCGGACCGCACCAAACCGGCCCGCAAATGTTCCACGGAGCACCCCCTTGCGTAAATCTACCTTTCCAAAGGGTAGGTGTTCCGCGGTATGGCGTTTTTTTAAGGAAAGTGCGGACGACAAAAGAATTGTAGTTTGCAACCTGTGCCACACCAGAATGAGCCGAGGCATGAACACTAGAAACCTCACCACCACCAGCATGATCCGACACATGGCATCCAAGCACCGTAATAAGTGGGAGGAACGCCTGGATCGCCCATCTGTGTCTGCAGGCCACACCACTGCCTCCTCTTCCCCTGTTTTCGGTGCCGGCCAATCGCCTGTCGAAGGCGCAGGCCCGCATACCTCCCGCCCTGCACCTGTACCATCTGAAGCACCATCAGCGACCACATCCACTTCCCTGTCCCAGCACAGCGTCCAAATGTAGTTACCCCAGGCATTTGAGCGCAAGAGAAAATACCCAGCCACCCACCCACAGGCCATAGCACTAACCTCACACCTTTCCAAATTACTGGCCATCGAAATGCTGCCATTTAGGCTTGTGGACACTGAGTCCTTCCGCAGCCTGATGGCAGCAGCTGTCCCTCGGTACGCGGTCCCCAGCCGCCACTACTTTTCCCGGTGTGCCATCCCCGCATTACACCACCATGTGTCCCGTAACATCACCCGTGCCCTGACCAACGCAGTTACTGGGAAGGTCCACTTAACGACTGACACATGGACAAGTGCTTGTGGCCAGGGACGCTACATTTCCCTGACGGCACACTGGGTGAATGTCGTGGAGGCTGGGAGCGACTCGGACCCTGGGATGGCACGGGTGCTACCCACGCCGAGGATTGCGGGCCCTACCTCCATCAGGGTTTCCGCCAGCACCTACGTTATTGGCTCCTCCTCCTCCGTTTCCACCTCCGAATTCTCTACACGCAGCGCCACTCCCCCATCAGCCAGTAGCTGGAAGCAGTGTAGCACTGAGGTGGAAGCGTCAACAGGCCGTGCTGAAGCTGATCTGCCTTGGGGACAAACAGCACACGGCCTCAGAGCTGTTGCAGGGGATTAGTCACCAGACCGAGCAGTGGCTCTCGCCACTCAACCTGCAACCAGGCATGGTTGTGTGTGATAATGGGCGTAACTTGGTGGCGGCTTTGGAGCTCGGCAAGCTCACACACGTACCATGCCTAGCGCATGTATTTAATTTAGTGGTGCAGCGATTTCTAAAAACCTACCCCAATGTGCATGATCTCTTGACCAAGGTGCGCCGCGTGTGTGCACATTTCCGTAAGTCATCTACAGCTTCGGCCGGCCTGTTGAAGCTGCAGCAGCGCTTACAATTGCCAGCTCACCGGCTGCTGTGTGACATGAGCACGCGCTGGAACTCCACCTTCCACATGTTGGCCAGGCTTTGTGAGCAGCAGAGGGCAGTAGTGGAGTACCAGCTGTTACACGGTCGTCGCCTCTCCGTTCAACTTCCTGTAATCAGAAGTGAGGAGTGGGAATGGATGTCAGACCTCTGCGAGGTTTTACGCAATTTTGAGGAATCGACACAGATGGTGAGCGGCGATAACGCTATTATCAGTGTAACCATCCCACTTCTGTGTCTACTGAAACGCTCGCTGCTCACAATTAAAACCGACGCTTTGCATGTGGAAGAGGTGGAAATGGGGGAGGAAGAGCTTACACAAGGTGATAGCCAGAGCACCCTCACTTCGTCTTCTCAGCGACAATTGGAGGAGGCGGAGGAGGAGGAGGAGGAAGACACGGTTGCCTCCGCTACAGAGGGTAGCCATGGAACTTTAGTTCCATCTCTTCAGCGTGGGTGGGCAGAAGAGGAGGAAGAGGATGAGGATATTGAGAGTCATCCTCCTGGTGAGGACAGCGAAATTTTGACTGTTGGTACTCTGGCACACATGGCTGACTTTATGTTAGGCTGCCTTTCCCGTGACCCACGCGTTGTACGCATTTTAGACAACACGGATTACTGGGTGTTCACCCTTCTGGACCCCCGCTACAAAGAGAATTTCTCATCTCTCATTCCTCCGGTGGAGAGGACAAGCAAAATGGTGCAATACCAGAAGGTTCTTGTTGAAAAATTGCTCCAAAATTTTCCATCTGACAACGCTGGCGGCAGAGTACGTGCTACCTTGGCCAACCGAGAAGGGGAGAAAAGGGGAGCACACAGCAGTTCCGACAAAGGCAGGGCAACACTCTCCAAGGCGTGGGACACCTTCATGACACCCCGCCAGCACCCTCACCCTGATGCGCAGCCTAGTGTCACAAGGAGGGAAATGTTTTGGAAGATGGTGAAGGAGTACGTAGCAGACCGTGTCAGCGTCCTCAATGATCCCTCTGTGCCTTACAACTACTGGGTGTCCAAGCTGGACACGTGGTATGAACTGGCACTCTACGCCTTGGAGGTGCTGGCCTGCCCTGCCGCCAGCGTTCTGTCTGAGCGGGTATTTAGTGCTGCTGGTGGCATCATAACAGATAAGCGTATCCGCCTTTCCACCGAAAATGCTGATAGGTTGACACTTATAAAAATGAACAAGGCCTGGATTTCCCCTGACTTCTCCACTCCACTGGAGGAAAGCCCCAGGGGAACATAAACTCACTTTATATATGTTATTTACAATGATGGGAAACTCTGTATTCCCATTCACCCCTTCCACCCAAAAAACGGGTATATGGTTGACTCTTAATCTTCTCATCCTCCTCCTCCTCTTCCATATGCCCTGGGATATAATTTTTATATAGGGCCAGCTCACCAGCGGGCCCTGTGATATAATTTTTATATAGGGCCAGCTCACCAGCGGGCCCTGTTTGACAATTTTTATATAGGTCAGCTCACCAGCGGGCCTTCTCATATAATGTTTTATTGGGTCAGCTCTCTAGCGGGCCCTCTCATATAATGTTTTATAGCGTCAGCTCACTAGCGGGCCTTCGCATATAATGTTTTATAGCGTCAGCTCACTAGCGGGCCTTCGCATATAATGTTTAGGATGGTCAGCTCTGCAGCAGACCCTCACCCATAATGTTTTAGATGGTCAGCTCAGCGCACGTTTCCCTCGTAATCATGGCCTCAGTTCAATAAAATCAAGGAAATTTTTGGGAGAATTTGCCTCTGCGCACGTTTCCCTCTTAATCATGGCCTCACTTCAGAAAATCAAGGAAATTTTTGGGATAATTTGCCGATGATATACAAGTAAATATACAGCAAATATTGTTTGGTAACAATTTTTCGCCTAAAGTCGTTTTTATTTTCCTTTTTGTGTGTTTTACGGTCAGTCTGTAAAAATGGCGTACTACGGGCGAAAGATCGTTCCCAGCAGCGATGTTGGAGTCCAAGATGCATCCAGACATCCTCCCTATGCTGTCCCTGAACCATTTCTGTGGTGTTTCCATCCTTTTCTGCCCTTTTCCTATGGACCAGGCACCCTCCCCTCATCAGAGCAGGGGGTGCCTGGTGTAATGCTCGAGTCCTCCCATTGACTTCAATGGGGCTCGGGTGCTCGGCCGAGCACTCGAGCCTCAGGGGGTGCTCGGTCAGAGCACCCGAACACCCGAGCATTGGGGTGCTCGCTCATCACTATAAAGTATCCCCCTCCCACCCCTTTTACCTAGTGTAACACTGCTCACCTCAGAGCAGCAAGACTGTCCAGATGGATCGCAGAGAGGGACAATCTTCAGTGATCATAAGGAAAAACCTGTCAAGGGGGGCAGGACTTTCATTGTTCTCACAGTAAGAAGATTGTCACCCTCCCGCCCCTTTTACCTAATGTAAATCACCTCCCCTCAGATGTGGAATCTGGTGTCTTGACCGGACAGATCACAGCGAGGGACAATCTTCTTACTGTGATCATAAGGAAAATGCTACCCCCTTGACAGGTCTTCCCTTATGATCACTGAAGATTGTCCCTCTCTGTGATCCATCCGGACAGTCTTGCTGCTCTGAGGTGAGCAGTGTTACATCAGTAAAAGGGGCGGGAGGGGGATACTTTGTCATTCAATTACTCTTGTACTACAACTCTGACAGTATTGAAATAACACTCTCCATGGCCCAAATACTATGAAGATTAATTGGAGCTGCTTTTATTTTGAAACATTCCTATCCCTTTAATATAGATAAATGTAAGGTTATTGTTATGCCTCTGTCTGGCTGTCCTGGTCACTGTGGTGCTTGTCTGCACTTCCACATGTTTCCCCAGGCGGATCTTCTCCTTGAATCGCTTTGGAGTGTTTTCCTGTCTTCTCTAGCCATGTGCACTACATCTTCTTCCAGGTTGCGGCTCTCCCCTGTTGCCATGCACGCTGCCTGTGCTTCCGGTTATGCGGCTATATGACAGGGGTGAGTTCAGCACAGGGACACGTTAGTATAGCATCTTCCATGCTCTTGTGTAGTTTAGCTATTTTATTTCGTCTGTGTGTGGTCTAGTTTTGCCTTTGACTACTCGTTGATCCATGCTGTATGTGTATGACCCGGCCTGTATCCTGACCTTGCTCTTACATTCTGCATTTGGTATCTTCATAGAGTTTTGCTGTGTATGACCCTGCCTGAATTCCTCACTACGCCTCTGCCGCCTGATTTGGTACCAGTTGCTGAGAATACCCATGTATGACCCTGCCCGGACTTCTGACTACACCTCTGTCTCCTGATTTGGTACCAGTTGCTGAGAATACCCATGTATGACCCTGTCCAGACTTCTGTCTATTCCTCTGCCTCCTGATTTGGTACCGGTTGCGGAGAAAACCCGTGTATGACCCTGCCCGGACTTCTGACTGTTCCTCTGCCTCCTGATTTGGTACCGGTTGCGGAGAATACCTGTGTTTGACCCTACCTGGACTTCTGACTACGCCTCTGTCACCTGATTTGGTACTGGTTGCTGAGAACTCCTGTAGATGACCTTGCTTTGATGACTATCCCTTCTGTACCTGGTGTTGGACTCCTGCTATTTCTTGCTATCCTAGTCTGAGTACTTTGTTCCTGTTGGAGTTTGCTTCTCCCTGGGGATAGAGGTTGTACAGTTTGTCTAGATGAGGTTATCTGGGGACTCCTTCGACTCAACCGAAGAGGGCCAATATAGCTTCATGGCTAGCACCTTTATACGGTTAGACAGCAGCACAATTCCCTTTAGGCAACCACTGCCCCCTAGCCTCGCTCCCTAGCTGCACTCCCAATCATCTTGCACTACTATCTCTTGTTGGAGGAGTCTGATCTTCATACCATACTCCGCAGTATGATTGGGGGTTATAGTAGGACCCCATAGACTACGCAGTATCACAGTTGTGCATTTGGGCTGAAGAAACAAACTCTATGTCACGGTTTATTATGACTCTCAGACACAAGTTTTAGGTAAAAAAAATCAATTTTATTGAAATAATAAATGATAACTTAGGATGGCAATAACATACATAATATATATATGCAGAAAATAGCACAGACAGAAGGCAGACTCTACCGGTCCTGTCAATATACCGGACAGGACAGTCTTTAGGCTCTACCGGCCTTGCCAATACCGGGTAAGGCAACCTGCAGATGGAATAGCATAACGGTTTACCGGCCTTACCAAATTACCGGGCAAGGCAGCCTCAATAGATACACAATGTAGGCTCTACCGGCCCTGCCAATACCGGGTAAGGCAACCTCAGATGGAATGTGGCAAAAGGTTCTACCGGCCTTACCAATACCGGGCAGGGCAGCCCAGAGATAATAGCAGCAGTCAGATGGAACTGGCAAATAGCAGAATCGTTAAGCAGCAAGGCTTTGGAGCAAACCAGCGTCCGCACGCTGGGACCAACACTGAATAGTATAGCCGTTAGGCTTAGCGAGCAAACCAGTGACCGCACACTGGAGTAACAAGCGAGTAGTATAGCCGCAAGGCTTAGGAGCAAACCAGCGTCCGCACGCTGGGACCAACACAGATTTGTATAGCTGATAGGCTTTGGAGCAAACCAGTGACCGCACACTGGTGTAACAAGCGAGTTGTATAGCCGCAAGGCTTAGGAGCAAACCAGCGTCCGCACGCTGGGACCAACACAGATTTGTATAGCTGAAAGGCTTTGGAGCAAACCAGTGACCGCACACTGGTGTAACAAGTGAGTTTGTATAGCCGCAAGGCTAGGAGCAAACCAGCGTCCGCACGCTGGGACCAACACAGATTTGTATAGCTGAAAGGCTTTGGAGCAAACCAGTGACCGCACACTGGTGTAACAAGTGAGTTTGTATAGCCGCAAGGCTTAGGAGCAAACCAGCGTCCGCACGCTGGGACCAACACAGATTTGTATAGCTGATAGGCTTTGGAGCAAACCAGTGACCGCACACTGGTGTAACAGGCGAGTTTGTATAGCCGCAAGGCTTAGGAGCAAACCAGCGTCCGCACGCTGGGACCAACACAGATTTGTATAGCTGATAGGCTTTGGAGCAAACCAGTGACCGCACACTGGTGTAACAAGCGAGTTTGTATAGCCGCAAGGCTTGGGAGCAAACCAGCGTCCGCACGCTGGGACCAACACGGAATTGTAGCAATGTCACCAACGCGACCAGGCAGAAGGTCGCCAGGATACTGAAGACAGGTGATGAGATGACAGGAACCAGCAACGATCAGTCAGGTCAGAAAACAGCAGAGAAGTTCAGCAGGAACTGCAACACCAGAGACTAGGCCGGAACCAGGACTGGAAGTACTTCAGCATGCAGGAAACACTGGAACAGTAGAGATCAGGAACTCAGGAACACATGAGATCAGGAACTCAGGAACACTGGAACAGAGGCCCAGCTATCACTAGCATAGTGATAGCAAGAAGGTCAGAAACAACACGAAAGGGCACTCAAAGGGTGCCCAATCCAGGTTTAAATAGTCAATAAGAGGCGGGCTATCTGCAGACAGCCAATAGAAGCCCCCTACTGGTGACAGACAAGTAACTGCAGCCAATCACGGGCACCGTGATAGTACCCCCCCTTTCAAAGACCCCCTCTCCTAGAATAGGGTTTAGGTTTCTGCGGGTAATTGGCATGAAAGGCCCTAGTTAACCTAGGTGCATGAAGGTCCGTACTATCCACCCATGATCGATCCTCAGGACCATACCCTTTCCAATGTACCAGGTACTGTACCCTTTAACAGTACCCCCTAGGGGTCTGGTATCACTTTCCGGTGTCTGACTTGGCGAGACCACCGGGCTAGAGCTAGATTGGGCAGCAGGTACCGTGCGTTCAAGGATCGTTTGAATTGCAACTGCCAACTGATCCAAACGTTGCTCGAGCGCATCCATCCTCCAATGGATATTCTGTGCGTTACCTTCACCCTTGCTGTCTGAGGTCATGGCCCTTTCGTACTGTCACGGTTTATTATGACTCTCAGACACAAGTTTTAGGTAAAAAAAATCAATTTTATTGAAATAATAAATGATAACTTAGGATGGCAATAACATACATAATATATATATGCAGAAAATAGCACAGACAGAAGGCAGACTCTACCGGTCCTGTCAATATACCGGACAGGACAGTCTTTAGGCTCTACCGGCCTTGCCAATACCGGGTAAGGCAACCTGCAGATGGAATAGCATAACGGTTTACCGGCCTTACCAAATTACCGGGCAAGGCAGCCTCAATAGATACACAATGTAGGCTCTACCGGCCCTGCCAATACCGGGTAAGGCAACCTCAGATGGAATGTGGCAAAAGGTTCTACCGGCCTTACCAATACCGGGCAGGGCAGCCCAGAGATAATAGCAGCAGTCAGATGGAACTGGCAAATAGCAGAATCGTTAAGCAGCAAGGCTTTGGAGCAAACCAGCGTCCGCACGCTGGGACCAACACTGAATAGTATAGCCGTTAGGCTTAGCGAGCAAACCAGTGACCGCACACTGGAGTAACAAGCGAGTAGTATAGCCGCAAGGCTTAGGAGCAAACCAGCGTCCGCACGCTGGGACCAACACAGATTTTGTATAGCTGATAGGCTTTGGAGCAAACCAGTGACCGCACACTGGTGTAACAAGCGAGTTGTATAGCCGCAAGGCTTAGAGCAAACAGCGTCCGCACGCTGGGACCAACACAGATTGTATAGCTGAAAGGCTTTGGAGCAAACCAGTGACCGCACACTGGTGTAACAAGTGAGTTTGTATAGCCGCAAGGCTAGGAGCAAACCAGCGTCCGCACGCTGGAGACCAACACAGATTTGTATAGCTGAAAGGCTTTGGAGCAAACCAGTGACCGCACACTGGTGTAACAAGTGAGTTTTGTATAGCCGCAAGGCTTAGGAGCAAACCAGCGTCCGCACGCTGGGACCAACACAGATTTGTATAGCTGATAGGCTTTGGAGCAAACCAGTGACCGCACACTGGTGTAACAGGCGAGTTTGTATAGCCGCAAGGCTTAGGAGGCAAACCAGCGTCCGCACGCTGGGACCAACACAGATTTGTATAGCTGATAGGCTTTGGAGCAAACCAGTGACCGCACACTGGTGTAACAAGCGAGTTTGTATAGCCGCAAGGCTTGGAGCAAACCAGCGTCCGCACGCTGGGACCAACACGGAATTGTAGCAATGTCACCAACGCGACCAGGCAGAAGGTCGCCAGGATACTGAAGACAGGTGATGAGATGACAGGAACCAGCAACGATCAGTCAGGTCAGAAAACAGCAGAGAAGTTCAGCAGGAACTGCAACACCAGAGACTAGGCCGGAACCAGGACTGGAAGTACTTCAGCATGCAGGAAACACTGGAACAGTAGAGATCAGGAACTCAGGAACACATGAGATCAGGAACTCAGGAACACTGGAACAGAGGCCCAGCTATCACTAGCATAGTGATAGCCAAGAAGGTCAGAAACAACACGAAAGGGCACTCAAAGGGTGCCCAATCCAGGTTTAAATAGTCAATAAGAGGCGGGCTATCTGCAGACAGCCAATAGAAGCCCCCTACTGGTGACAGACAAGTAACTGCAGCCAATCACGGGCACCGTGATACTCTACCTACACACTAAATGGCAAACTATTTGAGCAATCCTCCTTAGAGAAAGATTTAGGAGTACTGATAGACGATAGACTTCACAGCAGTGTGCAGAGTCACTCAGCTGCTGCACAAGCAAATAGGGTACTATCCTGTATAAAAAGAGGTGTAGATGCAAGGAATGCTAATATTATCCTACCTCTGTGTATATTCTTGGTATGGTCTCATCTGGAATATGGAGTACAAATTTGGGAACCAGTTCTTGAAAAATTCATTATTGGACTGAAAAAGGTGCAGAGACGTACAACAAAACTGATAGAGGGATTGGAGGATCTGAGTTATAGAGAGAGACTAGCCAAACCGGGTTTGTTTACATTAGAGGAGAGGCATCTAAGGGGTGATATCATTACCATTTACATATATATATATATATTCAAGGCCAACACAAAGAACTCTCTGCGGAACTATTTTCTCAAAAAGCTGAGAACCCCTTCTTCCCACAAAGGGTTATTCATGAAGACATAAAGAAAGGCACCTTTGCCAAACAAAGGCAAGGATTATTTTTTTACAGTAAGTTTGTGGATTTTTTTTGCCACACCCTTGTGTTTGTAGATACTGTAGAGGCTTTTGAGAAACTGCTCAGAAAAATATTGAGAATTATGACCGTTCTTTTCACCTCAGACCTGAAAGATCAGGCTGCTATTTGGATTTGGGGAGGAACTTTTTTAACCAATTAGGGCTTAATGGAATGGCTAAAATGTTTGTCTTGCCTTCCTGTAAATCAACAGGGTTGACAAACGATAAACTTCATGGATGCATGTCTTTTTTCAACCTCATCTACTATATTACATGGGTGATTTTGTTGTAAAAGGTTACCATGAAAAAGTTATTGTAGCTGTAGAAGACACCCATGTAAAATTACCCACAGAAAACAATGATATCTACTTTGGGCAAGTACTTGCCGAAACAAAGTCACCCTTGTGACCTACACTGTCTGCTTGGAAATTGGAATCTGCTCTAGTAACATTCCTGTTATGCTGTCAGGATTGTATTTTTCGGCAGGGCCTGATGTTCACAGCGGTGGACACAATACAAAAGCAAATTGTAATCATTAACCCTTTGAAAGCCAGAAGGGTACTCAGCTCATTGCTTCATATTCAAAGTGAACATTCAGCAAATTAATAGACAGTAGATTTGTCAGGTATAAGTCCAAACTGGGTGTAGCACAGCATACAGAGAACTACCTGAGATTGGGTCATCCAACCTCAGTTCAAAAGCTGCAAGCCTGAATAATGTTTTTGGCCACATTGTCTGGAGAAGGCTGGCCTGGGGGGCAATTTCCACCTGACCGTTCATAAGTCTGGGCCAGTGAGCCTCTAACTCACTCAATTTGCCTCTTTCTGCTGTAAATGGAGTAAAGAGAGGTTAAAGGGATAGTAATGTTTCATAATAAAAGCAGCTCTAATTAATCATCATAGTATTTGGACTTTGGAGAGTGTTATTTCAATACTGTCAGAGTTGTAGTACAAGAGTAATTCAATGACAAAGTATCCTCCTCCCGCCCCTTTTACTGATGTAACACTGCTCAGCCAGATCAGATGGGAGGTGCCCAGGTAGACTGCAGAGAGGGACAATCTTCAATTAAGATAAGGGAAAAACCTGAAAAACTTGTCAAGGGAGGCAGGGCCTTCATTGTTCTCATAGGAAGAAGATTGTCCCCTGCTGTTATCTGTCTGGTCTATGGACTGCATTCCACATCTGAGAAGAGATGGCTTACACTAGGTAAAAGGGGCGGCAGGGGAAACTTTGCTTGTGAATATCTCTCAAGCCATAAAGGTTTGAGAGATAAGACTTATATCGTTCTTCATGTTTTTTTAATGCCTACAAAATAAAATAAAGATAAAACGAAGTATTATTATCCCTTTAAGGAGCTAAGCTAGTAGTGTAGCTCCATTTCAGTTGTAGTCTCGGTGATATCACTAATGTTCCAACAGTTCAATTATAAGCTCTGTAGTATCACTTGCCTTACTTCATAACATTAATGCTGGCTAAAAAAAGGGGTGATCTGGCATATTGGGCTGGAGCGATAGTAGATATGGGCCAATTGATTGTACTTGCCCCCCAGGCCAAATGTTACCAGTCCTCCCCTGCACATTGTATCTGGTTTTCTGCATAAACATACCTGCCAACTGCCCCAGATTCCTAGTCCCTGCTTTTGGCTCTCTGAACCCGGATTCTGCTGTCCCTGGCATTTGTCCCTAATTTTGAAGTAGTGTTTCACTTTATATTCTATGTACTTTTCATTAATATGTTATAAATCTCTCACATAATAAAGGGAGACTTTAGGTTGCTATTTCATCCATTTAAAATCGAACATGTAGAAAATGACACTGTGCAGGGCTGCAGCGATTACTAGAGGCTTGAAATGGCCTCCATGCAGCCCTGCAAAATGCATTCTTCATAAGAATTCGGTTTTAAGTGGATGAAGTGCATCCTTGGGAACTTTAATTTGTGGACTCCATGGATACCGCTAGGATGCATAATAGCCACAAATTGCGACATCACAGTGGGCGGAACCGGGTGGGAAGGAGCAGAAGTGGGAAAAGTTTTAAAGCAAACTCCCCACATCCGGAGAATTTGCCTCTGCCCCAGTGACCCGGTAATGCACTCTCAAAATTGGACTCTCTGGGGCAAATCTGGAGAGTTTCTAGACATGATGAGGTGGCAACCTTAGGGGAAGTGTACCCTAAGACTAAGTGATTAAAGGGGATGTATCACCTCAATATAACTTCTCCTAAATAGTTAGGTTATATATCAGATATGACTATAAGTGTCTTAATTTGGTCAAAATTGAAGTAATAATATCTGCCCTTCAACTACTTCCTCACAGACTGCGGTTACCTGCTCTGTACTGCAGTCTGTCACTCTGCCTCTGCTCCCCTCCCTCTATCCAGCCTCCTCCAATGATGGAGGATATCTGCCTGTAAGCTGGAGCGCTCTCATTGGTTAGATATCGATCTCTGCCAATGAGAATGCTCCAGATTACATACAAAAGCCTCCGTCATTGGAGGAGGCTGGATAGAGGGAGGGGACAGAGGCAGAGTGACAGACTGCGGTTACAGAGCTGGTAACTGCAATCTATGAGGAAGTAGCTGCAAGGCAGATATTATAACTTCAATTTATACCAAATAAAGAGTTAAAAAAATGAAGACACTTATAGTCGTATTTGACATATAACCTAACTACTTAGGCTAAGTTATATTGAAGTGACACATCCCCTTTAAGTAATTTATCACCTCTCCTCTCTAGGTCTCCCTCATACAGCAGTCATTTATGGTTTATGTTTGCTTTTTATCTCAGTTTTAGTTCCTTGTTTCCATCTGTTTTAATCTGATAACAAACTTGTCCCACCTTAGGAGTCATTCAGATTTATCAAAGACCTTTTTTGTTTTGCTCTTAGGAGGTGTAACAGAAATAGGATTCGACAGAGATCACTACGTATAGGAAATTGCAGAAATAATATGATCAAAAAATTATATACCTGGAGGACATTTACCTAGGTAAGTCCATGTGTTAAATTAAAGTGATACTAGTGTTTGTTATAAAAGCAGTTCCCAGAGTCTTCTTTATATTGAAAGTAACAGACTGCGGTGTCTGTAGGAACTTATTTGTTTGTAGTTCAAAAGTTATTAAAGGAACAGTAAACTTTTTTTTATGAAAAAATATATATTGTAGGGATTTTCCTATTGAGTAAAATAAGGGTACTCCCATTGTCAAGAGAGTTATATTTCCAGAGTTATTACAGTTTAAACCCATGTTTTTTTACACTAGCAGTGCCCTCTAATGGTCAAATTCTAATTAGATTTCCTGTTAGATTCTAATAGAGAGGAAAGTCAGAAAAGTCAGTGACATACAGTTCTCCATAGAATGTGATAGAAACTGCTGAGTCACTTCCTGTGAGTTAGAAGTATCAGGAAGTAAACACCAGTAAATTCACTTCCTGATTATGTAAACTGTTATAAATTTTGAATAAAACATCTGACAGCAGTGGGAGTGACCTTGTTTTATTCAGCAGGAAATGCTCTGTAAAATATGTGTTTTCATAAAAAAAAAAAAGTTTACTGCTCCTTTAAGTGCCTTTCTGTCCATGTCACCCTGATTTTGCTTTCTGGTCCGGATGGATACAGCGAGGGACAATCTTCAGTAAGCAAAGGGAAATCCTGCCCTCCTCTGTCAAGGTGGGCGCGGTTTTCCTTATACTTAGTGAAGTTTGTCCCTCGCTGCATCCGTCCTGTCCCACGACTGGATTTCACATTCAGCGGGAGGCAGGGATCTTTCTCCACTTAATAACTTTTGAACTACCAGCAAGTAAGCTCCTACACATAGCGCAATGTGTTACTTTTAATATAAAGAAGACTCGGCAAACTACTTTATAATAAACATTTCTATCCCTTTAAGAGTGAAGTATTAGAACAAAGTTTCCCTTGAACATGTATCTGCTGGTGCAGAGGGTGATCAAACCTTTCCTCAGCACCCACCCCATCCCCAGTCTCTGTCCCCGTGCATAGAAACACAGAATTTGACGGCAGATAAGAACCATTCGGCCCATCTAGTTACCCATTGTCCTGCTGTAAAAACCTCAAACCTTATTTTGTCCTTGGTCTTGTCTTATATTCAGGACAGACTTATGCCTATCCTAGTCTGACCAGACCTCACCTTTAACCGGGGACAAGTAGGACTGTGCTGATATTAAACGAGCAGTAAACTTTTATTTATGAAAGCACATATTTTATAGAGCTTTTCCTGCTGAGTAAAACAAGGTCACACCCATCGCTGTCAGATGTTTTATTCCAAATTTATATCAGTTCAAATAATCAGGAAGTGAATTCACTGTGTTTACTTCCTGATAGTTCTAACTGACAGGAAGTGACTTTACTGTGTTTACTTCCTGATAGTTCTAACTGACAGGAAGTGAATTTACTGTGTTTACTTCCTGATAGTTCTAACTGACAGGAAGTTTCTATCACATTCTATGGAGAACTGTATGTTTCCGACTTTCCTCTCCATTAGAATCTAACAGGAAAACTAATTAGAAGTTGACCACTAGAGGGCACTGCTAATGTAAAAAAACATGGGTTTAAACCATAATAACTCTGAAAATATAAATCTCTCAGCAGTGGGAGTACCCTTATTTTACTCAATAGGAAAATTCCTACAATATATATTTTTTCATAAAAAAAGTTTACTGCTCCTTTAACCCTTTAGCGACAATGGACGTACATGTACGTCCTCTGTGGCTGTCACTTAGTGACAGAGGACGTACATGTACGTCCCGGAAATCCGGATCCCCGCGCGGCTGCACGCCGTTCGGGGACTCCGGATTCTTTTGGAAAAAAAAAAAAATGTTAGACGGGCGTTAAGTGACGGCCGCGTCTGCACGCGGCCGTCACTAAGGGGTTAAAGCAGCCCTGCAGTATGCATTTTTCATGTGTGTCCCCGGTTAAAGGTGAGGTCTGGTCACCCTAGCCTATCCCATGTATACTTACATTCCTTCACTGTATTAACCTCTACCACTTCTGCTGGGAGGCTATTCCACTATCTACTACTACTCTTATCTGCCACTTCTAAGCCTGAAGTTGCTGCCTTAGTTAGTGAATTACGTTCACTTGTAGTTAATTGAGGGGATCCTGAAAACATGCACTGCTGCCCAGAGAACAGTTTTGAGTCACCCTGGGCAAGTGAAGAAAATGTACTTTCGTTTTCTACCAGCTGCATAAACACCTCATAAAAAAATAGATTTTTTCCTTCCTGTTTGAATGACACGGAGTGTGTTATTCTCTGTGAAACTACGTCATGTCTCAAAAGGAAGACAGCTCAAGTGCTAACAGGCACATAGAAGGTGACTATGACAAGGTCAAACAGAGGTTACAAGAAGAACATAGAACAGTTTCTCAACATGAGTCAGTGGGACACACTAACAGGTCAGGTTTTCAAGATCTCCCAGCTTAATCACAGGTCACGGATCAGTGGCTTAGTCATTGTGATTGAGCTGCCTGTGCTTCAATAGGGATATCCCTAAAATATGACCTGGTGGCGTGGCCCAAGGCCTGGAACGGAGAATCACTGCAGCATAGAACCTTGGAATTGTGGATGTTGGTGATTTCTGTACTACCTTTTCAGTAGCTACTTTCATTGTATATAAAATGCAGTACTGAGTGTTGCATGACTTTTTGTCAGTGATAAGACTGTAGATTAAAGTTGTTAATACGTTCCCAATCTGATACACAAGTGCAGTTTAAATTCCCATCGTATCTCAAAAATGTTTACGATACCGACAAAATTCTTTAGATAATGCTATTGTTTTCTAACATGTATCCAACACTGAGAATGTCATTAGTCACTCATTGCAGACAGATTAACCCCTTGGATTCCAGAGCAGTCTCCAACTGACTTCAAGACACTGCGTTGGATACCTTTCTAGGATCCAGTGAGTTAAAGGGATAGTTATGTTTTACAATAAAAGCAGCTCCAATTAATATTCATAGTATTTGGGCCATGGAGAGTGTTATTTCAATTCTGTCAGAGTTGTAGTTGAAGAGTAATTGAATGATAAAGTATCCCCCTCCCGCCGTTTTTACTGATGCAACACTGCTCAGCTCAGAGAAGCAGGGTGGTGTCCATGTGGATTGCAGAGAGGGACAAAGTTCAATTAAGATAAGGGAAAAACCCGATAAACCTGTCAATGGGGGCAGGACTTTCATTGTTCTCACAGTAAGAAGATTGTCCCTTGCTGCAAGCTTTCCAGTCATGTGACCAGATTCCACATCTGAGGTGAGCAGTGTTACACTAGGTAAAAGGGGCGGGAGGGGGATACTTTATCATTCAATTACTCTTGTACTACAACTCTGACAGTAATGAAATAACACTCTCCATGGCCCAAATACTATGAAGATTAAATGGAGTGGCTGTTTTTGAGAAACATTATTATCACTTTATAAAGCACCTTTACCTCTTACAAAACTTGGAAAACGGATGGCAGCAGCATTCCTACGCTAATGGTAATTTAATACATTGTGTTAATAAATTACAATTACCATAACTTTTGCTGTAAAAGTGTATTATAGACAATTTTTATTTTTCTCAAATACTTAAAACTTATATCAAATACGGCCAAAGTGTGGCCCTTCAGTGGCTTCCAGACTACAACGTCCAAGGCATGATGGTAATTGTAGTCTTACAGCAGCTGGAAGGCTTCATTTTTGCCCAGACCTGATGGATGTATACAATGCTACAAATTGGAAAGAAATGTAACAAGCTTTTCAAAAATGTTACAGGGAAAGTAGACTTTAGGAATAACTGGTTTTTAATTTATCAGAAAGACTTACCTAGGTAAGTGTCCTACATACAGCAGTCATTTGCAATTTATCTCTGCTATTATAGTCTACTGCAAGGGTCCATGTGCTATCAACAGTCCACAATTGAGTGCACTCAAACGGTTAAGGATTTCCCTGCGTAGGCCCAGGGGAGTCAGGCAAAATGAATGAGCCGCTGATTAACTCACCTGGGCTTAATCAGGGAAATGCTTAACCCTTCTAGCATCAGAGGGGTACACAACGCATTGCTTCGCAATGCGTTGCGTACCCCTCCGGCACTCAAAGGGTTATATCCTGACCTATTGGTAGCCCTTGAAGATTGAATTTGAAATCTACTGCCAGGTAGATTCTTTTTACAAGCTGATAAAGACTAGAGACCATTATTGTCTGTTCAAATATGTTGAATCCCACTGTGTGGCCAAGAGTTAGACTTCACTAACGATCAGGCCGGATTTGCTGTAAGGCAGAGTACGCATCTTCATACAGGTGCACACCACAGTGGGGCACCTGTCATTGTAATAAAAAATATTTTATATTTTTGTTCACAGTGTAAGGTCCGTGCCTTCTTTGGCTCAGACAGAAGGCACAGACCTGTAGCTGTTGTTGCTCCCTCATCGGCTCTAATGCAGAGCACTGGATGATGACATCATCACCCAGCGCTCTGCATTCCTAAAGAGACCGCATGGGAGCAACAGCAGCTACAGAAGGAGGCACAGACATCTGCCACTGGACCACCAGGGAGGTAGGAAACATATGCAGGAGGCAAAGTGGGGGCAATGTGAAGATGATGTGGGCAATGTGGAGCTGATGGGGGTAATATGAGGGCAAACTGGAGCTGATGGGGCAATGTGGAGATGATGAGGGCAAGTTGTAGATGATGGGGGCAATGTGAGGGCAATATGGAGCTGATGGGGGATAAATTGGAGCTGATGGCAATATGGGGCTGATGGCAGGCAATGTGAGGGCTACATGGATATGAGGGCAATGTGTAGATTTGGAGCATTGTTGAGGTGTCCAGTGGAGATGGCAAATGGGGGGGTGCTTCAGATTTCTGTGCCTACAGGCTCCTGAGATGTAAATCCGGCCCTGCCAATGATCACCATATACAGGAAGCTATAGATAGATCATTCGCCTGACTGCTGGACACCTACCTACCCGCTCCTGAGGTAAGCCAGTGTGTTAAACAACTTAAAGGGATAGTAATGTCAGAAAAAAGTATTAACTATAGGTGCCCTGATTGAGAACCACTGTCCTTAGACATAGGTAACCTTTGATTCTTCAGACTACAACTACCAACATGGAATTTGTAGTCCCAAACAGCTATATAGCAACATGTTGCCTATTTCTGTTCTGTGAATAATTTGTCTTTAAAGGGATAGTAATGTCAGAAAAAAGTATTTACTACATGGTAGATACAATTAAAAGAGTACTTGCACTTATTCTTATCTCTCAAACCGTTATGGTTTGAGAGATAAAGGAAAATAAAGTTCTCTGGTCCCTCCCCTTTCTGCTTGATGAGCTGTAAAGCTGTCAGAAGCAGATTCTGGTCACTTGACCAGACGTGGCTCTCCAGCAGCGCTGATATAACGATATCTAAAGATAAATATTCATCAGAATGGCCTACAACATGTGCTTGCAAACCAGGCATACGTTGTATACCATTCAGATTAAGTATTTATTTTTAGGTATTGCTAATTCTGCGCTGCTGAAGAGCCGCTGTCTGATCCAGGAACCAGAATCTGCTTCTGACAGCTTTAAAGCTCGTCAAGCAGAAAGGGGAGGGACCAGAGAACTTTATTTTCCTATATCTCTCAAACCATAACAGTTTGAGAGATACGAATAAGTGCAAGTACTCTCTTAATTGTATCTACCAGGTAGTTAACACTTTTTTCTGACATTACTATCCCTTTAAAGACCAATTATTCAAAGAACAGAAATAGGCAACATGTTGCTATATAGCTGTTTGGGACTACAAATTCCATGTTGGTAGTTGTAGTCTGTAGAATCAAAGGTTACCTATGTCTATATCTGGGAACTCTCCGAATTTGCACTGGAGACTCAGGGTCTCCGGGGCAGAAGCTGGTTCCTCCGGATGTGGTGAGTTTCTATTGAAACTCTGCCACATCTGCTGTTTCTCCCGGTGTTCCTCCTTCCCTAGCCTTCTGTGTGACACCTTTAAGCCCTGCCCCCCCCCCAACTCGTGTCAAGCCCTGCCCCTTTTTGACACAATTTGCGTCATTATTGTCACCCCCTGCTGCACCAGAGGACTCCCACCGGGTAGACCTCAATTGGAAGTTCCCAGGTATGCCTATGTTTTAGGACAGTGATTCTCAACCAGGGCACCCCAAATATGTATGTGTCATTTGTCAAGGGCATTATGAAAGATACAAATAAGAAATATATAGTTATTATAAGGCCTCGCAAACAGAATAACCAAACCAAACCTGTGGTGTATAAACATTTCCATAAATATACAACTGACACTCAACAATCACATATTTGTCAATGTTTTTATAGAAAACCAGGGGAACCCTAAGAGGATGCCCATGGCAAACCAAAGGGACACGGCACCCAGGTTGAAAATCACTGTCCTAGGACATAGTTCCCCTTTCAAGCTTACCGGGGAGTTTTACTGTAGAAAAAGTTTCTTATTTTAACCTTCTGAATGCCAGAGGGATACCCTCTGGCAGTCCAAGGGTTAACACACTGATTAATCTAGGCCTGGGATCTTTTTTTTTTTCCAGCAGTCTATCTAATTCTATCAGCAGTTTCATGTACATAATGGTCTCTATTGTATTTCTGTCTATACACCCCCCCACAACAAACCACGTGCTGCAACAGACCAAAGTGATTTGTAAGGCACACATGTCTTTATCAAATTGTAAACTGAAACCATTGGCAATGGAAAACAAGAGATCAAATGCAATTAAGATAACATACCTCCCAACATTTCAAATTGCCAAAGAGGGACACTTGTGTTTTATGGGGTGTTGCTGGGGGCGTGACTGGTGGGCGGTACATTACTGATAATTTTTAGGCTGTTTCATAACCTATTGACACCTCCTTGTGTAACCTAATAAATGACTTGTAACAAGACCAAAGTATTTTAGTTACACAGACTGATGTATAAACACATATACTGACGTTTAAACAAACATGAATGTGAGTTTTATTGCTGTAGAGCAGCATGATACACTTCTATACACACCACACAGTCTGATCTCCTAAACACAGGGACACCAGGGTGATACACTTATATACACACCACACAGTCTGATCTCCTAAACACAGGGACACCAGGGTGATACACTTATATACATACCACACAGTCTGATCTCCTAAACACAGGGACACCAGGGTGATACACTTATATACACACCACACAGTCTGATCTCCTAAACACAGGGACACCAGGGTGATACACTTATATACACACCACACAGTCTGATCTCCTAAACACAGGGACACCAGGGTGATACACTTATATACACACCACACAGTCTGATCTCCTAAACACAGGGACACCAGGGTGATACACTTATATACACACCACACAGTCTGATCTCCTAAACACAGGGACACCAGGGTGATACGCTTCTATACACACCACACAGTCTGATCTCCTAAACACAGGGACACCAGGGTGATACGCTTCTATACACACCACACAGTCTGGTCTCCTAAACACAGGGACACCAGGGTGATACGCTTCTATACACAACACACAGTCTGATTTCCTAAACACAGGGACACCAGGGTGATACACTTATATACACACCACACAGTCTGATCTTCTAAAAAGAGGGACATCGGGGTGATACACTTCTATACACACCACACAGTCTGATATCTTAAACACAGGGACACCAGGGTGATACACTTATATACACACCACACAGTCTGATCTCCTAAAAAGAGGGACATCAGGATGGGAAAGAGGGACAGAGGGATTTGGGTCTCAAAGAGGGAGTGTCCCTCCTAAAGAGGGACAGTTGGGAGGTATGAAATAAAGAGCCGGTTAAAATTGTAGAGTACAATTCCACTTTGTCTTTTTGAGTGTCAGAGGGGTACGCAACGCATTGCAATTCGCTGTGTACCCCTCTGGCACTCAAAGGGTTAAGCTAGGGTGACCAGATATCTCCTGTAACCAGGGACACATATGAAAAATACATACAGCAGGGCTTGTTTGATTTCAGTGCATTCCTGAAATATGCCTATTCCCTGTGTGTCCCCGGTTAAAGGTGAGGTCTGGTCAGCTTAGGTTAAGTCCACATGCAATACATGTCTTTAGTGATTTTATTGTACATTTTAAGTGACATTTGCTGGCTCCATGTTGAGAAGCAGGATGTACATGCATACCTCCCAACATTTCAAATGGCGAAACAGGGACACTTCTGTTTTAGGTGGCGTTTCTGGGGGCGTGGCTGGTGGGCGGGGCATTTCCAAGAATTTTTAGGTTATTTCTTGACCCATCTGCACCTCTTTGTGTAACTGATAAATGATTTAGAGCAAGACCAAAGTATTTTAATTACCCATATTAATATATAAACACATATACTGACAATTACAACACATTTATGTATGTTTTATTGCTGTGGAGCAATGTGATACACACCTCTCATTCTGATCTCCTAAAAAGAGGGACAAAAGGGTAGCAAAGAGGGACAGAGGGATTTGGGTCTCAAAGACGGACTGTCCCTCCTAAAAAGGGACACTTGGGAGGTATTTACATGACACATTTACATCTTCTATTTGAGACTATAACCCGTTGGGTGCCAGAGGGGTACGAAACACATTGCAAGGCAATGCGTTGTGTACCCCTCTGGCACTCAAAGGGTTAATATTGCAAAGTGAAAATCTGTTCTAATATTACAGACACTTCTGCAGCTGGATCTTACCTTAGTGATGTCTTCCTATAGCATGCTGCTGTGTGTGTGAAGAGAAGGGACTTTGCTAGCTTGACGTCCTATGTGCCCTACTCCATGTAAAGTGACCAGTCACTTCTACCCCCATTGACTCAAAATAGTCCATCTGTGCACTGTGAACACGGGACCCAAAGTGCTCTGAATACATCTCTATAAATAGGAGCAGTCTGTCCAACTAACAACTACGCTCTATCACAGTGTTGACAAGAGGTGTGCAGCACCCACCCATAACGTCTACTACTAGGTCATATTCACAAACAAAACAAAACCTGAGAAATTGTAGGGGAACCCAACTGCATCATAGTGGAACACATAGACAATACTGTTGGTTTAACCCCTTAAAGACCGGGAAAATCTGAGGTCGATTTCACTTAAAGGGATAGTAATACTTCGTTTTAACTTTATTTTATTTTGTAGGCATTAAAAAAACATGAAGAACGATATAAGTCTTATCTCTCAGACCTTTATGGTTTGAGAGATATTCACAAGCAAAGTTTCCTCTCCCGCCCCTTTTACCTAGTGGAAGCCATCTCTTCTCAGATGTGGAATCCAGTCCATAGACCAGACAGATAACAGCAGGGGACAATCTTCTTCCTATGAGAACAATGAAAGCCCTGCCCCCCTTGACAAGCTTTTCAGGTTTTTCCCTTATCTTAATTGAAAATTGTCCCTCTCTGCAGTCTACCTGGGCAGCTCCCTTCTGCCCTGGCTGAAAAGTGTTACATCAGTAAAAGGGGCGGGAGGTGGACACTTTGCTTGTGAATATCTCATAAACCATAAAGGTCTGAGAGATAAGACTTATATCATTCTTCATGTTTTTTTAATGCCTACAAAATAAAATAAAGTTAAAACGAAGTATTACTATCCCTTTAAGGACCGGAGCAATTCTGACCTTTTTGACTGTCTTTGTTAAACAGTGTTTTCCCTCTAAGTACTTTATTCCACCCCCATAAATTATATACTGTTTTTTTAAGCACAATTAGGGCTTTCGTTTGATACCACACATATATGGATAACCCACCATTTACTTTATTAAAATAAAAAAAAGGTAAAAAAAAAAAGGTAAAAAACCCACCATTTTTGTTTTTTCTTTTAAAATCAATTGGGCGCAAAGGGTTACATTTTTATGGAGACTGCATGAAAGGTATGACCGGTCAGTCATACCTACAAAATGGGCTTTTTAAAGTGGCCACTGTCCCCCCCCTGGGTGAACATCCCCATGTCCCTTTTTCCCACCCTATTTTCCCACTTTTTATCTCTAACATTTGGCGGTGTGTATAAGTGTATTACATGGCTCCACAATAATCACACTACCAGTTTTGTTTAATGAGATGTGTGTTTTTTTTTTTTTTAATATTTTTTGTAATAAAAAAAAGTGTGTTGTGTTTAAAAAAAAAAAAAAAAAAAAAAAAAAAAAAGTGTATCATTGCAGGTCAGAAATTGACCTGCATTTAGCCAGCCTCCAGCACCAGCAGTGAAGGGGTTAATATCCCCAGCTGCTGTATTTTCTTTTACCACTAAGAGTAGGGTTACCACCTTTTCTTCAAAAAAATACCGGCCAAGGCATTCCCTCCATAGACTTAACATTGGAAAGAAGCCAAGTTTTTACCGGCCTGCCGGTAAAATACCGGCTGGGTGGCAACCCTAACTAGGAGTCTCCTCTCTACATCTCTCTCCCTTACTTTGATAGCCAGGGAGACAGAGGCAGAGGAGAGACATACAAACAGCATGGTTTGCGTGCTACCTCTATCTCTTAGAATGCTGGTACATGTGATCGCTGCTACGGTGATCACATGACCCGGCACAAGCAAAAAGGCCTGAGACTGAATGCTCCGAGACCGGGCCTGGAATTAATAATAGCAGCGTGCACTGAGGCACGCTGCTATCATTTAAGCCATGAAGGTCCAGGACCATCATGGGTCCTTAAAGGTATAACAACCCAGGACGGTCCAGGACCATCATGGGTCCTTAAGGTGTTACATATGATAATTAAAGGGATAGTAATGTTTCAGCAGCTTCAATTAATCTTCATAGTATTTGGTCAATGGAGATTTTTTATTTCAGTACTGTCAGAGTTGTAGTACAAGAGTAATTGAATGATAAAGTATCTCCCTCCAGCCCCTTTTACTGATGTAACACTGCTCACCTCAGAGCAGCAAGACTGTCCGGATGGATCACAGAGAGGGACAATCTTCAGTGATCATAAGGAAAAACCTGTCAAGGGGGCGGGGTTTTCCTTTTGATCACAGTAAGAAGATTGTCCTCTGCTGTGACCTGTCTGGTCAAGAGACCAGATTCCACATCTGAGGGGAGGCGGATTACACTAGGTAAAAGGGATGGGTTTATCAGGTTTTTCACTTATGTTAAATGAACATTGTGCCTCTCTGCAATCCACTTGGACACCACCCTGCTGCTCTGAGGTGAGCAGTGTTACATCAGTAAAAGGGACGGGAGGGGGATACTTTATCATTAAATTTCTCTTGAACTACAACTCTGACAGTATTGAAATAACACTCTCTATGGCCCAAATACTATGAAGATTAATTGGAGCTGCTGTTTTTGTGAAATATTACTATCCCTTTAACCCCTTAACGACTGGCCGTGCAGGCACGAGGCGGTCACTAAAGGACCACGGAGCTTTTTTTTTTTTTTTTTCTTTCGATTCCGGACTCCCCGAATGGTGTGCGGCCGCAGGGGGAGCCCGGAATTCAATGACGGTCATAGTACGTCATGGGTTGTTAACTCGGATCGACCCATGACGTCAAGGGTCGTTAAGAGTGGTCACCAAAGCATTGCCTCAGAATTTGGCCAATTTATATTTGTTCCCTATGGTTATCGTGAACAGATCGAGGGATGCTTAAGATAAACACATACTGCAGGATTACACTGTATCACAGTCTCCCTAAGGAGGCCTTAGTGTTCCTGTGCTTCCTTCCTTTGTTGGGAGGTTGCCCAGCAAGTTTGAGGCTACTTCGGTGTTTCTGATGTCATGGAACGAGAGCTGTGTTGTGTGCCTCTTTATGGGCCTATTCTGTTTTGCCTAATTGGTTCCCCCCTCTATCGGCACCTTTATTAACCTCCTTGGTCCTAGGAGTCATTGCCCTTACGTGGTGTTTCCGCTAGTGTCTCTTGTGCTCTATTGTGACCTGTGCTTTACCTGAGAATCCGCTC
Organism: Rhinophrynus dorsalis; assembly: GCA_037306005.1. Classification (NCBI taxonomy): domain Eukaryota; kingdom Metazoa; phylum Chordata; class Amphibia; order Anura; family Rhinophrynidae; genus Rhinophrynus; species Rhinophrynus dorsalis. Next base: position 390,989,146 of record CM074724.1, read on the forward strand.
CGTGTATGACCCCGGCTTGTCTGACTACCCACATCAGTTCTGACCTGTGGCTTTGGCTGACTAACTCGCTCTGTGTATGACCCCGGCTTGTCTGACTACCCACATCGGTTCTGATATGTGACTGTGGCTGACTAACTCGCTCTGTGTATGACCCCGGCTTGTCTGACTACCCATATCGGTTCTGATATGTGACTGTGGCTGACTAACTCACTCTGTGTATGACCCCGGCTTGTCTGACTACCCACATCGGTTCTGACCTGTGGCTCCGGCTGACTAACTCACTCCGTGTATGACCCCGGCTTCTCTGACTACCCACATCGGTTCTAACCTATGGCTCTGGCTGACTAACTCTCTCCGTGTAGTGCCCGATTTATCTGACCTCCTGGCTCTTAATGATTATCGCTCATGTAATCCCTTTTTTGTCTGACCTGTGGCTCTTGCTGATTATCTCTCATGTAGTCCCTGGTTTGTCTGACCTCTTGCTGATTATTAGTGATGATCGAGCACCCCAATGCTCGGGTGTTCGGGTGCTCTGGCCGAGCACCCCCGGAGGCTCGAGTGCTCGGCCGAGCACCCGAGCCCCATTGAAGTCAATGGGAGGACTCGAGCATTACACCAGGCACCCCCTGCTCTGATGAGGGGAGGGTGCCTGGTCCATAGGAAAAGGGCAGAAAATGATGGAAACACCACAGAAATGGTTCAGGGACAGCATAGGAAGGATGTCTGGATGCATCTTGGACTCCAACGTCGCTGCTGGGAACGATGTTTCGCCCGGAGTACGCCATTTTTACAGAATGACCGTAAAACACACAAAAAGGAAGATAAAAACGACTTTAGGCGAAAAATTGTTACCAAACAGTATTTGCTGTATATTTACTTGTATATCATCTGCAAATTCTGCAAAAAATTTCATCGATTTTTCGGAACTGGGGCCATGATTAAGAGGGAAACGTGCGCAGAGTAAAGCAGGTGTTCAACGTGGTTATGGCCCGGGTAAGGTACAGCATTCAGGAACGGAGGCCGCAGCTACCACAGGTTTTACAACATGTCCGTTTGCCCTTGTTAAGTCCAAAATTTATAGTCGGAACAGTGGGGTCTGATCCATTCAGTAAAAGTGACGAAGTGACTTAGTGGATGAAGCCAAGAACTACCTTCTGCTCTGTCGAACACCCCAACCCTATTTAATCCAATGGGAGGACCTGAGGCACTCCGATACAACCTGTATATCACAAAATGGAGGGCCTCATTCACATTGTGGTACAATAGTTCAGGTAGTGGTCCAACACTAATAAAGCCGATGCACTAAGTGAAAGGGCTGAAAAAATTTGACTGAAATGTCACTCCAATACACCCTTTATTACACATAAAGGAGGGCATCATACACACCCTTGAAAAATTAGGATTAATAGCCTGCTGGTGACCCTCTAAAACATTAGGGGCGAGGGCATGCCGCTAAGCTGACCATCTAAAACATTAGGAATGAGGGTCTGCAGCTGAGCCGACCATCTAAAACATTATGGGTGAGGGTCTGCTGCGGAGCTGACCATCCTAAACAATATATGCGAAGGCCCGCTAGTGAGCTGATGCTATAAAACATTATATGAGAGGGCCCGCTAGAGAGCTGACCCAATAAAACATTATATAAGAAGGCCCGCTGGTGAGCTGACCTATACAAAAAGTTGTCAAACAGGGCCCGCTGGTGAGCTGGCCCTATATAAAAATTATATCACAGGGCCCGCTGGTGAGCTGGCCCTATATAAAAATTATATCACAGGGCCGCTGGTGAGCTGGCCCTATATAAAAATTATATCACAGGGTATATGGAAGAGAGTCAACCATATACCCGTTTTTTTGGGTGGAAGGGGTGAATGGGAATACAGAGTATTCCCATCATTGTAAATAACATATCTAAAGTGACTTTATGTTCACCCGGGGCTTTCCTCCAGTGGAGTGGAGAAGTCAGGGGAAATCCAGGCCTTGTTCATTTTTATAAGTGTCAACCTATCAGCATTTTCGGTGGAAAGGCGGATACGCTTATCTGTTATGATGCCACCAGCAGCACTAAATACCCGCTCAGACAGAACGCTGGCGGCAGGGCAGGCCAGCACCTCCAAGGCGTAGAGTGCCAGTTCATACCACGTGTCCAGCTTGGACACCCAGTAGTTGTAAGGCACAGAGGGATCATTGAGGACGCTGACACGGTCTGCTACGTACTCCTTCACCATCTTCCAAAACTTTTCCCTCCTTGTGACACTAGGCTGCGCATCAGGGTGAGGGTGCTGGCGGGGTGTCATGAAGGTGTCCCACGCCTTGGAGAGTGTTGCCCTGCCTTTGTCGGAACTGCTGTGTGCTCCCCTTTTCTCCCCTTCTCGGTTGGCCAAGGTAGCACGTACTCTGCCGCCAGCGTTGTCAGATGGAAAATTTTGGAGCAATTTTTCAACAAGAACCTTCTGGTATTGCACCATTTTGCTTGTCCTCTCCACCGGAGGAATGAGAGATGAGAAATTCTCTTTGTAGCGGGGGTCCAGAAGGGTGAACACCCAGTAATCCGTGTTGTCTAAAATGTGTATAACGCGTGGGTCACGGGAAAGGCAGCCTAACATAAAGTCAGCCATGTGTGCCAGAGTACCAACAGGCAAGATTTCGCTGTCCTCACCAGGAGGATGACTCTCAATCTCCTCATCCTCTTCCTCCTCTTCTGCCCACCCACGCTGAAGAGATGGAACTAAAGTTCCATGGCTACCCTCTGTAGCGGAGGCAACCGTGTCTTCCTCCTCCTCCTCCTCCTCCGCCTCCTCCAATTGTCGCTGAGAAGACGAAGTGAGGGTGCTCTGGCTATCACCTTGTGTAAGCTCTTCCTCCCCCATTTCCACCTCTTCCACATGCAAAGCGTCGGTTTTAATTGTGAGCAGCGAGCGTTTCAGTAGACACAGAAGTGGGATGGTTACACTGATAATAGCGTTATCGCCGCTCACCATCTGTGTCGATTCCTCAAAATTGCGTAAAACCTCACAGAGGTCTGACATCCATTCCCACTCCTCACTTCTGATTAGAGGAAGTTGAACGGAGAGGCGACGACCGTGTAACAGCTGGTACTCCACTACTGCCCTCTGCTGCTCACAAAGCCGGGCCAACATGTGGAAGGTGGAGTTCCAGCGCGTGCTCACGTCACACAGCAGCCGGTGAGCTGGCAATTGTAAGCGCTGCTGCAGCTTCAACAAGCCGGCTGAAGCTGTTGATGACTTACGGAAATGTGCACACACGCAGCGCACCTTGGTCAAGAGATCATGCAAATTGGGGTAGGTTTTTAGAAATCGCTGAACCACTAAATTAAATACATGCGCTAGGCATGGTACGTGTGTGAGCTTGCCGAGCTCCAAAGCCGCCACCAAGTTACGCCCATTATCACACACAACCATGCCTGGTTGCAGGTTGAGTGGCGAGAGCCACTGCTCGGTCTGGTGACTAATCCCCTGCAACAGCTCTGAGGCCGTGTGCTGTTTGTCCCCAAGGCAGATCAGCTTCAGCACGGCCTGTTGACGCTTCCCCACTGCAGTGCTAAACTGCTTCCAGCTACCGGCTGATGGGTGAGTGGCGCTGCGCGCAGAGAATTCGGAGGTGGAAACGGAGGAGGAGGAGCCAATAACGTAGGTGCTGGTGGAAACCCTGATGGAGGTAGGGCCCGCAATCCTCGGCGTGGGTAGCACCTGTGCCATCCCAGGGTCCGAGTCGCTCCCAGCCTCCACGACATTCACCCAGTGTGCCGTCAGGGAAATGTAGCGTCCCTGGCCACAAGCACTTGTCCATGTGTCAGTCGTTAAGTGGACCTTCCCAGTAACTGCGTTGGTCAGGGCACGGGTGATGTTACGGGACACATGGTGGTGTAATGCGGGGACGGCACACCGGGAAAAGTAGTGGCGGCTGGGGACTGCGTACCGAGGGACAGCTGCTGCCATCAGGCTGCGGAAGGACTCAGTCTCCACAAGCCTAAATGGCAGCATTTCGATGGCCAGTAATTTGGAAAGGTGTGAGGTTAGTGCTATGGCCTGTGGGTGGGTGGCTGGGTATTTTCGCTTGCGCTCAAATGCCTGGGGTAACGACATTTGGACGCTGCGCTGGGACAGGGAAGTGGATGTGGTCGCTGATGGTGCTTCAGATGGTACAGGTGCAGGGCGGGAGGTATGCGGGCCTGCGCCTTCGACAGGCGATTGGCCGGCACCGAAAACAGGGGAAGAGGAAGCAGTGGTGTGGCCTGCAGACACAGATTGGCGATCCGGGCGTTCCTCCCACTTATTACGGTGCTTGGATGTCATGTGTCGGATCATGCTGGTGGTGGTGAGGTTGCTAGTGTTCATGCCTCGGCTCATTCTGGTGTGGCACAGGTTGCAAACTACAATTCTTTTGTCGTCCGCACTTTCCTTAAAAAAACGCCATACCGCGGAACACCTACCCCTTGGCAAGGGAGATTTACGCAAGGGGGTGCTCCGTGGAACATTTGCGGCCCGGTTTGGTGCGGTCCGCCTTCTTTCTTTAGCCACACCACTGCCTCTTCCAGCCTGTTGCGGTGCTGCAGATGGCTCACCCTCAGGACTGCTATCATCGCTCGGCTCTCCACCTTCCCAGGTGGGGTCAGTCACCTCATCGTCCACCAAGTCCTCCTCCACTTCCTCACTCTGATCATCCTCCTCATTTCTTGATCCCACCACATACTCAGTCATTGACAACTGTGTATCATCCTCCTCATCAAGGTCTTGAGACAGTAATAGTGGTTGATTTGATGGCAACTGTGTCTCATCATCATCATCATCCACTTCCTTTGACCTTAAATGCCGTTCCCCTCTGTCATCTTCTTGTGATTGGGTACCCTCTAGAGGTTGTGAATCAGGGCACAAGATCTCATGTTCCTCTGCAAGCGTGCTTGGAGAGAGGTTCAAATGAAGGATTGGTGATGAGACGAGCTCCTCACTATATCCCAGTGTGGGATCACTTCTTTGGCCAGACCCTCTAGGTGAGGATTATGTTGACCAGACTCTTGGCTACTGAGAGTGGACTTGGTGGAAGACAGGGTGGTGCTTAACCGACTGGAAGCAGTATCAGCTGAAATCCAACCGACCACCTGTTCGCAGTGGTCTGACCTCGAGAGTGATGTCCTGCGACGCCCTGTAAACTGAGACATGAAGCTAGGTATGGTGGATGTCTTTCTTTCTTGTGCTCTGGCACCAGGCACAGTTTCTACGCGTCCTGACCCGCGCCCTGAACTATCAGGATGACGTCCACTTCCCCGTCCCTTTTTACCCGCCTTCTTCATATTACACGGAATATGTGCTGCTAATCTGCAACTTTGCACACTAAACAGAATGTGCTGCTAATCTGCGGCTAGGCACAGTGAACGGAATATGTGACGTTTATTTTTTACAGTTTGCACACTAAACAGAATGTGCTGCTAATCTGCAACTTTGCACACTAAAAAGAATGTGCTGCTAATCTGCAACTTTGCACACTAAACAGAATGTGCTGCTAATCTGCGGCTAGGCACAGTGAAAGGAATATGTGACGTTTATTTTTTACACTTTGCACACTAAACAGAATGTGCTGCTAATCTGCAACTTTGCACACTAAACAGAATGTGCTGCTAATCTGCGGCTAGGCACAGTGAAAGGAATATGTGACGTTTATTTTTTACACTTTCCACACTAAACAGAATGTGCTGCTAATCTGCAACTTTGCACACTAAACAGAATGTGCTGCTAATCTGCGGCTAGGCACAGTGAACGGAATATGTGACGTTTATTTTTTACACTTTCCACACTAAACAGAATGTGCTGCTAATCTGCAACTTTGCACACTAAACAGAATGTGCTGCTAATCTGCAACTTTGCACACTAAACAGAATGTGCTGCTAATCTGCGGCTAGGCACAGTGAACTGAATATGTGACTTTTTTTTTTTAATTTGTGCCCCCCCAAACAAAATATAACTGCTGCCCCCACACACAACAGTCCTAAAAAGGACGTTTGGGTCTTTATATGTTGTTCCAACACTTTTCTTCTCCCTACACTGACTTTCCCTTCCTATCATCATCTCTCCCTGGCTAAGACTGAGCCGAACTCGCTGGTCAGGTGCTATACAGCACCCGATCACGGGTTCTGGCCAGCCAATCAGTGTAATGCCAGCAGCCAACATGGCTGCTGGCATTACACTGATGTCAGAGCCTCCCCGCACGTTTATTGGCTGCGCAGCAGCCGCGAAACGTGCGGGGAGGAGACCCGAACATGGCGGGCGAGCACATGCGGTACTCGTACGAGTACCGCCATGTGCCGAGCAGAGCGATGCTCGAGCCGAACCGAGCTTCGGCCGAGCATGCTCGCTCATCACTACTGATTATCTCTCATGTAGTCTCCGGTTTGTCTGACCTGTGGCTCTTGCTGATTATCGCTCCGTGTAGTCCCCGGTTTGTCTGACCTCTGGCGCTGGCTGACTGACTCGCTGTGTGTACTCCCCAGTTTGTCTGACCTGTGGCTCTTGCTGATTATCTCTCATGTAGTCCCTGGTTTGTCTGACCTCTTGCTGATTATCTCTCATGTAGTCCCCAGTTTGTCTGACCTGTGGCTCTGGCTGATTATCGCTCCGTGTAGTCCCCGGTTTGTCTGACCTGTGGCTGACTGACTCACTCTGTGTAGTCCCCGGTTTGTCTGACCTGTGGCTCTTGCTGATTATGGCTCAGTGTAGTCCCTGGTTTGTCTGACCTCTGGCTCTTGATGATTATCGCTCCATTTAGTCCCAGGTGTGTCCGACCTCTGGTTCTTGCTGATTATCGCTCCGTGTAGTCCCCAGTTTGTCAGACCTCTGGTTCTTGTTGATTATCGCTCCGTGTAGTCCCTGGTGTGTCTGACCTCTGGCTCTTGCTGATTATCGCTCCGTGTAGTCCCTGGTGTGTCTGACCTCTGGAATTATCACTCCGTGTAGTTCCCAGCTTGTCTGACCTGTAGATCTTGTTGATTATCGCTCAGTGTATTCCCCGGTTTGTCAGACCTGTGGCTCTGGCTGATTATCACTCCGTGTAGTCCCCAGCTTGTCTGACCTGTGGCTCTGGCTGACTAACTCATTCCGTGTATTCCCCGATTTGTCAGACCTCTGGCTCTTGCTGATTATCACTCGTGTAATCCCTGGTTTGTTTGACCTGTGGCTCTGGATGACTAACTCGCTCGTGTAGTCCCTGGTTTGTCTGACCTCTGGCTCTGGCTGACTGACTCGCTCCGTGTAGTCCCCGGTTTGTCTGACCTCTGGCTCTGGCTGACTAACTCGCTCGTGTAGTCCCTGGTTTGTCTGACCTCTGGCTGACTGACTTGCTCCGTGTAGTCCCTGGTTTGTCTGACCTCTGGCTGACTGACTCGCTCCATGTAGTCCCTGGTTTGTCTGACCTCTGGCTCTGACTGACTGACTAGCTCCGTGTAGTCCCCGGTTTGTCTGACCTCTGGCTCTGGCTGACTGACTCGCTCTGTGTAGTCCCCGGTTTGTCTGACCTCTGGTTCTTGCTGATTATCGCTCCGTGTAGTCCCTGTGTATCTAACCTCTGGCTCTTGCTGATTATCGCTCTGTGTAGTCCCTAGTTTGTCTGACCTGTGACTCTGGCTGACTTCTCGCTCCGTACACTCCTAGCGTGCCTGACCATCAGTCTCAGGTCTCCGTTGTTCAAGTCTGCTCTCGCTCCCTGTTGCCTCCGGTCGCATGACCCTGCGTGTAAACTTGACATCAGTTGCTGTTCCCACTGGTGTTCCATCTGCACCTCTGTCTTGGTCTCCAGTATCTCGCAGTAGTGCAGTGCGCAGCTCCGGGTAGGGTCCTGGGTCCTATAATCCTGTGTTCTGGGGTTGTGTGGGCTAATACTATTATTGCTGTACATAATAAATAAAGGTGGTTTATATTTTATGATTGTGTCTGTCCTTCTTTGCCTGAAAACCGTGACACACTGGTTTGATTAAACAAAGGCATGGATTGTTAAAATAAGGGAAGTAAGGTTGTTGAATTCTTTGCTTCAGGATGCTGTGTCTGCAGTAACTGTTGCTTTCAAAAAAATAATGGAAACATTTGTAGCTCACAGCAATATTGAGTATTATGACAGTTGGTTTCAAGGCAGATAGGATGCTGTTCCAAGGAAATATCAGACTGCTTTTTTTAGCGTCAGGATTTTTTTTTTTAATCTACTTCGGGTTAATTGGAAATGTCTTAACCCCTTAAGGACCCATCATGTGCCAGGGTCATCATGATTTCAACGTGCGATAAGGACCCATGACGGCCTTGGCATGCCATGGATTTCAGGGCTCCCCACGTGACTGCATGCAGTTCGGGGACCCCTGAATCGGTTGCACAAAAAAAAAATGCTCCGTGGTCCTTAAAGGGATAGTAATACTTAAAATGTAAAAAAAATATGTTGTAGGGTTTATCCCCCTGAGTAAAACAAGGGTACTCCCACTGCTGAAAGGTGTTTCATTCAAAAGTTATTAATTTTCAAAGTTGAATTTTTTAGGTGCAATATCACAGTGGCCTGAAATTGTACAGTGGCGCTGTTGCTACACGATCCTATGGACAGCTCTGGTCCCGGGACCATAAATCTCCATAGGATGGTGTAGCAACAGCGCCACTGTACAATTTCAGGCCACTGTGATATTGCACCTAAAAAATTCAACTTTGAAAATTAATAACTATTGAATAAAACACCTTTCAGCAGTGGGAGTACCCTTGTTTTACTCAGGGGGATAAACCCTACAACATATTTTTTTTTTTTTTTTACATTTTAAGTATTACTATCCCTTTTAAGGGGTTAAAGAGGGGCTGTGTTTTTATTTTTTTTTGATCCAGAGGAAGGCAAATAACCCATTAACGCTGTAACAGAAGCTACGGACGCCGGGTTGTCCTTATCCATTGTTCCAAGTTCTCTCTCCTGATGTCGGCTACAAGGAGGTAGTCAGGCTGGTCAGTCTGGATGGCTGCTAGATCACAGGAATACCGATCTCCTGATTGGGGGTCAGAGTTGACCCTTTAAACCATTCAGGAAAGAAATGCACAGGACACGCTTCTAGTCCAAACAACTAACTCAACTTTATTGTGGAACAAGGGACATTTTATACAGAAACTTAGTAGAAAGAAACAATGGCTTGTACACAGACTATACAAAGGGGCAATGGAGAGGTGGCAACAAACATAAGGCAAAAGGGTGGTACACAGTGAAAGCATCTTTAACCCCTTAGTGACCGTCCGTGTGGGCACACGGCCGGCACTTAACGCCTGCCAAACTTTTCTCCCCATTACTTCCTATGACTTCCTGGACGTACATGTACATCCTCTGTCGCTAAGTGACAGTTTCTGCGGGACGTACATGTACGTCCATTGTTGGGATGGGGTTAAATAATTTAATCTTGCCGCTCTGATTCTCATCCAGTAGGAATTGGAGCTACAAGAGACAAGCAATCAATCAGGACCCGGGTCATTGTTCGCTATAGGCGACTGAATTACCAGGGTCCAGCACATAACTCAGTCACGTCAGTCTGGCTCTCCAACCAATGGGAACCAGAGCGACAACTAGAGGGAAAGGTGGCAACCAGTCGGAAGAGTGCCTACATGCCCAGTAACATAATTCCCAGAAAACCTTTGACACTAGGTACTGTGCAGGGAGAAGTCTACTGGTCAAACACTGTATTGCCCATTGACATTCCCTAGAACTGTATGAACCTAATTTCCCTCATAGAGGATAGGTTAATAATCAGGAAAGCACCTACCTGTCCTATACATCTTTTAATATGGCCCAGGCTGATGTTTACATCACTTTTCTTGGCGGCCAATACGGGACACGCCTACTATTCAACGTTAAGCCGGCATTGTGCTTTGTAGCCCTGCTGCCTGCGTCAGGTTCTAAGTTCGTGAATCTCAGCCTTTGTCCCTGTAAATGTGGTAGGCCTGAGAAGGCCATCCAGTAACGGCCTGTGGTCTGTTACAGACACAGTTTCCACTTAAAGGGATAGTAATACTTCGTTTTATCTTTATTTTATTTTGTAGGCATTAAAAAAACATGAAGAACGATATAAGTCTTATCTCTCAAAGCTTTACGGTTTAAGAGATATTCACAAGCAAAGTATCCCCCCCACCGTTCAACCAGATCAGAAGGGAGGTGCCCAGGTAGACTGCAGAGAGGGACAATCTTCAATTAAGATAAGGGAAAAACCTGAAAAACTTGTCAAGGGGGGCAGGGCTTTCATTGTTCTCATAGGAAGAAGATTATCCCCTTCTGTTATCTGTCTGGTCTATGGACTGCATTCCACATCTGAGAAGAGATGACTTACACTAGGTAAAAGGGGCAGGAGGGGAAACTTTGCTTGTGAATATCTCTCATACCATAAAGGTTTGAGAGATAAGACTTATATCGTTCTTCATGTTTTTTTAATGCCTACAAAATAAAATAAAGATAAAACGAAGTATTACTATCCCTTTAAGCCCCAAGTGGGTACAAAAAATTCCTTCCTGACTCCAAATAGCAGTCAGATATATCCCTGGATCAACAACCTATCTGCTTTGAAGCCAACTGTCATAATTCCCAATATTGTTCTGTGCTAGATAGGTATCTATTACATTTTAGAAAGCAGTTACAGTATCTGCAAGCACAACATCCCGAGGCAAAGAATTCCATAACTTACTTTAGTTCAAATTCCTCTATTCTTAAAGTGATAGTAATGCCCCCCTTGACAGATTTTTCATCTTTTTTCCCTTATCTTAATTGAAGACTGTCCCTCTCTGTGATCCATCCGGACAGTCTTGCTGCTCTAAGCTGAGCAGTGTTCCATCAGTAAAAGGGGAAGGGGGGGATACTTTATCATTCAATTACTCTTGAACTACAACTCTGACAGAATTGAAATAACTCTCTACAATGCCCAAATACTATGAAGATTAATTAGAGCTGTTTTTATTATGAAACATTACTATCTCTTTAATAGATGACCTCTTGTTTGTTGCTCAGCTGTTTGAGTAAATAGTGAGAGGTGCAAAAAGCCTTAACGTCCAGTGACGTGTCAGGACAGTCGCCGGTAAACTTACCTAAAGGTCTCTCAGACCTCCATTTGGTGCACCAGTACACCTCATCGGTTGAGCTTACCGGCGTGCCAACAAAGATCAAAGCGGTCCTTAAAGTGATAGTAATGTTTCACAATAAAAGCAGCTCCAATTAATCTTCATAGTATTTGGACCATGGAGAGTGTTATTTCAATACTGTCAGAGTTGTAGTTCAAGAGTAATTGAATGATAAAGTATCCCCCTCCCACCCCTTTTACCTAGTGTAAGCCACCTCCCCTCAGATGTAGAATCTGGTTGTAAGACCAGACAGATAACAGCAAGGGACAATCTTCTTAGTGCACGAACTATGAAATCCCTGCCCCCCTTGACAGGTTTTTCAGGTTTTTCCCTTATGCTAACTGAATGCTGTCCCTCTCTGCAGTCTACCTGGGCACCGCCTTTCTGTCATTGTAGTTCAAGAATAATTGAATGATAACGTGTACCCTTCCTGCCCCTTGTACCTGGTGTAAGTCACCTTCCCTCAGATGTGGAATCTGGTCTCTTGATTGGACAGGTCACAGCAAGGGACAATCTTCTTACTGTGATCATAAGGAACACCCTGCCCCCCTTTACAGGTTTTTCCTTAAGATCACTGAAGATTGTCCCTCTCTGCAATCCATCTGGACAGTCTTGCTGCTCTGAGGTGAGCAGTGTTACATCAGTAAAAGGGGTGGGAGGGGGATACTTTATCATGCAAATACTCTTGTACTACAATACTGGCCCCTCTAGCATTAAGATTAAATCCCTAAAACTGCCTTTGTTTTTGCTGCAATTACAGAATAGATTGCAACACAATTCTTATTTGGACAAGACCATTTCTATTCCACTTCTCAAAAAGTTGAAAGACTGGAATTAACAATTAGTGAAAATGTTGCTAAATGTTAATACGTTTCCTTATGATGCTTTTGCAACAATATTAGACCGTTTCTTCATAACTTTTATGAATCTCCTCCATAGTTCCTTACTGAGTTCTTTGTATTGACCTTGAATCCTATATAATAATTCGCTAAAACGTGTGTAACGACGCAGTCATGCGCAGTAGAGACTGCTGCACCACGGCTGATACAGAGCTGGGTGCTCAGAAGGAGCGTCCAGCTCTGTATCAGCCGCGGCGCGCGGGTAGTGTCTACTGTGCATGACTGCCCCGCAACCGGCTGGCAGTGGCACTATGGCCCGTGTAACGGCCTCTTCAACTAGTATATTTATAAATAATAATCATATCCCTAACCTGTAGTTGAACCTGTGTGTCCCAGAACTTGTCCACACTTCACCTTGTACACACAGCTCACTTGACTCTATAAATCCAGTCCCACTCTGGACACCGTCCCAATCATATTGTCTGGCTCCATTTTCCATGACTGAAAGTCAAAGACAACTTTCCATCCCCAAAACTTTTTTTTTTTTTTAGTTGGAGGTTCAGAAGTTCCAGACAGTTTATTTTAGGAGATTATATAGATTTACTGCTCCTTTGAGCAGCTGCAAAACAGCTCCTGTTAACCAAACAGAGAACATCCCTCTCTATTCATGGTTCTTTAGAACGGAGTTTCCAACCTCTGTCCTTAAGTCCCCTTGTCAATGCAGGTGTGTAAGGATTTCCCTGCCAGAGCACAGGCTTGTACGGGATCTTTCATTCTGAACAGTTTACCTGTGAACAGGTAGGGAGATCTTTAAACTCTTAACGTCGGAACTATGTGGTAGGCCGTCACAGGAATAGGGTGACCAGGTGTCCCGGACTGCCCGGGACTGTCCTTTAATCAGGGCCGGATTTAGAATTAGGCAGAGTAGGCAACTGCCTACAGACACACCCAACAGAGGGGTGCCTGTCACTGGGATCATGTGTGTGTTGTGTTTTTTTTTTTTAATTATTCGCCTGAGCTGAGTCACCTCCCCAGCCAGCGCCATGAAGACAGATCTGTGCCTCCTCCTTCGGCACAGACCTGTAGCTGCTGCACTTCCTCATTGGGTTTTTAGTAATACAGTTTGCTGGGAGATGACATCATCTCTCAGCGACCTGCATGAAGAGAAGACCACGCGGGCGCTCCAGCAGCTACAGGTCTGTGCAGAAGGAGGAGGCACAGACCTCTCTTGCCGCTGGACCACCAGGGAAGAGGTAGGAAACGGACACTGGGGCAATGTGAGAGTAATATGGAGATGATGGGGGCAATGTGAGGGCAATATGGAGCTGATGGGGGGCAATGTGAGGGCAATATGGAGCGGATGGGGGGGCAATGTGAAGGCAATATGGTATATGGAGATGATGGGGGCAGTATGGAGCTGATGGGGGCAATGTGAGAGCGATATGGTATATGGAGATCATGGGGGCAATGGGAGGGCAATATGGAGATGATGGGGGGCAACGTGGAGATTATGAGCATTGTGGAGGTGTCCAGTGCAGATGGCCCACGGTGGGGGTGCTTCAGATTTCTGTGCCTACAGGCTCCTGAGATGTAAATCCGTCCCTGCCCTTAATTGCAGTCTGTGTCCTGCGTCCCAAGTAACCCCCCATTGGGACAATAAAGAGTCCCGGAATGAAGTAAAGCCGCTCACAGGAGATCCACTCTGTTCCTGTGCTGCTTTGGTTGGTAGCTCAATGACTTCAGTCACTCACAGCAACATGCACCACCAGCCAATGAAAGAGGAGAACATTTTCACAGTGGTCCTCATTGGCTGGTGTGTATGAGAGAGCCAGCACTGAAACACATGGATGGACTGTGAGTGAGTGTCACAGGAGGCAGTCTGGGTGCAAATGGAAGGAACAGCACAACCTCCAAACTCCTAGGTATGTGGCGGCAAACTGCAGCTTTCCAGCTGTTGGTATACAACAACTCCCATCACCCTCAGCCTTCGTGTTGGACAACAACTTCCATCAGCCTGTACGCTGAGGATGATGGGAGTTGTGTCCAACAACAGTTGGAACACACTGAATATGCTTCCCTGATTTTCAGCACCAAAATAAGAATAAAGCTGACTGGCAAACTTCTGACTCACATTTTATATATGTGCCTATTACTACACAAGTGTGTGTGTGTGTGTATAGATTATATATATACTGTCACGGGAACCACTGGGCCCTTGGCTCCTGGAGGGGCCTGGGGGCCAGCCTCCTTCCTACAGACTATGGACTCTATACATGGGGAAGTGGATTTCCCGGCTTCCCTGCCTCCTCCTGGGTCTAAGTCACCTTGTGCTGCCTGATGGGCACAGGGTGTCACAGAAAAAGACTGCCCTTGGACTGATTGGGGAAAAGTAGTCACTAGTGTTGAGCGAGCATGCTCGGCCGATGCTCGGATCGGCTCGAGCATCGCTCTGCTCGGCACATGGCGGTACTCGTACGAGTACCGCATGTGCTCGCCCGCCATGTTCGGGTCTCCTCCCCGCACGTTTTGCGGCTGCTGCGCAGCCAATAAACGTGCAGGGAGGCTCTGACATCGGTGTAATGCCAGCAGCCATGTTGGCTGCTGGCATTACACTGATTGGCTGGCCAGAACCCGTGGTCGGGTGCTGTATAGCACCTGACCATCGAGTTCGGCTCAGTCTGAGCCAGGGAGAGCTGAGGATAGGAAGGGAAAGGCAGTGTAGGGAGGAAAAAAAAAAAATTGTGAAAAAAAAGAACCAAAAGTCCTTTTTAGGACTACTGTGTGTGGGGGCAGCAGGTTATTTTGTGTGGGGGGAAAAAAAAAAAAAAAAAAAAAAAAAAAAAAAAAAAATATTCTGTTTAGTGTGAAAAGTTGCAGATTAGAGCACATTCTGTTTAGTGTGCACAGTTGCAGATTAGAGCACATTCTGTTTAGTGTGCAAAGTTGCAGATTAGAGCACATTCTGTTTAGTGTGCAAAGTTGCAGATTAGAGCACATTCTGTTTAGTGTGCAAAGTTGCAGATTAGAGCACATTCTGTTAAGTCTTCAAACTAAAATATCAAAGTCACATATTCCATTCAGTGTGCGTCGCCGCAGTTTA
Source organism: Rhinophrynus dorsalis (assembly GCA_037306005.1). Taxonomy (NCBI): domain Eukaryota; kingdom Metazoa; phylum Chordata; class Amphibia; order Anura; family Rhinophrynidae; genus Rhinophrynus; species Rhinophrynus dorsalis. The sequence continues at coordinate 391,004,202 of CM074724.1, forward strand.
GCAGCACATTCTGTGTACTGTGCAGAGTTGCAGAATAGGAAGAAATACTGTTAAGTTTTCAAACTCAAATATTAAAGTCACATATTCCATTCAGTGTGCTTCGCCGCAGTTTAGCAGCACATTCTGTGTACTCTGCAGAGTTGCAGAATAGTAAGAAATAGTGTTAAGTTTTCAAACTCAAATATCAAAGTCACATATTCCATTCAGTGTGTATCACCGCCGTTTAGCAGCCTATTCTGTGTACTCTGCACAGTTGCAGAATAGTAAGAAATACTGTTAAGTTTTCAAACTCAAATATTAAAGTCACATATTCCATTCAGTGTGTTTCACCGCCGTTTAGCAGCCTATTCTGTGTACTCTGCACAGTTGCAGAATAGTAAGAAATACTGTTAAGTTTTCAAACTCAAATATTAAAGTCACATATTCCATTCAGTGTGTTTCACCGCCGTTTAGCAGCCTATTCTGTGTACTCTGCACAGTTGCAGAATAGTAAGAAATACTGTTAAGTTTTCAAACTCAAATATCAAAGTCACATATTCCATTCAGTGTGTATCACCGCCGTTTAGCAGCCTATTCTGTGTACTCTGCACAGTTGCAGAATAGTAAGAAATACTGTTAAGTTTTCAAACTCAAATATCAGTCACATATTCCATTCAGTGTGTTTCACCGCCGTTTAGCAGCCTATTCTGTGTACTCTGCACAGTTGCAGAATAGTAAGAAATACTGTTAAGTTTTCAAACTCAAATATTAAAGTCACATATTCTGTGTAAGATGAAGAAGGCGGGTAAAAAGGGACGGGGAAGTGGACGTGATCCTGAAAGTTCAGGGCGCGGGTCAGGACGCGGAGAAACTGTGCCTGGTGCCAGAGCACAAGAAAGAAAGACATCCACCATACCTAGCTTCATGTGTAATTTTACAGGGCGTCGCAGGACATCACTCTCGAGGTCCGACCACTGCGAACAGGTGGTCGGTTGGATGACAGCTGATACTGCTTCCAGTCGGTTAAGCACCACCCTGTCTTCCACCAAGTCCACTCTCAGTAGCCAAGAGTCTGGTCAAAATAATCCTCACTCTGATCATCCTTCCTCCCACCATACACGGTCTGGTCAAAGAAGTGATCCCATACTGGGATATAGTGAGGAGCTCGTCTCATCACCAATCCTTCATTTGACCCTCTCTCCAAGCACGCTTGCAGAGGAACATGACATCTTGTGCCCTGATTCACAACCTCTAGAGGCTACCCAATCACAAGAAGATGACAGATGTGAACGGCATTTAAGGTCAAAGGAAGTAGTGGATGATGATGATGATGATGAGACACAGTTGCCATTAAATCAACCACTATTTCCGTCTCAAGACCTTGTTGAGGAGAATGTTATACAGTTGTCAATGACTGAGTATGTGGTGGGATCAAGACTTGAGGAGGATGATCAGAGTGAGGAAGTGGAGGAGGACTTGGTGGACGATGAGGTGACTGACCCCACCTGGGAAGGTGTAGAGCCGAGCGATGTCAGCAGTCCTGAGGGTGAGCCATCTGCAGCACCGCAACAGGCTGGAAGAGGCAGTGGTGTGGCTACAGAAAGAAGGCGGACCGCACCAAACCGGCCCGCAAATGTTCCACGGAGCACCCCCTTGCGTAAATCTACCTTGCCAAAGGGTAGGTTTTCCGCGGTATGGCGTTTTTTTAAGGAAAGTGCGGACGACAAAAGAATTGTAGTTTGCAACCTGTGCCACACCAGAATGAGCCGAGGCATGAACACTAGAAACCTCACCACCACCAGCATGATCCGACACATGGCATCCAAGCACCGTAGTAAGTGGGAGGAACGCCTGGATCGCCCATCTGTGTCTGCAGGCCACACCACTGCCTCCTCTTCCCCTGTTTTCGGTGCCGGCCAATCGCCTGTCGAAGGCGCAGGCCCGCATACCTCCCGCCCTGCACCTGTACCATCTGAAGCACCATCAGCGACCACATCCACTTCCCTGTCCCAGCACAGCGTCCAAATGTCGTTACCCCAGGCATTTGAGCGCAAGAGAAAGTACCCAGCCACCCACCCACAGGCCATAGCACTAACCTCACACCTTTCAAAATTACTGGCCATCGAAATGCTGCCATTTAGGCTTGTGGACACTGAGTCCTTCCGCAGCCTGATGGCAGCAGCTGTCCCTCGGTACGCGGTCCCCAGCCGCCACTACTTTTCCCGGTGTGCCATCCCCGCATTACACCACCATGTGTCCCGTAACATCACCCGTGCCCTGACCAACGCAGTTACTGGGAAGGTCCACTTAACGACTGACACATGGACAAGTGCTTGTGGCCAGGGACGCTACATTTCCCTGACGGCACACTGGGTGAATGTCGTGGAGGCTGGGAGCGACTCGGACCCTGGGATGGCACGGGTGCTACCCACGCCGAGGATTGCGGGCCCTACCTCCATCAGGGTTTCCACCAGCACCTACGTTATTGGCTCCTCCTCCTCCGTTTCCACCTCCGAATTCTCTACACGCAGCGCCACTCCCCCATCAGCCAGTAGCTGGAAGCAGTGTAGCACTGCAGTGGGGAAGCGTCAACAGGCCGTGCTGAAGCTGATCTGCCTTGGGGACAAACAGCACACGGCCTCAGAGCTGTTGCAGGGGATTAGTCACCAGACCGAGCAGTGGCTCTCGCCACTCAACCTGCAACCAGGCATGGTTGTGTGTGATAATGGGCGTAACTTGGTGGCGGCTTTGGAGCTCGGCAAGCTCACACACGTACCATGCCTAGCGCATGTATTTAATTTAGTGGTGCAGCGATTTCTAAAAACCTACCCCAATGTGCATGATCTCTTGACCAAGGTGCGCCGCGTGTGTGCACATTTCCGTAAGTCATCTACAGCTTCGGCCGGCCTGTTGAAGCTGCAGCAGCGCTTACAATTGCCAGCTCACCGGCTGCTGTGTGACGTGAGCACGCGCTGGAACTCCACCTTCCACATGTTGGCCCGGCTTTGTGAGCAGCAGAGGGCAGTAGTGGAGTACCAGCTGTTACACGGTCGTCGCCTCTCCGTTCAACTTCCTGTAATCAGAAGTGAGGAGTGGGAATGGATGTCAGACCTCTGCGAGGTTTTACGCAATTTTGAGGAATCGACACAGATGGTGAGCGGCGATAACGCTATTATCAGTGTAACCATCCCACTTCTGTGTCTACTGAAACGCTCGCTGCTCACAATTAAAACCGACGCTTTGCATGTGGAAGAGGTGGAAATGGGGGAGGAAGAGCTTACACAAGGTGATAGCCAGAGCACCCTCACTTCGTCTTCTCAGCGACAATTGGAGGAGGCGGAGGAGGAGGAGGAGGAGGAGGAGGAAGACACGGTTGCCTCCGCTACAGAGGGTAGCCATGGAACTTTAGTTCCATCTCTTCAGCGTGGGTGGGCAGAAGAGGAGGAAGAGGATGAGGATATTGAGAGTCATCCTCCTGGTGAGGACAGCGAAATCTTGACTGTTGGTACTCTGGCACACATGGCTGACTTTATGTTAGGCTGCCTTTCCCGTGACCCACGTGTTATACGCATTTTAAACAACACGGATTACTGGGTGTTCACCCTTCTGGACCCCCGCTACAAAGAGAATTTCTCATCTCTCATTCCTCCGGTGGAGAGGACAAGCAAAATGGTGCAATACCAGAAGGTTCTTGTCGAAAAATTGCTCCAAAATTTTCCATCTGACAACGCTGGCGGCAGAGTACGTGCTACCTTGGCCAACCGAGAAGGGGAGAAAAGGGGAGCACACAGCAGTTCCGAGAAAGGCAGGGCAACACTCTCCAAGGCGTGGGACACCTTCATGACACCCCGCCAGCACCCTCACCCTGATGCGCAGCCTAGTGTCACAAGGAGGGAAAAGTTTTGGAAGATGGTGAAGGAGTACGTAGCAGACCGTGTCAGCGTCCTCAATGATCCCTCTGTGCCTTACAACTACTGGGTGTCCAAGCTGGACACGTGGTATGAACTGGCACTCTACGCCTTGGAGGTGCTGGCCTGCCCTGCCGCCAGCGTTCTGTCTGAGCGGGTATTTAGTGCTGCTGGTGGCATCATAACAGATAAGCGTATCCGCCTTTCCACCGACAATGCTGATAGGTTGACACTTATAAAAATGAACAAGGCCTGGATTTCCCCTGACTTCTCCACTCCACTGGGGGAAAGCCCCGGGGGAACATAAACTCACTTTATATATGTTATTTACAATGATGGGAATACTCTGTATTCCCATTCACCCCTTCCACCCAAAAAACGGGTATATGGTTGACTCTTAATCTTCTCATCCTCCTCCTCCTCTTCCATATGCCCTGTGCTATAATTTTTATATAGGGCCAGCTCACCAGCGGGCCCTGTGATATAATTTTTATATAGGGCCAGCTCACCAGCGGGCCCTGTGATATAATTTTTATATAGGGTCAGCTCACCAGCGGGCCCTGTTTGCCAATTTTTATATAGGTCAGCTCACCAGCGGGCCTTCTCATATAATGTTTTATTGGGTCAGCTCTCTAGCGGGCCCTCTCATATAATGTTTCATAGCGTCAGCTCACTAGCGGGCCTTCGCATATAATGTTTAGGATGGTCAGCTCTGCAGCAGACCCTCACCCATAATGTTTTAGATGGTCAGCTCAGCGCACGTTTCCCTCTTAATCATGGCCTCAGTTCAATAAAATCAAGGAAATTTTTGGGAGAATTTGCCTCTGTGCACGTTTCCCTCTTAATCATGGCCTCAGTTCTGAAAATCAAGGAAATTTTTGGGAGAATTTGCCTCTGCGCACGTTTCCCTCTTAATCATGGCCTCAGTTCTGAAAATCAAGGAAATTTTTGGGAGAATTTGCCTCTGCGCACGTTTCCCTCTTAATCATGGCCTCAGTTCTGAAAATCAAGGAAATTTTTGGGAGAATTTGCCTCTGCGCACGTTTCCCTCTTAATCATGGCCTCAGTTCTGAAAATCAAGGAAATTTTTGGGAGAATTTGCCTCTGCGCACGTTTCCCTCTTAATCATGGCCTCAGTTCTGAAAATCAAGGAAATTTTTGGGAGAATTTGCAGATGATATACAAGTAAATATACAGCAAATATTGTTTGGTAACAATTTTTCGCCTAAAGTCGTTTTTATTTTCCTTTTTGTGTGTTTTATGGTCAGTCTGTAAAAATGGCGTACTACGGGCGAAAGATCGTTCCCAGCAGCGATGTTGGAGTCCAAGATGCATCCAGACATCCTCCCTATGCTGTCCCTGAACCATTTCTGTAGTGTTTCCATCTTTTTCTGCCCTTTTCCTATGGACCAGGCACCCTCCCCTCATCAGAGCAGGGGGTGCCTGGTGTAATGCTCGAGTCCTCCCATTGACTTCAATGGGGCTCGGGTGCTCGGCCGAGCACTCGAGCCTCAGGGGGTGCTCGGTCAGAGCACCCGAACACCCGAGCATTGGGGTGCTCGCTCATCACTAGTAGTCACCAGATGAGGGATTTGGGGCTGTACCATTTGAAATATAGATCATTGTATTGTATATTGTGTGGTATAATGTAACAGTGTGTGGTGTTTATACTATAAAGTCTGTAGAGGTATTTGGGAGCTAGAGTGCAGAGAGAATGGGGGTTGGGATTTGCTTTCAATATACTCCAGGTCTGTGCTAAGGAATGTTACTTGATTCTTGCTGTGCTTCCTTGACCAATCAGAGGAGGTTATTTATGAGCCAGTTAAGAATATCTATTTTTCAAGCCCTAGTTTGCATGCGTATCTTGATAAGGGTGTTGGTGGCTGATTGGTCAAGCGTAGAAACACTGTCCCAAGTCCTGGTTTGCATGCTGATCTTGATAAGAGTCTCTGTAAGTGCATATAAGCTGTGTGTTCCATTCAATAAAGAGAGCTGATTCTAAACCACAATACACTAGTCCTACCTGGTGATTGTGTAAAATTGTGATATTCCAGCACAGCAGCCTTGCTCAGGATTGAAGGAAGCAGCGACTGACGGGAACACCCAGACGGGGGGTCCACTGGTACCGGCACATATTGTGTGTGTGTGTGTGTGTGTGTATGTATGTATGTGTGTGTATATATATATATATATATATATATATAAATATAAATATGCACATATATTCAGGTATTTTTTTACACTTGCTTGCATAATATATTTATTTTTCTACTGGGGCAGGGGAAACTGAAAATCCAGCTTGGTATAATTACTTTATGGCACTCCAACCTCATTTGAAGATCTGGCCATTGCTAGGTTTTGAGAGAGTATTTGTACACAAAAGTTCACATTTACATACATTCAGGTAATTTTTACAACTGCTAAAAATAATATATTTCTCTGTAGTCCAATACAGGTTACTGGTAACTTTGGGGTAGGTGATCAGCCCCTTTAAATAGGCAGGAACAATTCTGAGGAATGACGAAGAGTGTACTTTGGTACAGAAGTTAACAGGTATGAAACAGCTCCCAGACGGAGTCTCAGCAGGTGCACCTACTTGGGCGGCCCTTATTCTCTCCCCAAGGTGAGATATAATGTTGGTATATGTGGTGGCCAGTACTCAGTCTGGAGGAATAATAGGAGTGTTCTCCTCTTTAGCGCCCGAGAACTGTCTAGATAGGGCATCAGCCCATATATTTTTGGTACCCGGCAGGTACGAGACCACATAATTATAATGGGACAAAAATAAGGCCCATCGGGCCTGTCTTGGAGTCAGGCCCTTAGCCTCGGATAGGTAGGTGAGATTTTTAATGATCTGTGAGGATTAGGATCGGCACTGAAGTTCCCTCGAGCAAATGCCTCCATTCTTTGAGAGCGAGTATTATTGCCAGCAACTCATGGTCACCAATTTCATAGTTGCTCTCCGCAGTACTTAGCTTTTTGGAGAAATACCCACATGGGTGCAACTGGTTCTTAGAAGTAGGACATTGAGACAGGAGGGCGCCTACTCCTGTCTCAGAAGCATCAACCTCAAGTACGAATGGATGCTCGGGTTTCGGTATGTGCCAAAATGGGTGCTGCGGCAAAAGCAAAGTTTAATGCCTCAAATGCTTTGTTAGCTTCCAGGGACCAGTGAGTGAAGTTACCATTACCTAAGGTCTGTCCCCTATAGAACCTTAGGTGCGGGCGTTTCCCGGAAGTGTGGGGCAAGTTCACAGTAGATGCTCTGCCTTATTGCAGTAAAGGCTCAGGCCCTCCCTCCTCCTAAAGGCCTTTTCTGCAACTGAAAGGCAAGTGAACCCAAGCTAAATGGGCTCCACATCACCTGAGGTCTCGAGACTAGGAGACGCGGGAATAGCAGGAGGTGCTGGTGGGGACGGAAAGCTCGGGGCTAAAAAAGATGGGACGCCTCCGTAGGCGGTCTCTGAAGGAAGGTCACTCATGGACGGGAGACAATCAGGATGCAATATAAGACCAGTTCCTCTAAATCTCTGGGGAGGTCCCGGGCTGCAATCTCATCTTTAACTGTTTCCGAAAGCCCATTAGAGAAAGCAGCCATGAGAGCCTCATTGTTCCAACCAACCTCGGCTGCCAGGGTATGAAACTCTATGGCATAATTTGAAACAGTCCTTGTACCCTGCTTCATGGACATTAGTTGCTTGGCAGCCGAGGTGGAGCGGCCCGGTACATCAAATACCCTTTTAAAGGATGTCACAAACTCAGGGTAATTGTACACTATAGATTTCTACGTCTCCCAAAGGGGATTAGCCCATGCCAAGGCCCTGTCAGAGAGTAAGGAAATCACGAGGCCCACCTTACTCCTATCAGACGTATAGGACTGTGGTACCATTTCCAGACAGATACCGACCTGGTTCAGTAAACATCTGCACTGGTTAGGGTCACCCCCATAACGCTGGGGAAGTGGGTCAGAAACAGTCATGTCTCTAGCAACATTGGAATCACCATTGGAAGCCAGAGCGGGAGCTGCAGCAGCTATAGGGGCAGCCTGCGTCGGGGTTGCTGAGGTGGTGCAGTCAGATGCACAGTACGGAGCAACAAAGTCTGGAGGGCTAATGCAAACCTGGTCCACGTGCTGGTCTAACTGGTCCAGCCTGAAAAAAACATTTGTTGGATTGCCTGCGCCTTCTGAGTTCATGGCCCTTGTGTTCTGTTAGGGACCAGGAACCAGACAGACACAAAAAATATAAAATGCAAAACACCTTTATTTAAATAACAAAAGCAAACAGAGCAAAATCATGATCTAGGAGTGTAAAACAAAAAATTAAGCCTGGGTCAGGAACCAAGACAGGTACTCAGACAAGCCGGGGTCAGGAATACGGAGACCAGCGATATCAGGAACAAGCCAGGAATCAGGAGCCAGAAGGGAGGTCAGAGGAAGCCAGGTCATGCACAGATAATCAGCAACTAAGGAGAATGCGCTTGCAGCCAGAAGCAGACACAAGGTCAAGGAGGAAGTGAGCCTAGCTGCTTTAAATACCCTGGAAGGGGTTGGCTGATAATAGGTGAGTAACCATGGAGACTGAGAGGTCAAGGCAGTTTGTTAATCATCAGCTGACTCAGCATGGCTTAGGGAAGGAAAGGCAGCATTAATCAATAGGTGAGTGTTAGACCAGATTAGTCAAACCATGACAATCACACGATCACAGGTTAAACTTTAATTAGAGATCATATGATCACAGGTAAACATATTAGAAGTGTTCTCATCTCATGATCACAGGCAAAAACATTAGAAGGATCTCTTCAACTGATCACAGGTAAAAACTTTAATTAGGGATCATATCATCATGGGTAAACATATTAGAAGGGTCTCATCACTTCATAATAGGTAAACACATTAGAAGGGTCTCATCACATGATCACAGGTAAATATATTAGAAGGGTCTCATCACATGATCACAGGTAAACACTTTAATAAGGGATCATGTAATCACAGGTAAACACATATTAAAAGGGTCTCATCACTTTACCTGTGATCATATAATCCCTAATTAAAGTATTTACTAGTGATGATCGAGCACCCCAATGCTCGGGTGTTCGGGTGCTCTGACCGAGCGCCCCCGGAGGCTCGAGTGCTCGGCCGAGCACCCGAGCCCCATTGAAGTCAATGGGAGGACTCGAGCATTACACCAGGCACCCCCTGCTCTGATGAGGGGAGGGTGCCTGGTCCATAGGAAAAGGGCAGAAAATGATGGAAACACCACAGAAATGGTTCAGGGACAGCATAGGGAGGATTTCTGGATGCATCTTGGACTCCAACATCGCTGTTGGGAACGATCTTTCGCCCGTAGTACGCCATTTTTACAGACTGACCGTAAAACACACAAAAAGGCAGATAAAAACGACTTTAGGCGAAAAATTGTTACCAAACAGTATTTGCTGTATATTTTCTTGTATATCATCTGCAAATTCTGCAAAAAATTTCATCGATTTTTCGGAACTGGGGCCATGATTAAGAGGGAAACGTGCGCAGAGGCAAATTCTCCCAAAAATTTCCTCGATTTTTCTGAACTGAGGCCATGATTAAGAGGGAAACGTGCGCAGAGACAAATTCTCCCAAAAATTTCCTCGATTTTTCTGAACTGAGGCCATGATTAAGAGGGAAACGTGCGCAGAGGCAAATTCTCCCAAAAATTTCCTTGATTTTTCTGAACTGAGGCCATGATTAAGAGGGAAACGTGCGCAAAGGCAAATTCTCCCAAAAATGTCCTTGATTTTTCTGAACTGAGGCCATGATTAAGAGGGAAATGTGCGCAAAGGCAAATTCTCCCAAAAATTTCCTCGATTTTTCTGAACTGGGGCCATGATTAAGAGGGAAACGTGCGCTAAGCCGACCATCTAAAACATTATGGGTGAGGGTCTGCTGCGGAGCTGACCATCCTAAACATTATATGCGAAGGCCCGCTAGTGAGCTGACGCTATAAAACATTATATGAGAGGGCCCGCTAGAGAGCTGACCCAATAAAACATTATATGAGAAGGCCCGCTGGTGAGCTGACCTATACAAAAATTGTCAAACAGCACCCGCTGGTGAGCTGGCCCTATATAAAAATTATATCACAGGGCCCGCTGGTGAGCTGGCCCTATATAAAAATTATATCCCTTATCTGTTATGATGCCACCAGCAGCACTAAATACCCGCTCAGACAGAACGCTGGCGGCAGGGCAGGCCAGCACCTCCAAGGCGTAGAGTGCCAGTTCATACCACGTGTCCAGCTTGGACACCCAGTAGTTGTAAGGCACAGAGGGATCATTGAGGACGCTGACACGGTCTGCTACGTACTCCTTCACCATCTTCCAAAACTTTTCCCTCCTTGTGACACTAGGCTGCGCATCAGGGTGAGGGTGCTGGCGGGGTGTCATGAAGGTGTCCCACGCCTTGGAGAGTGTTGCCCTGCCTTTGTCGGAACTGCTGTGTGCTCCCCTTTTCTCCCCTTCTCGGTTGGCCAAGGTAGCACGTACTCTGCCGCCAGCGTTGTCAGATGGAAAATTTTGGAGCAATTTTTCGACAAGAACCTTCTGATATTGCACCATTTTGCTTGTCCTCTCCACCGGAGGAATGAGAGATGAGAAATTCTCTTTGTAGCGGGGGTCCAGAAGGGTGAACACCCAGTAATCCGTGTTGTTTAAAATGCGTATAATGCGTGGGTCACGGGAAAGGCAGCCTAACATAAAGTCAGCCATGTGTGCCAGAGTACCAACAGGCAAGATTTCGCTGTCCTCACCAGGAGGATGACTCTCAATCTCCTCATCCTCTTCCTCCTCTTCTGCCCACCCACGCTGAAGAGATGGAACTAAAGTTCCATGGCTACCCTCTGTAGCGGAGGCAACCGTGTCTTCCTCCTCCTCCTCCTCCTCCGCCTCCTCCAATTGTCGCTGAGAAGACGAAGTGAGGGTGCTCTGGCTATCACCTTGTGTAAGCTCTTCCTCCCGCATTTCCACCTCTTCCACATGCAAAGCATCGGTTTTAATTGTGAGCAGCGAGCGTTTCAGTAGACACAGAAGTGGGATGGTTACACTGATAATAGCGTTATCGCCGCTCACCATCTGTGTCGATTCCTCAAAATTGCGTAAAACCTCGCAGAGGTCTGACATCCATTCCCACTCCTCACTTCTGATTACAGGAAGTTGAACGGAGAGGCGACGACCGTGTAACAGCTGGTACTCCACTACTGCCCTCTGCTGCTCACAAAGCCGGGCCAACATGTGGAAGGTGGAGTTCCAGCGCGTGCTCACGTCACACAGCAGCCGGTGAGCTGGCAATTGTAAGCGCTGCTGCAGCTTCAACAGGCCGGCTGAAGCTGTAGATGACTTACGGAAATGTGCACACACGCGGCGCACCTTGGTCAAGAGATCATGCAAATTGGGGTAGGTTTTTAGAAATCGCTGAACCACTAAATTAAATACATGCGCTAGGCATGGTACGTGTGTGAGCTTGCCGAGCTCCAAAGCCGCCACCAAGTTACGCCCATTATCACACACAACCATGCCTGGTTGCAGGTTGAGTGGCGAGAGCCACTGCTCGGTCTGGTGACTAATCCCCTGCAACAGCTCTGAGGCCGTGTGCTGTTTGTCCCCAAGGCAGATCAGCTTCAGCACGGCCTGTTGACGCTTCCCCACTGCAGTGCTACACTGCTTCCAGCTACCGGCTGATGGGTGAGTGGCGCTGCGCGCAGAGAATTCGGAGGTGGAAACGGAGGAGGAGGAGCCAATAACGTAGGTGCTGGCGGAAACCCTGATGGAGGTAGGGCCCGCAATCCTCGGCGTGGGTAGCACCTGTGCCATCCCAGGGTCCGAGTCGCTCCCAGCCTCCACGACATTCACCCAGTGTGCCGTCAGGGAAATGTAGCGTCCCTGGCCACAAGCACTTGTCCATGTGTCAGTCGTTAAGTGGACCTTCCCAGTAACTGCGTTGGTCAGGGCACGGGTGATGTTACGGGACACATGGTGGTGTAAGGCGGGGACGGCACACCGGGAAAAGTAGTGGCGGCTGGGGACTGCGTACCGAGGGACAGCTGCTGCCATCAGGCTGCGGAAGGACTCAGTGTCCACAAGCCTAAATGGCAGCATTTCGATGGCCAGTAATTTTGAAAGGTGTGAGGTTAGTGCTATGGCCTGTGGGTGGGTGGCTGGGTATTTTCGCTTGCGCTCAAATTCCTGGGGTAACGACATTTGGACGCTGCGCTGGGACAGGGAAGTGGATGTGGTCGCTGATGGTGCTTCAGATGGTACAGGTGCAGGGCGGGAGGTATGCGGGCCTGCGCCTTCGACAGGCGATTGGCCGGCACCGAAAACAGGGGAAGAGGAGGCAGTGGTGTGGCCTGCAGACACAGATTGGCGATCCGGGCATTCCTCCCACTTATTACGGTGCTTGGATGCCATGTGTCGGATCATGCTGGTGGTGGTGAGGTTTCTAGTGTTCATGCCTCGGCTCATTCTGGTGTGGCACAGGTTGCAAACTACAATTCTTTTGTCGTCCGCACTTTCCTTAAAAAAACGCCATACCGCGGAACACCTACCCCTTGGCAAGGGAGATTTACGCAAGGGGGTGCTCCGTGGAACATTTGCGGGCCGGTTTGGTGCGGTCCGCCTTCTTTCTGTAGCCACACCACTGCCTCTTCCAGCCTGTTGCGGTGCTGCAGATGGCTCACCCTCAGGACTGCTGTCATCGCTCGGCTCTACACCTTCCCAGGTGGGGTCAGTCACCTCATCGTCCACCAAGTCCTCCTCCACTTCCTCACTCTGATCATCCTCCTCATGTCTTGATCCCACCACATACTCAGTCATTGACAACTGTATATCATCCTCCTCATCAAGGTCTTGAGACAGTAATAGTGGTTGATTTAATGGCAACTGTGTCTCATCATCATCATCATCCACTTCCTTTGACCTTAAATGCCGTTCACCTCTGTCATCTTCTTGTGATTGGGTACCCTCTAGAGGTTGTGAATCAGGGCACAAGATGTCATGTTCCTCTGCAAGCGTGCTTGGAGAGAGGTTCAAGTTAAGGATTGGTGATGAGACGAGCTCCTCACTATATCCCAGTGTGGGATCACTTCTTTGACCAGATCCTCTATGGTGGGAGGAAGGATGATCAGGGTGAGGATTATGTTCACCAGACTCTTGGCTACTGAGAGTGGACTTGGTGGAAGACAGGGTGGTGCTTAACCGACTGGAAGCAGTATCAGCTGACATCCAACCGACCACCTGTTCGCAGTGGTCGGACCTCGAGAGTGATGTCCTGCGACGCCCTGTAAACTGAGACATGAAGCTAGGTATGGTGGATGTCTTTCTGTCTTGTGCTCTGGCACCAGGCACAGTTTCTACGCGTCCTGACCCGCGCCCTGAACTATCAGGATCAAGTCCACTTCCCCGTCCCTTTTTACCCGCCTTCTTCATATTACACGGAATATGTGCTGCAAATCTGCAACTTTGCACAGTAAACAGAATGTTCTCCTAATATGCAACTTTGCACACTAAACAGAATGTGCTTATTAACTGCGGCTACGCACAGTGAATGGAATATGTGACTTTGATATTTTACAGTTTGCACAGTTAACAGAATGTTCTCCTAATATGCAACTTTGCACACTAAACAGAATGTGCTTATTAACTGCGGCTCGGCACAGTGAATGGAATATGTGACTTTGATATTTTACAGTTTGCACAGTTAACAGAATGTTCTCCTAATATGCAACTTTGCACACTAAACAGAATGTGCTTTTTATCTGCGGCTAGGCACAGTGAATGGAATATGTGACTTTGATATTTTACACTTTGCACAGTTAACAGAATGTTCTCCTAATATGCAACTTTGCACACTAAACAGAATGTGCTTATTAACTGCGGCTACGCACAGTGAATGGAATATGTGACTTTGATATTTTACAGTTTGCACAGTTAACAGAATGTTCTCCTAATATGCAACTTTGCACACTAAACAGAATGTGCTTATTAACTGCGGCTCGGCACAGTGAATGGAATATGTGACTTTGATATTTTACAGTTTGCACAGTTAACAGAATGTTCTCCTAATATGCAACTTTGCACACTAAACAGAATGTGCTTTTTATCTGCGGCTAGGCACAGTGAATGGAATATGTGACTTTGATATTTTACACTTTGCACAGTTAACAGAATGTTCTCCTAATATGCAACTTTGCACACTAAACAGAATGTGCTTATTAACTGCGGCTACGCACAGTGAATGGAATATGTGACTTTGATATTTTACAGTTTGCACAGTTAACAGAATGTTCTCCTAATATGCAACTTTGCACACTAAACAGAATGTGCTTATTAACTGCGGCTCGGCACAGTTAATGGAATATGTGACTTTGATATTTTACAGTTTGCACAGTTAACAGAATGTTCTCCTAATATGCAACTTTGCACACTAAACAGAATGTGCTTTTTATCTGCGGCTAGGCACAGTGCATGGAATATGTGACTTTGATATTTTACAGTTTGCACAGTTAACAGAATGTTCTCCTAATATGCAACTTTGCACACTAAACAGAATGTGCTTCTTAACTGCGGCTACGCACAGTGAATGGAATATGTGACTTTGATATTTTACAGTTTGCACAGTTAACAGAATGTTCTCCTAATATGCAACTTTGCACACTAAACAGAATGTGCTTATTAACTGCGGCTCGGCACAGTGAATGGAATATGTGACTTTGATATTTTACACTTTGCACACTAAACAGAATGTTCTGCTAATCTGAAACTTTGCACACTAAACAGAATGTGCTGCTAATCTGAAACTTTGCACACTAAAAAGAATGTGCTGCTAATCTGCAACTTTGCACACTGAACAGAATGTGCTCTAATCTGCAACTTTGCACACTAAAAAGAATGTGCTGCTAATCTGCAACTTTGCACACTGAACAGAATGTGCTCTAATCTGCAACTTTGCACACTAAACAGAATGTGCTGCTAATCTGCGGCTAGGCACAGTGAACAGAATATGTGAAGTTTTTTTTTATATATCTCTGCCCCCCCAAACAAAATAAACTGCTGCCCCCACACACAGTAGTCCTAAAAAGGACTTTTGGGTCTTTTTTTTTACAAATTCGCTTTTCTTCTCCCTACACTGACTTTCCCTTCCTATCCTCATCTCTCCCTGGCTAAGACTGAGCCGAACTCGCTGGTCAGGTGCTATACAGCACCCGATCACGGGTTCTGGCCAGCCAATCAGTGTAATGCCAGCAGCCAACATGGCTGCTGGCATTACACTGATGTCAGAGCCTACCTGCACGTTTGGTGGCTGCGCAGCAGCCACGAAACGTGCGGGGAGGAGACCCGAACATGGCGGGCGAGCACATGCGGTACTCGTACGAGTACCGCCATGTGCCGAGCAGAGCGATGCTCGAGCCGAACCGAGCTTCGGCCGAGCATGCTCGCTCATCACTAGTATTTACATGTGATGAGACCCTTCTAATATGTTCACCTGTGATCATATGATCCCTAATTAAATGCATTAGAAGGATCTCATCACATGATCATAAACACATTAGAAGGGTCTTGTCACACGATCACAGGTAAACACATTAGAAGGGTCTCGTCATATGGTCACAGGTAAACACATTAGAAGGGTCTTGTCATATGGTCACAGGTAAACACATTAGAAGGGTCTCATCACATGATCATAGATAAGCACATTAGAAGAGTCTCATCACATGATCACAGGTAAACACATTAGAAGGGTCTCGTCACAGGTAAACACATTAGAAGGGTCTCATCACATGATCACAGGTAAACACATTAGAAGGGTCTCGTCACAGGTAAACACATTAGAAGGGTCTCATCACATGATCACAGGTAAAAACATTAGAAGGGTCTCATCACATGCTCACAGGTAAAAACATTAGAAGGGTCTCATCACATGATCACAGGTAAACACATTAGAAGGGTCTCATCACATGATCACAGGTAAACACATTAGAAGGGTCTCATCACATGCTCACAGGTAAAAACATTAGAAGGGTCTCATCACATGATCACAGGTAAACACATTAGAAACAGGTAAACAAATTAGAAGGGTCTCATCACATGATCACAGGTAAACAGTTTAACAGGGTCTCATCAGAGGGACATAAGGATTTGTGTCTCATAGGAACAATATCCCCCTAAAAAGGGACACTTGAGAGGTACGATTGAATGCTGATACATTTTATCCAGTTCCTGTTAAAATAAATAAATATGCACTAATTGAGCACAAATCCTCACAGGAAAACCTATACATTTGTGTTTTTTTTTTTAAACCTTTTTGTTTTATATTATGGAACTAAATGGGTTATATCTATAAATATGGCATCATAATAGAGTCCTTCTTATCATCATTAAAAATTCTGTATATAATTTATATGGTTGTACTAAAAGAATTAGATGGAAAATATGTTTGAAAAAAAGGCATACTAAAAAGGCCCAAACTGCTCTTATCCTCAAGGGTGAATAAAAATGCCCTTGACACCAAGGGGTTTAAGAGATTTTTTTTTTTTGGAATGCTGTATTATTGAATTAATTTAATGTCCCAAACTAAAAATATTCCTTCACTGCTGGGAGTGAGGCATCAGGTGTAGGCAACAAACATTACATGGTTCAGTGCTGCCACCACCTGTCTAAAAAGAGAAATGCAGGGCTTGATTGATCAGGTTTCAGAATAAATCCATGAATTGCAGAAGGGGATTGAGCAGGGCAGGGGTAGACAACCTGAGGCCCTCCAGCTACTGCGGTAATGCAGCTGCTATCTGCTTAGTGTTGGCCATCCTTGGGATGAAGAGGTGAGATTTATCATGAAGCACAAGATGATAACTGGACTTGGCTCATCATGTGAACTGAATTTGGGTTTAGAAACCACAAACTTTATCAGGAAAGAGAAATTGATAGTCACAACAAAACAGGACTGGGTTTCCCATTAGGCCCAGTAGGTCACTGCATAGAGTTCCAAATTTTGAGGGGAGGAGCCTAAGCTGTGTGGGCCACATCCACATTCTGGGTGTGGCCAGTACCAACGCCTCGTCCCTGCACCAGTTTATATACCATTTTATGGGCTATTAATTTAACCCCTTGAGCACTAAAGAGGTCTCCAGTGCATTGAGGAGCAATGGGTTTGTCGATCTCTCTAGCAACGAAGGGGTTAAAGGCTAAGAAACAAATATTGTGACGAGCACACATCGCGAACAAACAAGATAGTGTCTTGCCCTTAGACACAGTGGCCCCTCAGTGGTGCTACAAGTCACAGTCTGATATGGATATGGAAAATTATTTTCTGCAGTGACACATGCATACCTCCCAAGTGTCCCTATTTAGGAGGGACAATCCCTCTTTGTGACCTAAATCTCTCTGTCCCTCTTTCCCACCCTGATGTCCCTCTTTTTAGGAGATCAGACTGTGAGTGCTATATACAAGTGTATCATATTGCTCCACAGCAATAACACTCACAGTAATGTTTGTTTAAACCTCAGTACATATGTTTATAAATTAGTCTGTATAAATAAAATGCTTTATCCTTGCTCTAAATCATCTATTTAGTCACACCAGGCGTTCTCAGAAGGTAATAAAATGACCTAAATATTATTGGTAATGCCCCGCCCACAAGCCACGCCACCAACAACACCACCTAAAACAAAAGTGTCCCTATTTGGCCATTTGAAATGTTGGAAGGTATGCACATGGAAGTGAAAAAACGTGACTTGTAGCACCACTGAGGGGCCACTGTGTCTAAGGACAAGACACTTTATCTTGTTTGTTCTCTGTGTGTGCTCCTCACAACATTTGTTTCATGGACTTAAAGAGTTGTTTTGGTTTTTGCTAGTTATAAACCAAGGAAATAGTGAATGGACTGGGGGCGGAGTCATGTAAGGATTGGGGTAAGACCATGGGCGGAGTTAAGGGTGCCTACAATGCCTTGCCTGGGATGTAAACCCATCCCCGTGGGTAAATACAACATTCTTAACCCCTTGCAAGGTAGATCTCAAGGGGTTAAGAAAAAACATGCAATTTCATTGCATGAAAAAGGCAATTCCTTAACCCTTTGACACTCAAAGGGTTAAAGGGATAGAAACATTTCACAATAAAAGCAGCTCCAATTAATCTTCATAGCATTTGGGCCATGGATAGTGTTATTTCAGTACTGTCAGAGTTGTAGTTGAAGAGTAATTGAATGATAAAGTATCCCCCTCCCGCCCCTTTTACTGATGTAACACTACTCACCTCAGAGCAGCAACACTGTCTGGATGGATCACAGTGAGGGACAATCTTCAGGCATCATAAGGAAAAACCTGAAACCTGTCAAGGGGGGCAGGGTTTTCCTTATGGTCACAGTAAGAAGATTGTCCCTTGCTGTGATCTGTCTGGTCAAGTGACCAGATTCCACATCTGAGGGGAGGCGGCTTACACTAGGTAAAAGGGGCGGGAGGGGGATACTTTATCATTCAATTACTATTGAACTATAATGACAGAAAGGTGGTGTCCAGGTGGTTTGCAGAGAGGGACAACCTTCAGTTAGCATAAGGGAAAAACCTGTCAAGGGGGGCAGGGTTTTCCTCATGATCACAGTAAGAAGATTGTCCCTTGCTGTGATCTGTCCGGTCAAGAGACCAGATTCCACATCTGAGGGGAGGCGGCTTACACTAGGTAAAAGGGACGGGAGCGGGATACTTTATCATTCAATTACTCTTGAACTGCAACTCTGACAGGATTGAAATAACACTCTCCATGGCCCAAATACTATGATGATTAACTGGAGCTGCTGTTTTTGTGAAACATTATTATCCCTTTAATAGAACGAGGGTTATATGAAAAAGGGGAGCAAATCTGTGTCAAATCATCTGCATCACAATTTAATCCCCAGAATTCCCAGTGATGGAAGTTGGACTTTTAACCACTTGAATGCTAGAGAAGTCTTTGCACTGGAAACTTCAGTACCATTCAAGGGGTTAATGGCCCCCTTTCAATCAATGGGGATTTTTATTTTTCCCCTAAGGTGCAGTTGGCTTCACCCAGAGTTGCTCCACTTTAACCATTGTGCATACGGTTCTGAGTCCTGTGAAACGTGTGATTCATTAAAGGGATAGTAACACTTAAAAAGTAAATAATATATATTGTATGGTTTATTCTCTTGAGAAAAACAAGGGGACTCCCACTCCTGTAAGGTGTTTTTATTCTAAAGTTATTTCAGCTCAAAATTTAATTTTTTTAGGTGCAATATCACAGCGGCCTGAAATTTTACAGTGGCGCTGTTGCTACACCATTCTATGGAGATTTATGATCAGCTGACCAGAGCTACCCATAGGATGGTATAGCAACCGCGCCACTGTACAATATCAGGCCGCTTTGATATTGCGTATAAAAACTAAACTAAAAACTAAACTAAACTAATTAGCATACTATTCAAGGAATTAGTGTAAACTGCCCAACTGTGCCACCAATACATATATACATATATATCCTATATAATAATTCACTAAGATGTTCGTCAGAAGCCGTCATGCGCAGTAGAGACTGCCCGAATGCACAGAATGCTGTGAGTTCTGTGCTGGGAGCATTCTATGCGGAATGCTGTGAGTTCTGTGCTGGGAGCATTCTGTGCGGAATGCTGGGAGTTCTGTGCTGGGAGCATTCTGTGCGGAATGCTGGGAGTTCTGTGCTGGGAGCATTCTGTGCTTTCGGGCAGTCTCTACAGTGCATGACTGCGTCGGCGGCAGGACACAGAGCAGGACCAGCCTTTTAACCCTTTGAGTGCCAGAGGGCAGGATTTTCCTTTTGCTTACTGAAGATTGTCCCTCGCTGCTAACCGTCTGGTTCTACGACTGGATTGCAGATCTAATGGGAGGTGACAAGAATACGTGGGAGGGGGATCCTTTCAGCTTGAATATCCTTTTAACTACAGAACTGTGAATCATTAAACATAGCACTAGGGGTTAAAAAAACATATATATTAAACTCGGAGCTGCACTATAATAGAGACATTATTATAAACCACACAGACTGATCACTGGAGCCCAAACATTTTCTTACGGTTATATCCAATACAAAGTCTCTATTTGTAATTAATAAATATAGTGTGGCTTCCTTCCAAGTTGACGCTTCTACTAATTGACCAAAACATAATGTAACCCTTTCAGTGCCAGAGAGGTACGCAATGCATTGCTGTGCACTCAGAGGGTGAAGATATCTTTACTCCTGGCTGAACCTGATGCTTGTTTTTTTCCAGTCCATTTCAGGGAGATTAGAGTCCCCCATAATGATATCTTCACTATCACTGTCATCTTAGTTATTTCCTTCGTTACAAGGATGGCCAGATCGGTACTACAATGCAGAGCTCTCAAGCTGTTCAGCTGAACCAAGCCTCATCATGCTGAGCAGCTGAGTGGAGAATGTTGGCACTTGATTAGTGTCAGGGATATGCCTACCATCACATTTAATATTTTGATTTGCTGTATAAATTACCGAAGCATGAACTTATTATAACTTTGTGTTGTATATGGTCTAC
The DNA here is from genome assembly GCA_037306005.1 of Rhinophrynus dorsalis. Lineage (NCBI taxonomy): Eukaryota > Metazoa > Chordata > Amphibia > Anura > Rhinophrynidae > Rhinophrynus > Rhinophrynus dorsalis. The sequence goes on from CM074724.1 coordinate 391,024,647, forward strand.
CTACTCACAGGGCCGGCGCCACCTAAAGGCGAGGAAGGTGCCAGCCTAGGGAGCACATGTACTGGGGGCGCGGGCATGCAGCAGAGAAGAGCTGAACCTGCACGCACCACGCCGGAAACCGCAACACAGTCAGGTCTGTGTCTCTACTGGGCTCCCTCATCACCGTCGGCTCTTTAGTAATGCAGAGCGCGCTGGGAGTCATGATCTCCCGGCGCGCTCTGCATTACTGAAGAGAAGACTGCGCGGGAGCTCCAGCAGCTACATGTATGTGATGGGGGGCAAGTTGGAGCTGATGGGGGGCAATTTGGAGCTGATGGGGGCAAGTTGGAGCTGATAGGGGGCAAAGTGGAGCTGGTGGGCCAAAGTGGAGCTGATAGGGGGCAAGATGGAGCTGATAGGGGGCAAGATGGAGCTGATAGGGGGCAAGTTGGAGCTGGTGGGGGCAAGTTGGAGCTGGTGGGGGCAAGGTGGACCCTGTGGGGCAAAGTGGAACTGGTGGGGGCAAGTTGGAGCTGATGGGGGCAAATGGAGCTGATGGGGCAAGTTGGAGCTGATAGGGGGCAAGGTGGAGCTGGTGGGGCAAAGTGGAGCTGGTGGAGGCAAAGTGAAGCTGGTAGGGGCATGTTGGAGCTGGTGAGGGGCATCTCTTACAGGCATCTCCAGACCAGGGGCAGAGAGAGGACAATCATGAAAAGAGGTGGGGTATAAGTAGGCAGGGTATAAAGGGGTGGGACACAAGGGGCGGAGCGAAATGGGTGGCAAAAATCCTTGCACCAGCCCTGCCTACTCATGTAATAATAATAATAATTTGTGATTTTTATAGCACTTTTCACCCTGTGAGACTCAAAGCGCTTTACAAATCTATAAACAGGCATAAAATGTAAGTGTTCCTTATGGTCACATGAGGTGACTGAATGTCTGATAAAAGAGATGGGTCTTTAGCTTTTTTTTTAAAGTCTGTAATGATGGTGCCTCTCTGATTGAGGACGGTAAAGAGTTCCAGAATGTGGGGGCAGCGCGGATGAATGACCGGGAACCTGAGGTTGTCTTTATTCTGGGTACTGACAGGAGGGATCTGTTGGCTGACCGCAGTGAGTGGGATTGAATATAGGGTGTCAGGTACTGTGGGCCTTGATTATTTAAGGCTTTGAAGGTCAGCAGGCCAATTTTAAAATATGTTCGCCATTTAATTGGAAGCCAGTGCAGGGAGTGGAGAACAGGTGTTATGTGACATGAGCGAGTTTGATTGGTCAGTAGTCTGGGTGCTGCATTTTGTACTGTCTGTAGGCGATGGAGTTCTTTTTCTGGGAGGCCCAAGTAAAGTGCATTACAGTGATCTAGACGAGAAGACACAAACGCATGGACTAATGTTGGCATATCATCCTGGATATGTTTCTCAGATGAAAGAAGGCAGATTTTATTACAGAAGAGATCTACTGTTTACATGACAGTCCAGAGTCAATCATCACTCCGAGACTTCGTACCTCTGTTGAAATAATGAGTTCAGAGCCTCCAAGTTCCAGGCCAGTTGGGTGATCCTGAGATATCCTTGTTGCCCGAGGTCCCCTCACCAAGAGTCGGGGTTCACTGTAAAAATGTGAGACATCTCCATTAGGGATCTTCGAGAAATAACCCAGAACATTTAAGACTTTGATCTACAACTACACCCTTACCTTCTTACAGTTGTAGCCTTTTGCATATCATCCCTGACTGGTTCCTCCTCAGTGGACACCACATGCACTGAGAAATAATATACAGATAACCTGTAATTCTTATGATTTCTGAGGTGTTACCATTTACATATAGATTTGTGAAAACACATTGGTATGCTCGTGAGCAAATATTCGCTGTCAATGTCGCTACATGCGACTGTTGTAATGGTGTCTATGGCGGGGATGGGCAATGTGAGCTCCATCAACTGCTGTCAGATTCCAACTTTCATGCTTCTCTCCCTGCAAATTGTAGCCCGTACAGTTCATGCAGCTACCAAATTCTACTCCTGTTTATTAGAGAGTAAATCAGGTGGGTGCTGATATGTATATATCCAAAACCAAAGAAAACTCACATAATCATGTAGTATGCAATGATAAAACCAATGAAGCTTTATTACAGTAAGCACATTTAAAAAGTTACATGTACCTCAGTATTTGGCCTTCAAATATTATAAGGAGAGACTTCAATCATGGAGCGGCAGACAGTAAAAGCATTCTAGTAGCATCCCATTGATCAACACATTATGCATCTATAACGCTTAACCCCCTAGTGACCGTCCGGGCGCACAAGCGGCCGGCACTTAATGCCTGCCGAACATTTTTTTTTCATTTCTTTAAATGACTTCTGGGACGTACATGTATGTCCTCGGTCCACCTGGGACATCCGCTCGGGACGTACGTGTATGTCCTCGGGCGGTAAGGGGTTAATCATTATCAGAATGTCCCTTTTCACAGCCATCAGGCTCTAGCTAACAGCAGGAGATCCTGGCCCCGGGACCGGCCTGCACTCTTCAGCAGCGCTGAAATAGAGCGATCTAAAAACAAATACTTCATTGGAACGGTCTACAAAGTGTGCCTGGTTTGCAAACACACTTTGTAGACCGTTCCAATGAAGTATTTGTTTTTAGATCGCTCTATTTCGGCTCTGCTGAAGAGCTGCTGGCCGGTCCTGGGACCAGAATCTCCTGCTGTCAGCTAGAGGGCAGACGTCTGTGAAATGGCCTGGAGGTGGTAACTTTGCAATCGTATATCTCTCAAACTATAGATGTTTTGAGATATCGGACTGGCATCAATTACTTTACTTTTTTAATATCTACAATAGTAAATTTAGTTAACCCCTTAAGGACCAGCGGTCCTGGGATGTTTCTGTCCCATGAGGACCGCCTTGATCTGTTGCGTGTATCGGCGCGCCGCTTCGGGGCCTAAGAGAGATTGCTCCAGTCATGGAGCGGTCAATTTTAGGCCCTATTTTTACTTACAGCGCTCCCGGTGGAACACTGTAAGTAAAAAGTATGTGACGTACTATGACCGTCATCGGTCCTTAAGGGTGTAAGGACCATGATGGTCATAGTACGTCATGTAGTCCTTAAGGGGTTAAAATGATCCATTACTATCCCTTTAAGACCAATTTGCCACTCTGCCTCAAACAAAAGGTGAACGCCAAAGCCATAAAAAAAACCTTAAGGTTACACAGAGCAGTATGGAGAGGCAAACTCTACACATGACAAAAACACAATGAAAATCATGTGATTAGATTCATCCGGAAACAACGGCCTATGACAACACTGAAAGAGTAAAGTACCTGAAATGGGAATTGGCAGGCCGCATAACAAGAAAAAATGATGGTAGATGGACCAAATTACTTTTGGAATGGATTCCACTCGATACTAATGCCCAAGAAATAAACCAAACACAAGATGGGTAGATGAAATTACCAAATTCGTTGGTACACGGTGGCAACAAAAGTCACAGGAGCAAAGTTGTTGGAGGCTTGCCGAGGAGGCCTTCATCCTGCAGTGGCTCAATAACGACTAAAGATGATGATACAGATGTATGTGTGTATATGTATGTGAATGGGCGGATTGTCCTATCAGGGGATCAGGCATCCCCCGGTGGGCCGCTAGATCATGGGCCGGTGGGGGAGATCAGAGGATCTCACCTCACCGTCCCATGATATTTTGAAGGAGAGGTTTGTGTTGCCACCGGCACTCTCTGTGACAGCCTTCACGTTCCTTGTTAATGCAGAGTGCCAGGATATGACATAATATCCTGGCGCCTGCTCTCCCTTGCCGCACAGGGCACAAGGGGGCGCCGATAGGGACATCGGTGCAGCTAGTGGGCTGCTTTAAAAAAAAAATACCCGGACTGGTATTCCCCTATAATACGCCCCTGTGTATGTGTGTTTAGAGACATTTTGCCAAGTACAAAAGCCAATCGGTTGACAAAAAGTGGATTAAAAATGGTCTTGGTCCAAATAAGAATTGTATTGCAATGTATGTGGAAAGAAATTTGTGAATGGAACCAAAACTAAGTGCAGTTTTATTGGTTAAATCTTAATGCCAGGGATAACCTGTTCTAAATGGGAGAATATGCGACATTAAGTGATAGTGTATATATACATTCTATACGTGGAAAAAAATACTTTCATTAAAGGGGAACTATCACCCCAACTAAAGTCCACTCCACCTAATTAGTCATCTAGCGATAAGATTACCAATCAAACTGTTATGTAGAATACAGACCGCATTAGTCAAAAATCCTAACTCAGCTGACAACAGCGCAGACATCTTTGTTTACAGACATCTGCGCACCTGCGCTGTCAGTCCCGGTCTCCTCTAGGAGACGCTGCATGGTACCTTAAGGTACCAGAAGGGAGAGATGGTGCAGGCGCACAGATGCCTCTAGAGCGCTGTTGCCTGGCCATCAGTGTTGACTGAGGAAGGATTTCTGACTAACGTCGTCTTTAGTCTACATAACAGTTTGAATTTTAAGCTTAGCGCTAGATGCCTAATTAGGTGCGGTGGACTTTAGTTGGGGTGATAGTTCCCATAAGATTAATTTTCTCAGACCTATTTATAAATTTTACTTTACTTCTTAATAAATATGATCAGTCATAGCATGTTTTAGGGACAATTCTTACATGTACCACTAAGAATACATAACTCCTCAATGGGCTATATGGATAAAAGCCAAAATTTCTGTGTGTGTGTGTGTATATATATATATATATATATATTAACCCTCTTAAATCTTTAACCCTTTGAGTGCCAGAGGGGTACGCAACACATTGCAAAGCAATGCGTTGCGTATGCCTCTGGCACTCAAAGGGTTAAAGTTTGGCAACGCAATGCATTAGCATTCAAGGAGTTAAAAGCCACATTTAAATTGATGGAAATTTTACGGGGCAGTTGATTTGCTAAAACACTTCTCTATATTACTTTGATACATATGGCGGAATGCAGAAAACATGCGCAATGGCTGTTTCCATTGTGAAAACCACTAACGAATAGGTTTAATCATGATTTTATTGAATTGCTTATGGAAAAATCAAGATTAGTGAACAGCTGCTCGTATTATGGGCGTGGTCAGAATTAACGAATCTGTGTGAGCGGAATAACGAATGAGCCTAATGCAGAAAGTGCAAATGTAATTTGGTCGTAAAAAGCTCATTTTTCATGCACACTTCGAGAAGCGTTTGGAATATGGCTTCCTGCAGTAGAACATGCGTAATATCTGTCAGCGCATAAAAAATGCATTCAGCGCACGCGCACGTTTCTTGAATTCCGCCAGTGAGGACCAATGTTTTGAATGTATTTCTGAAAGCTGATGGAAGCCGCCGTAAGGACTGGCAGAGAGGATCTGCATTAGAAGAACGATTGTGTGTGTGCAGTAGGTATTGCTGAGGAATGGGTGGGTGGCTTGTACCCATAATCATTCCTATTCTTTGTGTGGTCCAGGGGGCAACATCTGGAAGCATTAACCATCTCACATCAAAGGACAGACCCCGGCGGGGCCAGGTCACTCTCTGTGAAGGTGATAATAACGGGCAGGCGGAGAATATCCGCATTCCTGTGCGCAAAGCTGAACAGAGCCATTATGCAAAGTAACAAACACACATCCAGCAGGCTGACTTGATTTTCTAATTAGGATGAAATATGGGGTATTAGGTGGCGGTGACCGGGTCACTCCAACGGTGCAGATGCAAAACAAATCTTGATGCACTTTTCTTAAAATGGGATTAGCAGTCCATTATATTAGACGACCGTTTCGGGAAGTATTTAGTACGTTTGTTGAGACTGATTATATAATCGGCTACACAGAAATGGGATTTAGCTGAACCGTTTTTGCTGCCAGCGGGAGCTAGCAAAGCATTGTGCGTCAAAGATGGGTAACCCTTTGAGTGCCAGAGGGGTATGCAACACATTGAGAAGCATTAAAGTATGCAGTGACCGGACTTTGAGGTACTGTGGTATTACTCGCAGCTGTCATGGCTGCCTCCGTGCACATGATATTGAGGGCTGATTGAATTTGGTTTCTCTTGAACAAAAGAACAAGGACAAAATTCCTTGGGGCTATTATTTTATTTTTTTTATTTTGGCCATAGGAAAGTAAGGTATTAGGAGGTGTTAGTCCTCCTTAAAGGGATAGTAATGTTTCACAAAAACAGCAGCTCCAATTAATCTTCATAGTATTTGGGCCATGGAGAGTGTTATTTCAATTCTGTCAGAGTTGTAGTTCAAGAGTAATTGAATGATAAAGTATCCCCCTCCCGTCCCTTTTACCTAGTTTAAGTCACCTCCCCTCAGATGTGGAATCTGGTCACTTGACCGGACAGGTCACAGCAAGGGACAATCTTCTTACTGTAATCATAAGGAAAGCCCTGCCCCCCTTGACAGGTTTTTCCTTATGATCACTGAAGATTGTCCCTCTCTGTGATCCATCCAGACAGTCCTGCTGCTCTGAGGTGAGCAGTGTTACATCAGTAAAAGGGGCGGGAGGGGGATACTTTATCATTCAATTACTCTTGTACTACAACTCTGACAGAACTGAAATAACACTCTCCGTGCCCCAAATACTATGAAGATTAATTGGAGCTGCTTTTATTGTGAAACATCACTATCCCTTTAATTAACATATGCCTTCTAGATCCTTGTATGCACACTCCTCCAGCTCTGCAAGCGGAGCCATTTTGGAGTAAACCAATTGCACCATGGGGAAAATTTAAAGAGATAGTAGTGTCCAAAACAAGACTCGGCTTTTGATTGTTCATAATAATGTGTTCTATTGCACTGCATATTTTAACATTTTGTTACCTTCATTTTCTTCTTTAAATTAAATTTTAAAAGGTTTCCCCCCCTCCCACCACTTTCAAATACGTCATGGAAGATGCGAAGCTGGTCCGGACAGATCGCAACGAAAGACAATATTGTGTCAGTTTAAAGTGATAGTAATACTTCAAAAAAAATTTATTTTATATTGTAGAAATTTAAAAACATGAAGAACGATATAAGTCTTATCTCTCCAACCTTTATGGTTGGAGAGATATTCACAAGCAAAGTATCCCCCTGAGTGACGTCACTTTTCTAGCTGTTAGATTTGGAATCCGGTCAGCAGACCGGCTGCGGCTCTTCAGCAGAGCCAAGATTGAGAGATATAAAAATAACTACTTTATTGGAATGGTCTACAAAGTGTGCTTGGTTTGCAAGAATACTTTGTAGATTGTTGCAATGAAGTAACTATTTTTATATCGCTCGATCTTGGCTCTGCTGAACAGCCACCTGCTGCTCTGCAGACTGGATTCCAAATCTGACCACTAGATGGCAGACTTGACCGTTTTGGTCACTGAGGGGGAAAGTTTACTTGTGAATATCTCTCAAACCATAAACGTCTGAGAGATAAGACATATAATTTTTAATGTTTTTTAAATGGCTACAATAAAATATATATTTTTTTGGAAGTATTACTATTCCTTTAAGGAAAACCCTATCAGCTTTATCAATGGGGGGGGAGGGGGGCAAGGTTTTGCATATACTGACACACACAATATTGCCCCTCATTGCGATCCTTCTGGTCAAGTGACCGGCTTTCAAATCTGCGATGCAAGCTAACAAACAATCGTATGCTGAGTTGCTGTTTTTTTTTTTTTCCACATTGCTATCTCTTTAAATTTCCTTTGGTATAATTGGATTTTTAAAGGGATAGCATTACTTTTTAACAAAGAGTAATATGTCCCATCTCTCAAAATTGTATAGTTTGAGAGATATAAGCAACTAACATTCCCTCCCTCCCCTTTCACAGATGTCAGCTCTGTAGCTGATAGCAGGAGATCCTGGCCCCGGGACCGGCCGGCGGCTCTTCAGCAGAGCCGAAACACAGCAGACTAAAATGAAATACTTAATCGGAATGGTCTACAAAGTGTGCTTGCAAACCAGGCACACTTTGTAGACCGTTCCAATGAAGTATTTCTTTTTAGATAGTGCTATTTAGGCTCTGCTGAAGAGCCGCCTCGAGTCGCATGACTCGAATCTCCTTCTGTCGGCTTTATAGCTGACATCTGTGAAAGGGGAGGGACTTTAAAGGGATAGTAATACCTAAAATGTAAAAAAAAATATGTTGTAGGGTTTATCCCCCTGAGTAAAACAAGAGTACTCCCACTGCTGAAAGATGTTTCATTCAAAAGTTATTAATTTTCAAAGCTGAATTTTTTAGGTGCAATATCACAGTGGCCTGAAATTGTACAGTGGCGCTGTTGCTACACCATCCTATGGAGATTTATGGTCCTGAGACCAGAGCTGTCCATAGGATGGTGTAGCAACAGCGCCACTGTACAATTTCAGGCCACTGTGATATTGCACCTAAAAAATTCAACTTTGAAAATTAATAACTTTTGAATGAAACATCTTTCAGCAGTGGGGGTACTCTTGTTTTACTCAGGGGGATAAACCCTACAACATATTTTTTTTTACATTTTAGGTATTACTATCCCTTTAACACCGTATATATCTCTCAAACCATAAAGGTTTGAGAGATCAGACTGGCATCAATCGATTTATTTTTGGAATATCTACAATATTACTTTTATTAATACAAGACATTACTAACCCTATCAGTGAATGCATCTTATGCGCGGCTATTGTCCTAGCAGACGATAAGGGTGGCATTTATTAAACCGGTCTAACTGATAAATGTGTGTACTGGAGAAAATGGGTGCAGAGAATGCAGCTAAAGATATTAACCCCTTAACGACCCTTGACGGTCATAGTATGTCATGGGTCGATCCAAGTTAAAGACCCATGACGTATTATGACCATCATGGAATTCTGGGGCTCCCCCCGAGGCGGTACGCCGTTCGGGGAGTCCAGCACAGGAATCTAAGAAAAAAAAAAGCTCCGTGGTCCTTAAGTGACCACAATGTGCCGATCGGCTGGACGTTAAGGGGTTAATCTACGAGAACAGCAAAACATTATTGAATAGTGAATTGCACGCTACACAAGAAAAAATACCTTCTTGTTGAATTTGTCTGACAGCACTATTAAGGTGCACTAAATTTGTCAGTATTTGTAATGTTAACCCCTTAACGAAATTTAAGGCCCACGGGGCATTTTTACATTTTTTTTTTGCAATCGATTCAGGGATCCCCAAGCTGCAGGGACCCCTGAATTCAGTGACGTGCCAGGATCATCAGTGGTCCTTAAGTGCATGACGGCCTTAAAGGGATAGTAATACTTATAATGTAAAAAAATATATGTTGTAGGGTTTATGTCCCCAAATAAAACAAGGGTACTCCCACTGCTGAGAGATATTTTATTAAAAAATTATAACAGCTCAAACATGAATTTATTAGGTGCAATATCACAGTGTCCTGAAAATTTACAGTGACGCTGTTGCTACTCCATCCTATTGAGAGTTATGGTCTACAGACCAGAGTTGTCCATAGGATAGTGTAGCAACAGCGCCACTGTAAATTTTCAGGCCACTGTGATATTGCACCTAAAAGATTCATGTTTGAGCTGTTATAATTTTTTAATACAAATATCTCTCAGCAGTGGGAGTACCCTTGTTTTACTCATGGGGATAAACCCTAAAACATATTTTTTTTCTACATTTTAAGTATTACTATCCCTTTAAGGGGTTAAATTAGGTGTATTTTCTATTTTCAGCTTTTTGGGGAGATAAACAATGACCACACCCTTTTTCACAGGGTGCAGTGGATCACTAATTTGGAAAAAAAAGGTTAAATTTATCCTTAGTCAAGGTTCATTTTAAATGCCCTTACGTTTGCAATTCATTCACTTTGTCCTCCAATGTAATTACACTACCCATCATCATGATATGTTTAAAGTGATAGTAATGTCTATGTAAAATTAGTTGCCCGAGTCTTCTGTATAGTAAAAGGAACAGATTATGCTACGTCTAAGCACTTACTTCTTTATAGTTCAAAAGTTATGAAGTACTGAAGATTCACCACCCGCCCCTTTCTGGCGCCTCCCACGGAATCTGAGATCGGGTCATACAACTCGACAGCTGCAGCGAGGGACAAACTTCATCATAGAATTTGGACTTTGGAGAGTGTTATTTCAATACTGTCAGAGTTATAGTTCAAGAGTAAATCAATGATAAAGTGTCCCCCTCCCGCCCCTTTTACTGATGTAACACTGTTCAGCCAGATCAGAAGGGAGGTGCCCAGGTAGACTGCAGAGAGGGACAATCTTTAATTAAGATAAGGGAAAAACCTGAAAAACTTGTCAAGGGGGGCAGGGCTTTCATTGTTCTCATAGGAAGAAGATTGTCCCCTGCTGTTATCTGTCTGGTCTATGGACTGGATTCCACATCTGAGAAGAGATGGCTTACACTAGGTAAAAGGGGCAGGAGGGAAAACGTTGCTTATGAATATCTCTCAAACCATAAAGGTTCGAGAGATAAGACTTATATCACTCTTCATGTTTTTTTAATGTCTACAAAATAAAATAAAATAAAGATAAAATGAAGTATTACTATCCCTTTAAAGGGCATCTGGTCATCTTAGCCATATGGGCTAAAGGGAAAATTCCTACTGAATTAACTGGGGCTTTTAACGCCTTAAAACCCAGAGAGATCTCTAAAGTCCGAGACCTGAATATCAGGAGGGATAAGCAACAAACACATCTTAAAAATGAAGCATTATCTGACTTTGATTAATGCTGTCTAGGGAACACTATTCACTTCCTGCTGCGTTGTGCACCGTACTGACTTCCAAGCAGGAAGTAAAGAGTGCAACCAGGAATGGCTTCCCCCGTCTGCTGAAAAACAGAACATAAATGGCCATATGCACAACAGGTAGTTCCATTAATTTAACTGGGGCTTTTAACCCCTTGAATACTAGAGAGGTATCCAATGCATCGCAAATTTGCATTGTCTAAAAATGTGCATGAAAATGATATCAATATCAGGTACTAACATATTATGCATTCACTTAGTGACAGCTAAGCAAGGGTTAAGCCGCTGTACTTGTAAATTGTTGGTGCTATGAGAAAGATAGCGCAGCTCTGATACCCCCTCTCTTCCCTATTTCATATTCCTACCCCTCCGCTTGTTCTCCCATCTCGCTACGTCTCTGGGCTTAGAAAGGGTTCTTTTCAAGGTTGCATACTCAGCTGTCTATATTAAAGGACCTGTTGTTAAAGGGATAGTAATACTTCATTTTAACTTTATTTTATTTTGTAGGCATTAAAAAAACATGAAGAATGATATAAGTCTTATCTCTGAAACCTTTATGGTTTAAGAGATATTCACAAACAAAGTATCCCCCCCTTGTTCAACCAGATCAGAAGGGAGATGCCCAGGTAGACTGCAGAGAGGGACAATCTTCAATTAAGATAATGGAAAAAGCTGAAAAACTTGTCAAGGGGGGCAGGGCTTTCATTGTTTTCATAGGAAGAAGATTGTCCCCTTCTGTTATCTGTCTGGTCTATGGACTGGATTCCACATCTGAGAAGAGAAGGCTTACACTAGGTAAAAGGGGCGGGAGGGGAACTTTGCTTGTGAATATCTCATAAACCATAAAGGTTTGAGAGATAAGACTTATATCATTCTTCATGTTTTTTTTTATGCCTACAAAATAAAATAAAGTTAAAACGAAGTATTACTATCCCTTTAAGATGTTGTTTAGTAGCTGAGAATTAGTGGGTGTGTAACACAATAATTGGGTGTAGGGTAAATAAACGTGATTGGGTGGATATAAAGATAATCATAGTGGGTAGGTGTGAAGGGGAGGGAATATTATCATAGTGTTTTGCTTTTGGACTACAAATGTATCATGCTTGTAGTTTTTAGACCATAATGCATCATGTTGTTACCCAAAATGCTTTATGATTATTAGGGTGTGTACTAGTATATAAATGCACCTCAAGCTTTATTTTCTTTAGAACGGAACAATTTTTGTAGTATGTTCACCTTTATTCGAATAAAGTGGATTCCTGTTTTGTCCCTTCTCCATATCTTGTCTTTTGTGCGACAAGAGGTTAAAAGCATTTTTGCTAACAGAAATACAGATGCGCAGAAAAGTTTTATCAACACTGACAAATTTTCTTAGACGCACTAAGAACGCTTATTCTTAGTTCGTTTTATAATTGTGATTTTTTTTTGTAATTAGCATTGTTAACTTTTCTTAGAAACATCCTTATCTTTATTAAATTGCTATTTCTTTTTAGAAGCAATGCTAATTTTTCTAGGAACAGTGGGAATTTTCTATAAGAAATGCACTTTTTTAATTAGTAAATGCAGTAATAATTGCAATTTCTTTTGTTCAATGTGTTTAAAGCGCAGGTTCATTCCAGGACATACTGGAAAACGAGAGAAATCTCAATGTATTCTTCCTGGTAAAACATTTTCTAAATAAATTCAATCGATTTCTTTGAATTCTACACGTTATTACTAAGTTTTCATCCTTGAATTTTGAACTTCATCAGGACCTCTTCTGCACAAGGCTAAGTGGGAGGAAGGTTTACTCTATGTCCTCTCTTCCCACTGACCGTTTGTGCTGTCATCAAATGAAGCAGACAATTGAAAACACTGGGGTCATAGGTCAAAGGTTAAAATAATCTCCAAAATACAATGACAGGGTTTCATTCACATATAGCCAGGTGAATCTCAAAGCTTTGAACTGTCATTATGTTAGAGATGGGTAAATGCTGTCTCTCTAGCTCATACCTCCCAACATTTCAAATGGCCAAAGAGGGACACTTTTGTTTTAGGTGGTGTTTACTGGGGTGTGGCAGGTGGGTAGGGTGACCACATTTCCATTCTGCCATTCCAGGACATGTGGTCACCCTAGTCCCGCGGTTGAGGCTCCCGCTGGCGCTGACCATCTTTCTGAGGCTGACATAGTAAGAGTTCCCAGTGGGAAGAGCCTCAGAAAGATGGTCAGCACCAGCGGGAGCCTCAGCTGCAGGTCTCACTTGCAGCACCAGCATACCTGCTCCACCGCAGCTGTCTCGCATGCACCAGTCCAGCCAGCCAGCCAGCCAGCCAATGAAATGTATTTGCTAAATGGTCCTCATTGGCTGGCTCAGCCAGCCAATGAGGACCATATAGCAAATACATTTCATTGTCTGGCTGAAGTGGTGCGTGTTGCTCCATTCCGGGACTCTTTGTTGTCCTGGTGGGGAGTGACCTGGGATGCGGGACACAGACCCCCAATAAGGGACAGTCCTGGGCATTCCTGGACGTGTGGTCACCCTACAGGTGGGTGGTGCATTACCAAGAATTTTTAGGTTATTTAAAGAGCTATTGATACTTTTTTGTGTAACTGAATATATAATTTACAGCAAGACTAAAGTATTTTATTTAAAAAGAGTAATTTAGAAACTGTCCTGACTAAAGAGGGACACTTTGGGAAGTATGGTTCCCTAATATCTCCTAAACAGGGACACTTGGGAGGTATGGATCCCTAATATCTCCTAAATAGGGACACTTGGAAGGTATGGATGCCTAATATCTCCTAAAGAAGGACACTTGGGAGGAAAGGATCCCTAATATCGCCTAAAGAGGAACATTTGGGAGGTATGGATCCCTAATATCTTCTAAAGAAGGACACTTGGGAGGTACAGAGCCCTAATATCTCCTAAAGAGGGACACTTGGGAGGTATGGACCCCTAATATCTCCTAATTAGGGACACCTGGGAGGAACGGACCCCTAATATCTCCTAAAGAGGGACACATGGGAGGTATGGACCACTATTATCTCCTAAAGAGGGACACTTGGGAGGTACGGACACCTAATATCTCCTAAAGAGGGACACTTGGAAGGTATGGACTCCTAATATCGTCTAAAGAGGGACAATTGGGAGGTACAGAGCCCTAATATCTCATAAAGAGGGACACTTGGGAGGTACGGACCCCTAATATCTCATAAAGAGGGGCACTTGTGAGGTACAGACCCCTAATATCGCCTAAAGAGGGACATTTGGGAGGTACGGACCCCTAATATCTCCTACAGAGGTTCACTTGGGAGGTATGGACCCCTAATATCGCCTAAAGAGGGACATTTGGGAGGTATGGACCCCTAATATCTCATAAAGAAGTTCACTTGGGAGGTATGGACTCCTAATATCTCCTACAGAGGAACACTTGGGAGGTATGGACCCCTAATATCTCCTACAGAGGAACACTTGGGAGGCATACAATATGAAGCAATGCATTGCACACCCATCTAGTTCTTTTAAAAGGTTAAAATATAACAATGACAATTTTTTGGAATTAAAAATGTTTCTACAGTGCAGCCCATAAGCATTTAAACAGTGATACATATGTTTATTGCTTTGGGCTCTGTACAGCAGCACAATGGGTTTGAATTGAAACAATGACATAGAGGATAATGTGCAGACCATCGGCTTTAATTTAAGGGTATTTACTTCCATAAATTGTGAATTGTGTAGGAATTAAAGCCCTAATACTTAATGCCTCCATTTTAGCAGAGTAAAAGTAATCGGACAATTAGCTGATTCCTATGGAACATACATTTCACTTGCTGAAGGCCAGACGATGTGAAAAATGCCCCCCAAAAATAAAATCATTTTTGTTCCTCTATAATGGATGATGAAAAGGGCTGCAATTAATGAATGGTTCATAGTTTATGGATATAAATACCCTTAAACTAGCCGGAAAGTCTGCACATTATTGTCTAAGTTATTGTTTCATTTCAAGTCTAATTTGAGGGTATACAGAGCCAAAACAACACAAGTTGTGTTACTGTCTAAATACGTATGTACTGCACTTTTATGGAGAGAATCGCGAGGTATGACTTTCAATAAAGTTCTGGTTATTTTCTTTTAACTGCACCACCTCCTATATAACACAAGGGGGCAGTAAAACCACTGAAATCTGACCATAATTGCCTGTCCATATTAGCACCCGCAGTGATTTATCTGTGAACATCAATATAAGGCCTCTGATACAAGGAACAAACAAAGTATTCCTTAAGGACAAATGCAACTTCCTATTAATATAAATGTAGATTTTAACACCTTCAGTGCTAAAAGGTTCTCTAGTGATTTCTAGCATTCAAGAGCTTAAATTGAAATCAGTGCGAACTTGAGGGAATTTAACCCACCCCTATGATAGACTTGGTTTGCCCCAAAATAGTTCAACTGAGCCTTATTTGCGGTACGAAAGTGGCACAAACCATCTTTACCATGGGGGACAAATTCAACTTCCTGTTAATTTAAAAACAGAGCTCTGAAAGCCTCATTCTCCAAGTTTAACCCTTTGAGCGCCAGATGGGCAAAGCAATGCGTTCCATACCCCTCTAGCGCTCAAAGGGTTAAAATCGCTAAAAATAACTGCTTCTTTGTTTTTAAAAATGTGTAACTGTACATAAATGTTAATGGGTTATTCAATATTTATTATGTATTTTATATTTTGTTTTGTATTTTATTTAAATGTGTAGCTTTGTATCCTAAATGCTCTCTGAATGAATCAGAGAAATTGACTGGGGCTTTGAACCCCTGGAATGCCAGAAATATCTCCAAAGCATTGCAAGGTGTTGAAGACCTAGCATTCAAGGGGTTAATCTGTGAAAAAATGTTGTGGATCTTAAGTTGTCCTCAGTGAGGCTGTTGATATGCTTCTGTTTGCTGAGGCTGATGTGTTAACCCCTTAAAGGGATAGTAATACTTAAGTATTACTAATCCCTATAGCAAAGTACTACTTAAAATAAACGTATTGCCCCCAGTGTCATCTCTCAGACCTTTATGGTTTGAGAGATAATCGCTCCTAAAGTTGCCCTCTCCCTCCCCCTTCCCCGTAGTCAGCATTCTAGCTGACAATGTTGATAAGATATTTCTGCGTTTCTAAAACTACCTGTATTTCTATGCACATTTATGGTGCAATGTTAATTTGCATTGTGTGTACATCCACAAGGTTAAAAGCCCAACTTGAATGAACCGGGGGGAGATTCAGTAAGCGGTGATAAAGAGGTGATAAAGTGGAGATGACTTATCCAGTGATATCACTTCTCCAATTCCTTTGCTATTCTATGGAACCAATGCACTAAGATTTCTTCAACTCTGGAGATCTTAGTGAATAGGCTCCATAGAATAACATAGGAACTGGTGAAAGTGATAAACTGGATAAGTCATCTCCACTGACATCCAGTTTATCACCTCTTTATCACTGCTTAGTGAATCTCCCAAAAGGACTGTCTTTTGTGCATACGACCCTTCATGTCCTGTTTTTCAGCAAACTAGGGGGGAAACCATTCCTAGTTGCACTCTTTACTTCCTGCTCGAAAGTCACAGCAGGAAGTGAATAGTATCCCATAGACAGCATCAATCAAAATCAGATAATCCTTCATTTTTATGATGACTTTTCTGCTTATCCCTCCTGGCCATCAGGCCTCGGGCAAGTGGAACTAAACAATATTATGTATACAATCTACAACCTCTGTTTGCTTAAGGTGTAAATTGGTCTTACTGAATGGTGAGGTGTGAGGAGCTATTGTGAGTGTGGAATTCATTGTAGCACAGGATTAACATGTGAATACTTTTGTATATGTACTAAACTGTTTGGAATCAAATAAGGTAACGACTGTGGAAAAGAATCATTAAAAAGATCAGTAAAAATTTATTATGATAAAAACATATATTGTAGTGCTTTTTCTTGAGTACATCAAGGGTAATCTCACTGCTGCCACTTGCTTTTATGTAAAACATATTGATATTCAAATTGCCACAAACTGGGGGAGCTGTTGCTATCATATTGTGTTTAGAACTGTAGTCAGTGACTCTTTGCTCCCATAGAAAGCAAGAGAATTGATATATGCACATGATTTTATTTATACAGCACCAAACAGAAACAGCAGTGGTGGCATTAAGCAAAAATCCAAACTGTTTTGGATTTTTGCTTTATGCCAACACTGCTATAATTTTGAGTGGCAGAGGTGTACCCCTCTGGTATTGAAAGGGTTAAAGATCAATATTAAAAAAAAACAAAAAAAAAACAATTTGCAGTATCAAATCTAATCTTGGGGTATGGTAAAATGGAAGTCTGTGACTCAGTCACCCCAGATTTGAGTTCGCCGTTTCCACAAACGTGCTGTGTCAGTGTTTTGAGGCAGATACAGCGGCGGGGAGACGCACTTAACAACAGTAAGGGCAAGGATGGCGATATGGTGGTGAATTTGTGGAGAATGCACTAAGATGTCTTAGTCATCGTATCCCATTGAATCCGCCACCAATTTGCCACAACTTCCATCGACATCGTCTTGAATCCGCCATGCTTTCGACAGGTTTATGATTTGGCACTCCCTACATCAACAATAGCTCATTTAAGAAACAGTTACGCGTGCTAACGGCTGGCACTTAAAGGGATAGTAATACTTCGTTTTATCTTTATTTTATTTTGTAGGCATTAAAAAACCATGAAGAACGATATAAGTCTTATCTCTCATACCTTTATGGTTTGAGAGCTATTCACAAGCAAAGTTTCCCCTCCCGCCCCTTTTACCTAGTGTAAGCCATCTCTTCTCAGATGTGGAATCCAGTCCATAGACCAGACAGATAACAGCAGGGTACAATCTTCTTCCTATCAGAACAATGAAAGTCCTGCCCCCCCTTGACAAGTTTTTCTGCTTTTTCCCTTATCTTAATTGAAGGTTGTCCCTCTCTGCAGTCTACCTGGGCACCTCCCTTCTGATCTGGCTGAGCAGTGTTACATCAGTAAAAGGGGCGGGAGGGGGATACTTTGTCATTGAATTACTCTTGAACTACAACTCTGACAGTATTGAAATAACACTCTCCAAAGTCCAAATACTATGATGATTAATTAGAGCTGCTTTTATTATGAAACATTACTATCCCTTTAAGAAACAGTCACGCGTGCTAACGGCTGGCACTTAAGGACTACGGAGCAGTTTAAAAAAAAAAAAAAAAAAATAGGATCCGGTTCAGGGCTCCCCTAATGGCGTACGGCCACGCGTGGAGCCCTGAAATCCATGATATGCCAGGACCGTGCCACATGTTGTATTCATGTGGGTGTGTGTATATGTTAAAGGGATAGTAATGTTTCATAATAAAAGCAGCTCTAATTAATCATCACAGTATTTGGACTTTGGAGAGTGTTATTTCAATACTGTCAGAGTTGTAGTTCTAGAGTAACATAGTAACAAAGTATTACTATCCCTTTAATGTGGCACATCGTCACATGCACTAACCTCAGATAGCTGCCTCTGCTGTTGGAGTCCACAGTCCCAACATCTCCTATCTGAAGTTGGCTATCTTGCGATTTCCCTGTAGCTCTCTATGGACTGAGAGGACAGCTAACTGTCTATGCTGAAGAGAAGGCAGCTGCTCTATGTAACCCTTTCAGTACCATAGGAATGGGCATTACATACCCCTGTGGCACTGAAAGAATAAAAAACTGTGTAAAAATATTTTTAGGGCACAGGATCACAAACAATCAGAATAGAACACACTTCTGGGCACCTTATAAATGTACTGCAATCTATTCTATTTACTAAAATTATTAAAATTTCAAAACTGAAGTGGATTACAAGGTCTTTCAACTTTATTTCTTTTAAAGGGATAGTAATACCTTGTTTTATCTTTATTTTATCTTGATTCCAAATCTGACAGCTAGATGGCAGACCTGACCGTTTTGGTCAGTGAGGGGAAACTTTGCTTGTGAATACCTCTCAAACCATAAAGGTTTGAGAGATAAGACTTATATCGTTCTTCGTGTTTTTTTTTAATGCCTACAAAATAAAAAAAGATAAAACTAAGTATTACTATCCATTTAAGGACCAAGGACCAGCTGGCTTGTTCCGCACTCTAGTAATGCAGAGCGCCGAGAGATGACATCATCTCCCAGCGCTCTGCATTACTGACAAGACGACCGAGCGGGAGCTCCAGCAGTAGAGAGGTCTGTGCCGAAGGAGGCACAGACCTCTTCTGCCACGCCGCTGGACCACCAGGGAGGTAGGAGCTTGTAGGCAATATGGGAAGCAATGTGGAGATTAGGGCATTGGGGGAGCAATATGGAGTTTGTGGGCAATAGGGGAGCAATGTGGAGATTGGGGGCAATGGGGGAGTAACGTGGATTGTGGGGGCAATGGGGGACAATGTGGATGGGGGGCATGTCAATTTCTGCACCAGCGCCTGGTGGTTTCTAGTTACGCCTTTGGGTACGGACATGATGGAAGTTGTAGTCTGACAAAATCCCTCCCCTGTAGTAATGACATGGGATCTGACACCCCTATTCTACTCTGTGTAGAACCACTAGGGGTCTCTGTACAGCTAACATGCACCATTACAATACAGGCAACAATTCTCTGGTTCTTCTGCTCCGATATACTAGCTTTAAAAAACCTCCTTACTCATTAGGACACTTCTCCTTTCCAGTTCTGGTGACAATCCATCAGCTAGTTTGGGCTGCAGGTCTGATTAAATTTCTCATAGTGTCGAAAGGGGAATTTTTTTTTAAAATTGCTATAAAGTGATTTGGTACTTGGAAACCACTCAACCAACTTTTATGACATTTTCGGGATTTGAAGGGATTGCCAATCCGACCTGGAATCCAGAATTTCAGCCAGTTTTGCTGCTGCAATGAAACATTATGGGCAAAATAAAAACGTCAAATGGCACTGAACCCTTAAAGAGAGAGTATTGTCAGAATTTAATAAAAGCAAATCTTGTAGCTATTAAAAAAAAATCGAAATGTCCCCAGTCCTATCTCTCCAACCTTATTGATTTGAGAGATAATTGCAGAGAAAGAGTCCCCTCCCTTCCCTTTTCCTGACGTCAGCATCTAGCTGACAGCAGGGGAATCCGGTCCCTGGACAAGCGGAGACTCTTCAGCAGAGCCGAGATGACTGTCCCGGGACTGGATTCCCCTGATGTCAGCATCTAGAGGAGGGAGGGGGAATCTTTTGCTACAATTATCTCCCAAACCGTAAAAGTTTGAGAGATAGAACTGGGGACGTTTAGATTGTTTTTTTAATAGCTACAAGATTTGCTTTTATTAAATTCTGACAATACTATCTCTTTAATCCAAACTTAACTATAGATGTCCTAACAGGCTCCTACAATGGGTTCTCAAATTAAAGTGATAGTAATGTCTAAAAAAAAAAAGTTTTTTTTGCATTTAGAAGAGCTTAAAAAGCTGATCTAAATGTAAAAAACTGTATCTCTCAAACTGCTATGGTTTAAGAGATACGGGCGTTTAAAGTTTGATTTCTCCTACTGACAGCTATAAAGCTGTCAGCAGGAGATCCGTGTCGGCCGACACGCTGGCGCTTGAGAAGTGCCGGGATCTCGTTACTTACATGGAATCCCTTCATTGTAATGGTATAAAACGTGTGCCTAGTGTTCAGACGCACATAGACCACATTCCAATGAAGGGATTTGTGGTAAATAACGAGATTGCGGCACTTCTCAAGCGCCTCCGTGTCGACCGACACGAATTTCCTGCTGACAGCTTTACAGTTGTCAGTAGGAGAAATCAAACTTTAAACGCCTGTATCTCTTATACCATAGCGGTTTGAGAGATACGTTTTTTTGCATTTAGATCAGCTTTTTAAGCTCTTCTAAATGCAAAAAAAATTTTTTTTTAGACATTACTAACGCTTTAACCCTTTGAGTGCCTGAGAGGTATCCAACACATTGCGTTGCATTCAAAGTGTTAAATGAGTCTGTCTTTGCTTATGTACAGATACATTAGTACAATACCAGTGTGAACAAGCCTTAACCCTTTGAGTGCCAGAGGGGTAGAGAATGCATTGCAAAGCAATATATATATTGTAGGGTTTATCACCCCAAGTAAATGAAGGGCACTCCTACTGCTGAAAGGTGTTTTATTGAAAAGAGATTACAGCTCAAACATTCATTTTTTAGGTGCAGTATCAATGTATCCTGAAATTGTACAGTGGCGCTGTTTCTACACCATCCTATGGAGAGTTATGACCAGCTGACCAGAGCTGTCCATAGGATGGTGTAGAAACGGCGCCACTGTACAATTTCAGGCCACTGTGATACTGCACCTAAAAAAAAAAATTCAAGTTTGAGCTGTAATAACTTTTGAATAAAACTATTTTCAGCAGTGGGAGTTCCCTTTTTCTTACTCGGGGATAAACACTACAATATATATTTTTTAACATATTAAATATTACTATCCCTTTAAATAACTGAAAAAAACTTTATTATGAAATAAACAGTTGGGCTTTTCCTGCTGTGTAAAGCAAAGGTGCTCTCACCACTGCAAGAAGATTCAATCCACAGTGATTACAGTAGTTAAAACTGTTTTATTTTTCACATTAACAGCGCCACCTGGTGTCCAGACAGTTCACCTACATTTCACAACATTTCACCTGGTGTCCCGACAGTTCACCTACATTTCACTTGGTGTCCAGGCAGTTATTCTATTGCTTGCTATGGGAGTGAGATACTGGCTACAGTATTGCATAGAATGCAAAAGTAACAGCTTCATCACTTCTTGCAGCTATTAACCCTTTGAGTGCCAGAGGGGTACGGAACGCATTGCGTTCCGTACCTCTCTGGCACTCAAAGGGTTAAAAAAACGAATCTAAATGCCCCCATTCCTATCTCTAAAACCTTTTATGGTTTGAGAGATAATCAGGGAAAGATTCTCCTTCCCTCCCCTTCTCCTGAAGTCAGCGTCCAGCTGACAGCAGGGGCAGCGGCGTAACTAGCAGCCACCGGGCCCTGGTGCAGAAATTGCCGCCGGGCCCGGCCCCCCCCCCCCCCGATCTTCACGTTGCCCCATGCACATCTCTTACCTCCATCTCTCGTGCGGTTCTCAGTTATGCAGAGCGCTGGGAGATGATGTCATCTCCCAGCGCTCTGCATTACTAGAGCGCCGGGAGATTAGTTGAGTTGCTGCGGGCAGGGCTGTGGGCAAGTGGCGATGGGTTCGCAGGGGGCGGCCGGGCCCCTTGGAGTGACGGGCCCGGTCGCAGGTGCGACCCCTGCGACCCCTGTTGTTACGCCACTGAGCAGGGTAATATGGTCCCTGGACAAGCAGAGGCTCTTCAGCAGAACCGAGATGTCGGTCCTGGGAGGGAAGTTGGCAGATGCTATAAGGTTATGTTGCATTGTTTTCCTGCCTTTCCGAACACTCTCTCTATTACTTACATGAACAGGTTTCTGTCTGTCCCCATCGGGCCCCCCCTGCAAACAGCAGAGACATGTCACCCTTCATTTCCGGTGACAGCCGCCCCGCACATGTTACACTTTCCCTGGGTAGATAGATACAGCTCCCACTCAGCACACTGACCACCCACTGACTTGCTCCTTCCCTCCCTGTCTTCCCAGGGGGAACTGTGAGCTGGGTCAGGTTCCAGGGATTACGCAGGCAGCAGCCTGGAACCCTCCAGTTCCTCGCACACCCCCCACCTGCACAGTGGGAAAAAAAACCTGAATCCAGACACTTCTGGGAAGCACGAGGAATCCAAGCCAGGCAGGGTCAGTGGCAGTCAGCGAAGACGGATTACCTTAATATCAGGGTTCAAAGACTCCAGAAATCCTTCACTAAGACCATCAGGATTTGATCGTCAGCCAGGTGGTCAGGAGGAGGGGGCAGGAGGGTGTCAGACAACAGGTCCCCAATCAGACCTACTTAGACTAGGGAGAAGATTGTGTTTCAAGGTTAACTGGAATCCACATCTATTCCAGTGAAAAAGGCTGATCACGTTGTGAGGCTGATGTACAGCTGTCAGTGTCACAAGTCAACGGCAGATCTGAAGAGCTTATAAATGTAAAGATATTGTGTGTGTGTGTGTGTGTGTCTATGTTACAGCTCAGTTAGCGCTATATAAATAAAAAATAATAATCCTAATATCATTCCTTGCTAAACTAGACCCAAGAACTGACTGACTGCCTAACTCCAATTTACATAGCTTCCAACTGTTCCTCTTTAGGAGATATTAGGGGTTCATACCTCCCAAGTGTCCCTCTTTAGGAGATATTAGGGGTTTGTACCTCCCAAGTGTCCTTCTTTAGGAGATATTAGGGGTTCATACCTCCAAAGTGTCCCTCTTTAGGAGATATTAGGGGTTTGTACCTCCCAAGTGTCCTTCTTTAGGAGATATTAGGGGTCCATACCTCCCAACTGTCCCTCTTTAGGAGATATTAGGGGTCCAAACCTCCCAAGTGTCCCTCTTTAGGAGATATTAGGGTCCGCACCTCCCAAGTGTCCCTCTTTACGAGATATTAGGGGTCCATACCTCCCAAGTGTCCCTCTTTACGAGATATTAGGGGACCGTACCGCCCAAGTGTCCCTCTTTACGAGATATTAGGGGTCCGTACCTCCCAAGTGTCCCTCTTTACAAGATATTAGGGGTCCGTACCTCCCATGTTTCCCTCTTTAGGAGATATTAGGGTCCGCACCTCCCAAGTGTCCCTCTTTAGGAGATATTAGGGGTCCGTACCTCCCATGTGTCCCTCTTTAGGAGATAATAGGGGTCCTTACCTCCCAAGTGTCCCTCTTTAGGAGATATTAGGGGTCCATACATCTCAAGTGTCCCTCTTTAGGAGATATTAGGGGTCCATCCCTCCCAAGTGTCCCTCTTTAGGAGATATTAGGGCTCCATACCTCCCAAGTGTCCCTCTTTAGGAGATATTAGAGCTCCATACCTCCCAACAGTCCCTCATTGAGACCCAAATCCCTCTGACCCCCTTTCCCACCCTGGTGTCCCTGTGTTTAGGAGATCAGACTGTGTGGTGTGTGTATAAGTGTATCACCCTGGTGTCCCTGTGTTTAGGAGATCAGACTGTGTGGTGTGTATATAAGTGTATCACCCTGGTGTCCCTGTGTTTAGGAGATCAGACTGTGTGGTGTGTATATAAGTGTATCACCCTGGTGTCCCTGTGTTTAGGAGATCAGACTGTGTGGTGTGTATGTAATTATATCACCCTGGTGTCCCTGTGTTTAGGAGATCAGACTGTGTGGTATGTATAGAAGTGTATCACCCTGGTGTCCCTGTGTTTAGGAGATCAGACTGTGTGGTGTGTATAGAAGTGTATCACCCTGGTGTCCCTGTGTTTAGGAGATCACACTGTGTGGTGTGTATAGAAGTGTATCACCCCGGTGTCCCTGTGTTTAGGAGATCAGACTGTGCGGTGTGTATAGAAGTGTATCACCCTGGTGTCCCTGTGTTTAGGAGATCAGACTGTGTGGTGTGTATAGAAGTGTATCACCCCGGTGTCCCTGTGTTTAGGAGATCAGACTGTGCGGTGTGTATAGAAGTGTATCACCCTGGTGTCCCTGTGTTTAGGAGATCAGACTGTGTGGTGTGTATAGAAGTGTATCACCCTGGTGTCCCTGTGTTTAGGAGATTAGACTGTGTGGTGTGTATATAAGTGTATCACCCTGGTGTCCCTGTGTTTAGGAGATCAGACTGTGTGGTGTGTATAGAAGTGTATCAGCCTGCTGTCCCAGTGTTTAGGAGATCAGACTGTGTTGTGTGTATATATGTGTATCACCCTGGTGTCTCTGTGTTTAGGAGATCAGACTGTGTGGTGTGTATATAAGTGTATCACCCTGGTGTCCCTTTATGGTTTGAGAGATATTCACAAGCAAAGTTTCCCCTCCCGCCCCTTTTACCTAGTGTAAGCAATCTCTTCTCAAATGTGGAATGCAGTCCATAGACCAGACAGATAACAGCAGGGGACAATCTTCTTCCTATGAGAACAATGAAAGCCCTGCCTCCCTTGACAAGTTTTTCAGGTTTTTCCCTTATCTTAACTGAAGATTGTCCCTCTCTGCAATCTACCTGGGTACCTACCTTCTGATCTGGCTGAGCAGTGTTGCATCAGTAAAAGGGGAGGGAGGGGGATACTTTATCATTCAATTACTCTTGAACTACAACTCTGACAGAATTGATATATCACTCTCCAAAGTCCAAATACTATGATGATTAATTAGAGCTGCTTTTATTATGAATCATTACTATCCCTTTAAAAATTACTAATCCTAATATTGTAGTAATAAAAAAAAGAAATTAATTGCCCCCCCAGTAACATCTCTCAAACCTTTATGGTTTGAGAGATATTCACTTGCAAAGTCCCCCCCCCCACCTCCCCTTTCCTTGAAGTCAGTTTTGTAGCTGACTGCAGAGGAAGTCTGTCCTATGATCATCCTCCGGCTCTGCAGCAAAGCTGAGATTGTGTTAATAATAAAGAAATCATTCACTTAAAATGTCTTCTACGTTTCTTGCAAACCAAGCTATACACGTTCAGATCCTTTAGTCTATCCTCATATTTCTTTTCCTGTAAACCAGTCACCATTTTAGTAGCCCTTCTCTGAATTCTCTCTAGAGTATCTATATCCTTGTGGAGATGGGGTCTCCAGTACTGTACACAATACTCTATAGTATCTATATCCTTGTGGAGATGGGGTCTCCAGTACTGTACACAATTCTCTAGGTGAGGTCCAACTAGAGATCTGTAGAGTGACATGACCACTTCCCTTTTTCTGCTACTAATGCCCCTAGCTCTACAACCCAGCACCCTGCTTGCATTCCCCACCGCTTTATTACATTGCTTGCCTACCTTTACGTCATTAGGAATAATTACCCCCAAATATAGGGGTCTGTGAGAATACTGCACCCACATAAGTAAACTATACCACCCACCACCTTACTGAAGATGTCATAGCTTGTACCAATAAACAAAAACTACATTTGCAGGGTCCGTTACAATTTCATGGCCAAAGTAAGTGTGGAGATTTTTATTATTATTAGTTGTTGTTCAGCCAGCAACTTTAACTGTTCCATACAACTGCTTCACCAAAGCCAACGTAGCTATTCTCCTATCCAGAGGTTTGAAGTGGTAAACGTAGATTTTCACTGGGAAATGAAATATGTTTTTAGAACAAAAAATAAATAAAAATGCAAAGACAAAGAACATTGTTCTGTTCCAAAACATATAAATATTTTACTGGGAAGACTCGATTCAACCAGAACTTTATAATTAATGTAATTCTACATTGTTTCTCCATCCAGGAATTGCTTCTTGTTTGTGTATTCAAAGATCAGCCATGTTTTTACTGTATAAACTTGGTCTGTGATGGTGCCTTTTGGTGCTTGTTTGCTAAGTTAGGATAAGCTTACAATTTTGCCTATTAACCCCTTTGCGTCCGGTGACGTACCCGGACCGTTACGCTAGTCCGGCACTTACGTCACGTACTATTACTCACCGCGCTCCTGCAGGAGCGTGGTGAGTAATACCGGGGACTGAATTTGATCGCTCCAAGACCGGAGCAATCTCTTTTAGTCCCTCCATTCGGTGTGCCGCCCCACGTGATTAGTCACGTGGGGCAGCATGCCGAAATTCCATATCTGGTCCTTAAAGGACCACACACTCCGGGACCGCTGGTCATTAAGGGGTTAAATGAGAACAACAATCCTATATAATAATTCACTAAAACGTGTGTAACGACAAAGTCATGGGCAGTAGAGACTGCCAGCTCCGCGGCTGATGGAGAGCAGGACGCTCCAAAGGAGCATCCTGCTCTGTATCAGCCGCGGAGCGGGCAGTCTTTACTGCGCATGACTACCCCATGGGCGGCTGGCACTGGCACTGTGGCCCGTGTAAGGGCCTCTTCAACTAGTTTAGTAATAAGTGACTCTTGACTTGTTTAACACAATGAATAATCTGGTAGGTGCTCATCATACAGCAGTCATGTATATAGACATCTATATATTTTTTGCATTTTTTCAGCAGCGTCCTGTATACAAACCTCCCAACATAACATGCCTCAGGAAGAGACCTGAGAAGTCTTGAAAGCTTGCATCCTGAATCTGCTTTGTTAGCCAATAAAGGTATCAACCTGACTATACTTACCGCCTGTATTTCTACAGCCAACAAGGTACCAACTCTCATAGCTTATTCTTTGGGAATGGTGGCCCATTAATGTGTGTTTGTTCCATCCCATCTTCCATGGAGAAAGAGAGGCTAATGAACTCAGAAAAGTAATTCTTGAGCAAATAAATTGTTCCATATAGAACCAATAAACTTCTATTCAATTTAAATTTAGACTTTTAACCCCTTGAATGTTTGTTAGTGCTACAATGCATTGAAAATTAATGTGTTGGAGACTTTTCTAGCACTCAAGCGTGTTTAACCCTTCCAGTGTGGTGTGTTACCCTAATGGCCTCTATGAATTCAATCAGTGTTGGATGACACGTCCAATGAAGTGGACATGATGGTTGCAAGCAAGATCCCGGGACACAAACACCACCCACTGCCCGTGATCATCTTAACCCTTTAAAAACCAGAGGGTTTTGCAATACTTTGCTATGCAATGCATTGGACACTCCTCTGGAGTTCAGTAGGTTCATGCACTTTGCCTGCGTCAGTTTGAAAACCTGCCGATACTATCATGCCTGCCTCTATCGACATCATATTCAGGACATATTCAAGACGTTATGTGTTGGACAAAAGCAGAAGGACAAAAATTCATAAGGGCCATTCATAGTAAGTTAAAGGGACAGTAACGTTTAAATTTATGTTTATTTAATATTGTAGGCATTAAAAAAATGAGTACAACGATGTAAGTCTTATCTCTCAAACCTTTATGGTTTGAGAGATATAACTTGCTAAAGTTCCCCGCTCTAGGCTGTTTCAGACAAGTCTGCCATCTAGTGGACAGCAGGTGTTTCCTGTCACAGGAAATCGCACTATTTAGAAATAAATACTTCACTGGACCGGTCTACAAGGTATACTTGCAAACCAGGGACACTTTGTAGACCGTTGCAGTGTGAAGTATTTATTTTTAAATAGCATGATTTCAGCTCTGCTGAAAGCCGTCGGCTGTTCCTGGGACAGGAAACACCTACTGTCCACTAGATGGCAGACTTGTCTGAAACAGCCTAGAGCGGGGAACTTTAGCAAGTTATATCTCTCAAACCATAAAGGTTTGAGAGATAAGACTTACATCGTTGTACTTATATTTTTAATGCCTACAATATTAAATAAACTTAAATTTAAACATTAGTATCCCTTTTAATGAGAGTTTAGTACTTGGAGGTGATACATTTTCTTAAAACCTTTTGAGTGCTAGAGAGATATCCAAAGCATTGCAACTCAAAGGGTTAAACGAATGACGATTTGGGGGATTTTTTTTTATAATTTGTCCATTTATTGTCAAGTTGGTTGGGTTCAGAATCGCTCAAGTAATTGTCACTACAACGCCCTGCTTCCGATGAACTGTCCCACGCCTCTTAACACGGTTAAACTTTGTTTCCTGATTTTCTTTTTGCAGAAATGGATAATAATACTCCATTACAATGTCAATCCGTTTGGGGGATTTGGGAAGTCAGGTTTATTTGGACAGCATTACTCCTGTTAAGTGTCGGGCCCTGTATAAGAAGTGTGGACTGCTAGCAATTTTCGTGGTTGACTAACCTTTAACTAGGACTTGATATCCTCAGAAATCCTCTGGCAGACTCCTTGAATTAGGGAGAAACCGGAGCCAGCACCGAGCCGTTTCATATGAAAACAAATGAAAAAGTTCAATTATTTGCCAAGTGTGTAGTAAAAAACTAAAACTAATACCATAAAGCCCTCCTGTTTGCATGGCTGGGAAGCTGCTAAATTCCCAAAAGACCTAGGGCATGTGCCAATCTAATGCATTACTAGTGCACCATGCAGCCCAAATGAACCATTTCTATTAGGGTGATTAGCACCATTACATGAGCCAAGATGGCAACAAGACTCAGGGCTTTAAAGTGAACCTGTCACCTTCAATTTTCTTTATATATCTGAAAACTTCATCAAAACTGCCTATGTGTTATCCAACAGTCCAGCAGATATATGGTTTAGAATAAAAAAAATCACATTTCTCCAGTGAGATAAACTCTCCAGTTCCTATGTTATTCTATGGGAGAGATTTAGTTATAGACTACAGGGAGAGATGTACTAAGGTGTGATAAAGAGGAGATAACTTCTCCAGTGAGATAAACTCTCCAGTTCCTATGTTATTATATGGGAGAGATTTAGTTATAGACTACAGGGAGAGATGTACTAAGGTGTGATAAAGAGGAGATAACTTCTCCAGTGAGATAAACTCTCCAGTTCCTATGTTATTCTATGGGAGAGATTTAGTTATAGACTACAGGAGGAGATGTACTAAAGTGTGATAAAGAGGAGATAACTTCTCCAGTGTGATAAACTCTCCAGTTTCTATGTTATTCTATAGGAGATATTTAGTTATAGACTACAGGGGAGATGTACTAAGGTGTGACAAGGTGTGATAAAGATAACTTCTCTAGTGAGATAAGCTCTTCAGTTCCTATGTTATTTTGGGAGAGCATTACTATTACTATCACTTTGGTAGGTGTCCTTCATACAGCACTCAGATAAAACTATGTATTTCTAGTTTTGCAATACATCTGAGCTGCCTGTGTATTGTGATCTACCTATACTGAAGTCTGCCTCTCCTTACTGCAAATAGATTTAAATAGACTTGAATGACTCTTAAGGTTCACTAGATTTTATCAGATTGTAAATTGAAGCAACCAGCAGAGGACTACAAGACAGATCAAATGCAAGTAAAATGAGTCAATAGGTATGTTACGGCAGTTTGAAGGACGCCTACTTAGGTGGATCATTCAGATAAAAAAAATAAGACCCATTAATTTTAGAGGAGCTGCAAACTTTTGTAATGAAAAAGTATATACTGTAGGATGCTTCCTGTTGAGTAAAATAAGGCTACTACCAATGCTTAGAAATGCATATTTTTAGAATTATTACCATTTAATCCTGTATTATTATTATTATTATTTACATTAGCAGTGCCTTCTAGTGATAAAAATTCCAGTCAGTCCTTCTGTTACATTCTAATGGAGAGGAAAGTCAATGACAAACAGTTCTCTATAGAATGTGATAGAAACTGCTTAGTCACTTCCTGTCAGTTAGAATTATCAGGAAGTAATCACACTGTCACTTCCTGTCAGTTAGAACTTCCAGGAAGTAAACACACAGTAAAATCACTTCCTGATTATTTGAACTGTTATAATTTTTGACTGGACTGACGGGCAGGTTAGTGCGGTCTGTGCGCCTGCACCGTCAGTCCCTTCCGGTGACCATATGGTGCAAAGCAGTCTATTCTATGGAGACCAGGACTGACGGCACAGGTGCACAGACAAGATGTCTGCGCTCTAGCCTGGGATCCGGTCTCCAAACGGGACGGATTCCTTTAGACACATCTATTTTTTTTATGGTAAGACAGCAGTGGGGGTGACCTTGTTTTACTCAGCAGGGAAATCTTTATAATATATAGGTTTTCATAAAAAAAAAGTTTACTGCTCCTGTAAGGTTTTCCTCATACCTCCCAACATTTCAAATTGCCAAAGAGGGACACTTGTGTTTTAGGGGGTGTTGCCGGGGGCGTGGCTGGTAGACGGGGCACTACAGAGAATGTTGAGGCTATTTCATGACGTATTGACACCTTCTTGTGTGACCTAATAAATTACTTATAACAAGACCAAAGTATTTTATTTACACATACTAATTTATAAACACATATACAGATGTTTAAACAAACAATAATGTGAGTTTTATTGCTGTAGAGCAATATGATGCACTTATATACACACACCACACAGTCTGATCTCCTAAAAAGAGGGACATCAGAGAGGGAAAGAGGGACAGAGGGATTTGGGTCTAAAAGAGGGACTGTCCCTCCTAAAGAGGGACACTTGGGAGGTATGTTTTCCTTTAACATGGTAAGTATCATATGAGATTTTTTTTTTTTTATAGCGCCAAATACTCAGAACCCCGCTGGGCAGAAGTACAAAATGGAAGGAACCAGCTACACCATAAAACGCAAATAACATTTTCCAAAGGTTTAACTCTTTGCTTGCCGAGAGAGGTGTCCAACTCATTGCTCCGCAATGCGGTGGACACCTATTTGTCAAACAAAGGGTTAAATGTGGATTTAAACCTCTATGAATGCAGGAAAGTTTTCAACACATTCCCTCCCAAGCATCCAAATGTTTTAAAGCCCCAAGAATTGCTCCTGTTTTTCTTTACACATATGGCCCTATGAGAGCATGTCAGCTGTTTCAGTTTTAATCCTCCATCTCTCCCTGACCCGCCGCACCAGGAATAATACACACAGCATGGATTTCAGCTTGAGCTGTCTCCCTTGATAAAGTGAAATATGGCTGCTATTATCATATTTAGCAAAACATCCTTTTGTGTGAATTATACTCTTTGCACTTCAAAGTAAGCGAGATGCTTGTTCAGCTACATTAGTGCCAAGTAATGTCCTCGCACAGGGCAACGTGCCTACAAATACCGCACAATGACCTTCCGCAGAGCATCATCCCCTTCACTGCAAAGTGGTGTTAATGCATTGCTCATCTCTGTGGCACGCAAGAGGTTATTTATGACCAACACAGGTTTGCCTTTTTGCAGATGATACAAAAATTTGTAACAGAGTTGACACTTCTGGGGTGATAAATCAAATGAATAGTGATATAGGGAAATTGGAGATCTTAACCCTTTGGTTGCCGGAGGGGTGACCAAAGCAATGCATTAGGTACCCCTCTGGCACACAAAGGGTTCAATTAAAGGGATAGTAATACTTAAAATGTAAAAAAAGGTGCAATATCACAGTGGCCTGAAATTGTACAGTGGCGCTGTTGCTACACCATCCTATGGAGATTTATGGTCAATTGACCAGAGCTGTCCATAGGATCGTGTAGCAACAGCGCCACTGTACAATTTCAGGCCACTGTGATATTGCACCTAAAAAATTCAACTTTGAAAATTAATAACTTTTGAATGAAACACCTTTCAGCAGTGGGAGTACTCTTGTTTTACTCAGGGGGATAAACCCTACAACATATTTTTTTTTACATTTTAAGTATTACTATCCCTTTAAATGTGGCAAAGTGCAAAAGAACACATTTATGAAACAGAAGCCAGTACGTGGAATACAGGCTTAATGGTTGGCTGACAACAGCATCATAGGAAAGGGACTTGGGAGGTTTAATTCAGTTGACTAGAAGGTAGGAAAGCAATGTAATAAAGCAGTGGGAAAAGTAACTGGATACTGGTTTGTATATGGTGAGGCATTAGCAGATGGAAGATGGGGAGAGGTAGTAATGCAAGAGGTCATTGGTAAGGATCACAGATCCAGAGATGCTAAAATAATGCATGGTCTTCATGACAAAGAGTAGCAGGATGGACTCAAACACCTTTAAAGGTACAGTGATGTTTTATAATAAAAATAGCCCCAGTTAATCTTCATAGTGTTTGGGCCTTGGAGAGTGTTATTTCAATACTGTCAGAGTTGTAGTTCAAGAGTAATTGAATGATAAAGTATCCCCCTCCCGTCCCTTTTACTGATGTAACACTGCTCACCTTAGAGCCGCAAGACTGTCCGGATGGATCGCAGAGAGAGACAATCTTCAGTAATCATAATGAAAAACCTGAAAAACCTGTCAAGGGGGCAGGTTTTTCCTTATGATCACAGTAAGAAGATTGTCCCTTGCTGTGATCTGTCCGGTTAACAGACCAGATTCCACATCTGAGGGGAGGAGACTTACACTAGGTAAAAGGGGCGGGAGGGAGATACTTTATCATTCAATTATTCTTGTACTACAACTCTGACAGTAATGAAATAACACTCTCCATGGCCCAAATACTATGAAGATTAACTGGAGCTGCTTTTATTGTGAAACATTACTATCCCTTTAATATGTACAGAATAGAGGACAAGAGGGAGAGGGATGATATGATAGAACCATTTAAATATATTAAGAAATGCAACAGAGCACATAAGGTAAGCATTTGTCAGAAAAAAAATGGAACACCGAACATGATCTAAAGAAGACTGAAGTAACGTGTGTTAACTTTACTAAAAGAGTGCATAGTCCTGGAACAGCCTCTCAGTAGAGATAGTACGATATGGACTAATACTGTGAGTGGATTCAGAAATGCCTGGGACAGACATACCAGTAAGTCTATTCTGAGAGCTATGTAAATTGTACATTTAATTAGATGGGAAATTATCTACTGTCAAAATCCATGTCTCTGGCTATCACTATTAATCCTTTGAGTGCCAGAGGGGTGTATCTGTTATCATTGAACCCTTTGAGTACCAGAGAGGTATCCAACACATGCAGAGCAATGCTTTGTGTTGCTCTGGCACTCAAGAGGTTAAGTATGACGTACCAGCAGGTCAGTTGGGGAGTAACAACTGTGGACAGATTAGACTGTAAGCTGCTTGGGCAAGGTCTACCTTTCCTATCTCCTAAGAACAATTTGGGGGATTTTGAAAGAACTTTTAAAATCACCTGTATGATACATTGGATATTTTTTTGATTACAAACCCAGTTTTTGAGTTATTTGGATGATGACATTATGCTAATTAAGTAATGCCATGCACGCAGTTAGATTTACATTACATTCCCCACTCGCTGACACCCCACCGCATTGCCCACCTGTCCTTGCACTGAAAGGGTTAAAGGGATAGTAATGTTTCACAATAAAAGCAGCCCCAATTAATCTTCATAGTATTTGGGCCATGGAGAGTGTTATTTCAGTTCTGTCAGAGTTGTAGTTCAAGAGTAATTCAATGATAAAGTATCTCCTTCCCATCCCTTTTACTGATGTAACACTGCTCACCTCAGAGCAGCAAGACTGTCCGGATGGATCACAGAGAGGGACAATCTTCAATTAAGATAAGGGAAAAACCTGAAAAACCTGTCAATGGGGGCATGGCTTTCATTGTTCTCACAGTAAGAAGATTGTCCCTTGCTGTGACCTGTCTGGTCTGTGGACCAGATTCCACATCTGAGGGGAGGCGGCTTACACTAGGTAAAAGGGGCGGGAGGGGGATACTTTATAATTCAATTACTCTTGAACTACAACTCTGACAGTATTGAAATAACACTCTCTATGGCCCAAATACTATGAAGATTAATTGGAGCTGCTGTTTTTGTGAAACATTACTATCCCTTTTAGCTTCATTGAATAAGGCGGTAATGTAGAGCTAAGGCAGGAAGAGTCTGCATGGCAAGCCTTAATTCGAGTAATCTATATATATCTAATTAATGTAAAAATTAGTTTTCTAAGTAATAAAAAATGGGTAAAACAATATCAAATTGATTTTAAAAGCACTTTCAAAATCACCATAATTGCTCTTAGGTAACAGGGTCCCTTAAAAACTGATTCACACATGAAAATGTCCCATAGTCTAACATTGTTCTCGTTTCTAGTTGAGGAGTAAGAGGGAGTGAGAAAACAAGTCTGGGATTACTCACAAAAATGTCTGGATATCGCAGTATTGGGAAATTCATAAAAAAATGTGCGTTTCTTTCCCAATCACCAGAAAGGGGAATGTTGGCTCTATAGGAAACTTTGCCCAGTAGGTCACATCTGGATCTTGCAGTAGTGAATAGGTTATGTAGTTACATCAAACTGTGCTCCAAATTTGACACTTATGATCATATTTCAGATGACTTGAATGTAGGCAAGCAGTGATGTAAAACAGTGAGGAAAGGTAACTAGATACTGGGCTGCAGAGGAAGAGGTATTAGCAGCAGGAAGAGAAAGTTACTAATGTCACTTTAAAGATCACTGGTAAGGCCTCATCTAGGATACTGTGTCCAGTTCTGGAGACCACATCTTTGGAAAGACGTTGATAAATTGGAAGTAGTTGAAAAAAAGACAGTAAAATGGTGCAATGCATTTATAGCAAAACTGGATAGACTCAATGATCTTGATATGTAAAGCTTGGAATAATAGACTGAAAGGGGGGATATGATAGATACTTTTAACTCTTTGAGTGCCAGAGGGGTACGAAATGCATTGCTTTGCAATGCGTTCCGTACCCCTCTAGCACTCAAAGGGTTAAATATACTAAAGCATTTAATAAAGTGCAGTAGGGAAGCATTTTTCGGAGAAGGAGACATATTAAAAGGAAAGCTCATGACCTAAAGTTAGAGAGTGAAGACACAGAAGTAATGTGTGTAAATACAAGTCTTTATGGAAAGGGGGGTAGACTTGTGGAATAGCCTCTTGGAGGAAGTAGTAAGGGCTAATACAGTAAAGGGAATCAAAATGCCTGGGATAGACATAAGTCTATTCAGACTTGGGTCCATTGGTTGGGATTTGACATCAAAATTCTATGTTTCTATATGCACAACAACAATAGTGGAGTAATTATTGGGAAAACGAACTGCACCATAGGAGACAAATTAATTCACAAATTTCCCCCTGATTTAAAGCGGAACTACCAACCTATATAAACTTGTCCCCCAATAATTATGCACATGGCGACTAGCTACTTAATAGTGCTATTATCTCACATAAGTACCGGGTTCTGAAGCAATCCTTCTTTTACTGAGACTGACGGACAGGCTTCTTGCTTTAGAGCCGTCTGCTCCGTCTGTCCCTCCTGGTGCCTTAAGGCACAGTGCAACGCCTCTGAGAGGAGACTGGGATGGACTGCGCAGGCGCGCAGATTTCTCTAAGACAAGATGTCTGTGTGAAAACCTGGCTTCTGGAAGAATAAGGATTACTTCAGAACCGGCTACTTGTGTGTAATGGTTTTAAGGACACTCAGACTCGGAAGGTTATGGTAAAAACACAGTTTTATTACTTAGAACAGAGATAAAGTGACCCGCAAGGGATCCAGTACATACAAATGACACAACTGACACAGGTCAGGCTACAATAATGTATATTATCCCCCACAGGTCCAGTAGGTACAGATGTACAGTAGTGATGAGCGAGCACCCCAATGCTCGGGTGTTCGGGTGCTCTGACCGAGCGTCCCCGGAGGCTCGAGTGCTCGGCCGAGCACCCGAGCCCCATTGAAGTCAATGGGAGGACTCGAGCATTACACCAGGCACCCCCTGCTCTGATGAGGGGAGGGTGCCTGGTCCATAGGAAAAGGGCAGAAAAGGATGGAAACACCACAGAAATGGTTCAGGGACAGCATAGGGAGGATGTCTGGATGCATCTTGGACTCCAACATCGCTGCTGGGAACGATCTTTCGCCCGTAGTACGCCATTTTTACAGACTGACCGTAAAACACACAAAAAGGAAAATAAAAACGACTTTAGGCGAAAAATTGTTACCAAACAATATTTGCTGTATATTTACTTGTATATCATCTGCAAATTCTGCCAAAAATTTCCTCGATTTTCTGAAGTGAGGCCATGATTAAGAGGGAAACGTGCGCAGAGGCAAATTATCCCAAAAATTTCCTTGATTTTCTGAAGTGAGGCCATGATTAAGAGGGAAACGTGCGCAGAGGCAAATTCTCCCAAAAATTTCCTTGATTTTATTGAACTGAGGCCATGATTAAGAGGGAAACGTGCGCAAAGGCAAATTCTCCCAAAAATTTCCTCGATTTTTCAGAACTGGGGCCATGATTAAGAGGGAAACGTGCGCTGAGCTGACCATCTAAAACATTATGGGTGAGGGTCTGCTGCGGAGCTGACCATCCTAAACATTATATGCGAAGGCCCGCTAGTGAGCTGACGCTATAAAACATTATATGAGAGGGCCCGCTAGAGAGCTGACCCAATAAAACATTATATGAGAAGGCCCGCTGGTGAGCTGACCTATATAAAAATTGTCAAACAGGGCCCGCTGGTGAGCTGGCCCTATATAAAAATTATATCACAGGGCCCGCTGGTGAGCTGGCCCTATATAAAAATTATAGCACAGGGCATATGGAAGAGGAGGAGGAGGATGAGAAGATTAAGAGTCAACCATCTACCTGTTTTTTGGGTGGAAGGGGTGAATGGGAATACAGAGTATTCCCATCATTGTAAATAACATATATAAAGTGAGATTATGTTCCCCCGGGGCTTTCCTCCAGTGGAGTGGAGAAGTCAGGGGAAATCCAGGCCTTGTTCATTTTTATAAGTGTCAACCTATCAGCATTGTCGGTGGAAAGGCGGATACGCTTATCTGTTATGATGCCACCAGCAGCACTAAATACCCGCTCAGACAGAACGCTGGCGGCAGGGCAGGCCAGCACCTCCAAGGCGTAGAGTGCCAGTTCATACCACGTGTCCAGCTTGGACACCCAGTAGTTGTAAGGCACAGAGGGATCATTGAGGACGCTGACACGGTCTGCTACGTACTCCTTCACCATCTTCCAAAACTTTTCCCTCCTTGTGACACTAGGCTGCGCATCAGGGTGAGGGTGCTGGCGGGGTGTCATGAAGGTGTCCCACGCCTTGGAGAGTGTTGCCCTGCCTTTCTCGGAACTGCTGTGTGCTCCCCTTTTCTCCCCTTCTCGGTTGGCCAAGGTAGCACGTACTCTGCCGCCAGCGTTGTCAGATGGAAAATTTTGGGGCAATTTTTCATCAAGAACCTTCTGGTATTGCACCATTTTGCTTGTCCTCTCCACCGGAGGAATGAGAGATGAGAAATTCTCTTTGTAGCGGGGGTCCAGAAGGGTGAACACCCAGTAATCCGTGTTGTCTAAAATGCGTACAACGCGTGGGTCACGGGAAAGGCAGCCTAACATAAAGTCAGCCATGTGTGCCAGAGTACCAACAGTCAAGATTTCGCTGTCCTCACCAGGAGGATGACTCTCAATCTCCTTATCCTCTTCCTCCTCTTCTGCCCACCCACGCTGAAGAGATGGAACTAAAGTTCCATGGCTACCCTCTGTAGCGGAGGCAACCGTGTCTTCCTCCTCCTCCTCCTCCTCCGCCTCCTATAATTGTCGCTGAGAAGACGAAGTGAGGGTGCTCTGGCTATCACCTTGTGTAAGCTCTTCCTCCCCCATTTCCACCTCTTCCACATGCAAAGCGTCGGTTTTAATTGTGAGCAGCGAGCGTTTCAGTAGACACAGAAGTGGGATGGTTACACTGATAATAGCGTTATCGCCGCTCACCATCTGTGTCGATTCCTCAAAATTGCGTAAAACCTCACAGAGGTCTGACATCCATTCCCACTCCTCACTTCTGATTACAGGAAGTTGAACGGAGAGGCGACGACCGTGTAACAGCTGGTACTCCACTACTGCCCTCTGCTGCTCACAAAGCCGGGCCAACATGTGGAAGGTGGAGTTCCAGCGCGTGCTCACGTCACACAGCAGCCGGTGAGCTGGCAATTGTAAGCGCTGCTGCAGCTTCAACAGTCCGGCCGAAGCTGTAGATGACTTACGGAAATGTGCACACACGCGGCGCACCTTGGTCAAGAGATCATGCACATTGGGGTAGGTTTTTAGAAATCGCTGAACCACTAAATTAAATACATGCGCTAGGCATGGTACGTGTGTGAGCTTGCCGAGCTCCAAAGCCGCCACCAAGTTACGCCCATTATCACACACAACCATGCCTGGTTGCAGGTTGAGTGGCGAGAGCCACTGCTCGGTCTGGTGACTAATCCCCTGCAACAGCTCTGAGGCCGTGTGCTGTTTGTCCCCAAGGCAGATCAGCTTCAGCACGGCGTGTTGACGCTTCCCCACTGCAGTGCTACACTGCTTCCAGCTACTGGCTGATGGGGGAGTGGCGCTGCGTGTAGAGAATTCGGAGGTGGAAACGGAGGAGGAGGAGCCAATAACATAGGTGCTGGCGGAAACCCTGATGGAGTTAGGGCCCGCAATCCTCGGCGTGGGTAGCACCCGTGCCATCCCAGGGTCCGAGTCGCTCCCAGCCTCCACGACATTCACCCAGTGTGCCGTCAGGGAAATGTAGCGTCCCTGGCCACAAGCACTTGTCCATGTGTCAGTCGTTAAGTGGACCTTCCCAGTAACTGCGTTGGTCAGGGCACGGGTGATGTTACGGGACACATGGTGGTGTAATGCGGGGATGGCACACCGGGAAAAGTAGTGGCGGCTGGGGACCGCGTACCGAGGGACAGCTGCTGCCATCAGGCTGCGGAAGGACTCAGTGTCCACAAGCCTAAATGGCAGCATTTCGATGGCCAGTAATTTGGAAAGGTGTGAGGTTAGTGCTATGGCCTGTGGGTGGGTGGCTGGGTATTTTCGCTTGCGCTCAAATGCCTGGGGTAACGAAATTTGGACGCTGTGCTGGGACAGGGAAGTGGATGTGGTCGCTGATGGTGCTTCAGATGGTACAGGTGCAGGGCGGGAGGTATGCGGGCCTGCGCCTTCGACAGGCGATTGGCCGGCACCGAAAACAGGGGAAGAGGAGGCAGTGGTGTGGCCTGCAGACACAGATCGGCGATCCAGGCGTTCCTCCCACTTACTACGGTGCTTGGATGCCATGTGTCGGATCATGCTGGTGGTGGTGAGGTTTCTAGTGTTCATGCCTCGGCTCATTCTGGTGTGGCACAGGTTGCAAACTACAATTCTTTTGTCGTCCGCACTTTCCTTAAAAAAACGCCATACCGCGGAACACCTACCCTTTGGCAAGGGAGATTTACGCAAGGGGGTGCTCCGTGGAACATTTGCGGGCCGGTTTGGTGCGGTCCGCCTTCTTTCTGTAGCCACACCACTGCCTCTTCCAGCCTGTTGCGGTGCTGCAGATGGCTCACCCTCAGGACTGCTGTCATCGCTCGGCTCTACACCTTCCCAGGTGGGGTCAGTGACAGTCACCTCATCGTCCACCAAGTCCTCCTCCACTTCCTCACTCTGATCATCCTCCCCATGTCTTGATCCCACCACATACTCAGTCATTGACAACTGTATAACATTCTCCTCAACAAGGTCTTGAGACAGTAATAGTGGTTGATTTAATGGCAACTGTGTCTCATCATCATCATCATCATCCACTACTTCCTTTGACCTTAAATGCCGTTCACATCTGTCATCTTCTTGTGATTGGGTACCCTCTAGAGGTTGTGAATCAGGGCACAAGATGTCATGTTCCTCTGCAAGCGTGCTTGGAGAGAGGGTCAAATGAAGGATTGGTGATGAGACGAGCTCCTCACTATATCCCAGTGTGGGATCACTTCTTTGACCAGACCGTCTATGGTGGGAGGAAGGATGATCAGAGTGAGGATTATGTTGACCAGACTCTTGGCTACTGAGAGTGGACTTGGTGGAAGACAGGGTGGTGCTTAACCGACTGGAAGCAGTATCAGCTGACATCCAACCGACCACCTGTTCGCAGTAAAGATGAGCGAGCACCCCGATGCTCGGAGTGCTCGGGTGCTCTGACCGAGCACCCCCTGATGCTCGAGTGCTCGGCCGAGCACCCGAGCCCCATTCAAATGAATGGGAGCACTCGAGCATTAAACCAGGCACCCCCTGCTCTGATGAGCGGAGGGTGCCTGGTCAATGTCCCCCTTCATCTCCGCTATGCCCCTCTTCCACAATGTCCCCCTTCATCTCCTATGCCATAGCGGAGATGAAGGGGGACATTGTGGAAGAGGGGCATAGCGGAGATGAAGGGGGACATTGTGGAAGAGGGGCATAGACTCTATGCCCCTCTTCCACAATGTCCCCCTTCATCTCCGCTATGCCCCTCTTCCACAATGTCCCCCTTCATCTCCTCTATGGCATAGGAGATGAAGGGGGACATTGTGGAAGAGGGGCATAGCGGAGATGAAGGGGCACATTGTGGAAGACGGGCATAGCGGAGATGAAGGGGGACATTGTGGAAGAGGGGCATAGAGTCTATGCCCCTCTTCCATAATGTCCCCCTTCATCTCCGCAATGCCCCCTTCATCTCCGCAATGCCCCCGTACCTCCATTCCCTGGTGGTCCAGCGGAGCGTCTTCGGATCTGTGCCTCTTCCGGCACAGATCCTCTTCACCCGAGCATGTCGGGCGAGCACATGGCGGTACTCGTACGAGTACCGCCATGTGCAGAGCAGAGCGATGCTCGAGCCGATCCGAGCATCGGCCGAGCACGCTCGCTCAACACTAGTTCGCAGTGGTCGGACCTCGAGAGTGATGTCCTGCGACGCCCTGTAAAATTAGACATGAAGCTAGGTATGGTGGATGTCTTTCTTTCTTGTGCTCTGGCACCAGGCACAGTTTCTCCGCGTCCTGACCCGCGCCCTGAACTATCAGGATCACGTCCACTTCCCCGTCCCTTTTTACCCGCCTTCTTCATCTTACACGGAATATGTGACTTTAATATTTGAGTTTGAAAACTTAACAGTATTTCTTCCTATTCTGCAACTGTGCAGAGTACACAGAATAGGCTGCTAAACTGCGGTGACGCACACTGAATGGAATATGTGACTTTAATATTTGAGTTTGAAAACTTAACAGTA
This sequence comes from Rhinophrynus dorsalis, assembly GCA_037306005.1. Taxonomy (NCBI): domain Eukaryota; kingdom Metazoa; phylum Chordata; class Amphibia; order Anura; family Rhinophrynidae; genus Rhinophrynus; species Rhinophrynus dorsalis. The sequence goes on from CM074724.1 coordinate 391,065,799, forward strand.
TTTCTTCCTATTCTGCAACTGTGCAGAGTACACAGAATAGGCTGCTAAACTGCGGTGACACACACTGAATGGAATATGTGACTTTAATATTTGAGTTTGAAAACTTAACAGTATTTCTTCCTATTCTGCAACTGTGCAGAGTACACAGAATAGGCTGCTAAACTGCGGTGACACACACTGAATGGAATATGTGACTTTAATATTTGAGTTTCAAAACTTAACAGTATTTCTTCCTATTCTGCAACTGTGCAGAGTACACAGAATAGGCTGCTAAACTGCGGTGACGCACACTGAATGGAATATGTGACTTTAATATTTGAGTTTGAAAACTTAACAGTATTTCTTCCTATTCTGCAACTGTGCAGAGTACACAGAATAGGCTGCTAAACTGCGGTGACACACACTGAATGGAATATGTGACTTTAATATTTGAGTTTGAAAACTTAACAGTATTTCTTCCTATTCTGCAACTGTGCAGAGTACACAGAATAGGCTGCTAAACTGCGGTGACGCACACTGAATGGAATATGTGACTTTAATATTTGAGTTTGAAAACTTAACAGTATTTCTTCCTATTCTGCAACTGTGCAGAGTACACAGAATAGGCTGCTAAACTGCGGTGACACACACTGAATGGAATATGTGACTTTAATATTTGAGTTTGAAAACTTAACAGTATTTCTTCCTATTCTGCAACTGTGCAGAGTACACAGAATAGGCTGCTAAACTGCGGTGACGCACACTGAATGGAATATGTGACTTTAATATTTGAGTTTGAAAACTTAACAGTATTTCTTCCTATTCTGCAACTGTGCAGAGTACACAGAATAGGCTGCTAAACTGCGGTGACGCACACTGAATGGAATATGTGACTTTAATATTTGAGTTTGAAAACTTAACAGTATTTCTTCCTATTCTGCAACTGTGCAGAGTACACAGAATAGGCTGCTAAACTGCGGTGACGCACACTGAATGGAATATGTGACTTTAATATTTGAGTTTGAAAACTTAACAGTATTTCTTCCTATTCTGCAACTGTGCACAGTACACAGAATGTGCTGCTAAACTGCGGTGACGCACACTGAATGGAATATGTGACTTTGATATTTTAGTTTGAAGACTTAACAGTATTTCTTCCTATTCTGCAACTCTGCACAGTACACAGAATGTGCTGCTAAACTGCGGCGACGCACACTGAATGGAATATGTGACTTTGAAATTTTAGTTTGAAGACTTAACAGTATTTCTTCCTATTCTGCAACTCTGCACAGTACACAGAATGTGCTGCTAAACTGCGGCGACGCACACTGAATGGAATATGTGACTTTGATATTTTAGTTTGAAGACAACAGAATGTGCTCTAATCTGCAACTTTGCACACTAAACAGAATGTGCTCTAATCTGCAACTTTGCACACTAAACAGAATGTGCTCTAATCTGCAACTTTGCACACTAAACAGAATATATAAAATTTTTTTTTTTTTTGTTTTTTTCCCCCCACACAAAATAACCTGCTGCCCCCACACACAGTAGTCCTAAAAAGGACTTTTGGTTCTTTTTTTTTCACAATTTTGCTTTTTTTTCTCCCTACACTGACTTTCCCTTCCTATCCTCAGCTCTCCCTGGCTAAGACTGAGCCGAACTCGCTGGTCAGGTGCTATACAGCACCCGACCACGGGTTCTGGCCAGCCAATCAGTGTAATGCCAGCAGCCAACATGGCTGCTGGCATTACACCGATGTCAGAGCCTCCCTGCACGTTTATTGGCTGCGCGCAGCAGCCGCAAAACGTGCGGGGAGGAGACCCGAACATGGCGGGGCGAGCACATGCGGTACTCGTACGAGTACCGCCATGTGCCGAGCAGAGCGATGCTCGAGCCGATCCGAGCATCGGCCGAGCATGCTCGCTCAACACTAATGTACAGGACTGACACAGGTCATGTCACCAGGATAAAGTAACCCACACGGATCCAGTAGGCACCAAAGGTACAATACTGACACAGGTCAGGTCACAGTTTGTGTGATTCTGGAAGAACAAGCTGGTATACTACTAGGCCATGGAAGGCTGGCAGGCCCTAGTAGTGACTGGATAACGGATACTCCCTACGCAGGGAGTGAGCCCCAAACCGTAAGCCACAGGTAAAGGACAGAGCGGAGACCAATACTATCCCACTGTATAGAAAGATAGAGACTAGGCAACCGATCCTAATATTGGCTAGGAGAGGAGACCAATGGACAGATGCCCTATCAGCCTGTTGGAGGACACTTGACTATAGGGTACTGTAGGCACAATGGCAGGACTGCCAGAATGGTAGGATACTAAATACTGGGAGACACAATCTCAGGGAGGATTCCCAGAACGTCTGTGACCCTGAAACACTATAGCACCAACCCGTGACGGGTAACCGAACGCTCAGACCTGGACAGAACTGCCAAGCAATGGAAACTGACCGAGGCGCCCAGAGAGAACCCAACCTCGGAATAGCGAGTGACGGGTCAAGTGTACCGGGTGTAAGCAACAGCACTGATACCGAAGCAGAGATATGATAGCATATAGAGGAGGCAAGGTCACAGAGCAGAATTGCCGAGACAGTGCAAACCGGAGGCAACCAGAACTGTCTGAGACAGAGTATGTACCGGAGGGAAGCCCTCCAACCTGAGCACAGGAAGAACAAGGAGTGGTACCGGGGGTACACTGAGTAGGTGGATTTCCAAACCAGGTGTACACAGAGCAGGAACATTAGCCAATCCGAGTCGGTACACAGAGCAGGAACGTCAGCCAGGCCGGGTCGGTACACAGAGCAGGAACATCAGCCAATCCGAGTCGGTACACAGAGTAGGAACGTCAGCCGGGCCGGGTCGGTACACAGAGCAGGAACGTCAGCCAATCCGAGTTGGGACATAGAGCAGGAACGTCAGCCAATCCGAGTCGGTACACAGAGCAGGAACGTCAGCCGGGCCGGGTCGGTACACAGAGCAGGAACGTCAGCCAATCCGAGTTGGGACATAGAGCAGGAACGTCAGCCAATCCGAGTTGGTACACAGAGCAGGAACGTCAGCTGGGCCGGGTCGGTACACAGAGCAGGAACGTCAGCCAATCTGCCTGTAATCCACAGATGGAAGCAGAGGTGTAGCTAGAAGTCACCGGGCCCTGGTGCAGAAATTGCCATGGGCCCCCCTGACCACATTACCCCCCCATTGCCCCCAGTTTCCACATTCCCCCCCATTGCCCCCAGTCTCCACATTGCCCCTCATTGCCCCCCAATCTCCACATTGCCCCCAAGTCTCCATATTGCCACCAAATCTCCACATTGCCCCCAAATCTCCACACTGCTAACACATTGCCCCCAATCTCCACACTGCCCCTATTGACCCTCCCAGTGTCCATCTCCTACCTACCTGGTGGTCGAGCGGCGTGGCAGGAGAGGTCTGTGCCTCCTTCTTTACAGCCCTCAGAAGCTGTAGCTCCAGCGCAGTTCTCTCTTCAGCAATGCAGAGCGCTGGGAGATGATGTCATCTCCCAGCGCTCTGCATTACTAGAGCACCAGAGAGGGAGATCAGCTGATAGAGGTCTGTGCCGAAGAAGGCACAGACCTACTTGTTTTGGGTGCTGGGAGAAGGGGTCGCAGGGGCAGCCTGGCCGCTGGAGTGATGGGCCCAGTCACTGGTGCGACCCCTATTGTTACGCCAGTGGGTGGAAGCCCTGAATTCTGGGGAACCAATCCACAGAGTATTGATTCATAGCAACCATTGTGATTTTCTTCCCAAATTAAGGTGGGAGTTTATTAGTAGTTTGTGTTAGTATTCCTTAACCCCAGGCGACCCAAGATTTTTTTTTCCCTAGAAGACTAGGGTCATTGTATTTGCAGAACGGCTCCCTAAGAGATGAAACTGACTGCTCTGGTCTGTTCCAGGCATGATCACAGCGCGCACTTCAGGCGATCTTTGATCATAAAACTCATGTCATGCCAAAACTGTCACCGCTGCTTAATGAACCGAAAGTTGTGAGGGTCCTGGCACTACTACAGTCCTTAACACCTTAAGGACCAGAGGTCCAGGGAAGTTACCTTCCCTTAAGGACCCCTTTCATCCTTGCCGACACTCTGGTACACATAACGTGTTGTGTGTACAGGCGCGCCAAGTTAGGGTCTGAGAGAGACCGCTCCAATCTTGGAGCGGTCAGTTTCAGACCCCGTTTTTTACTTACAGCACTCTCGCAGGAGCGTAGTATGTGACGTGCTATGACCGTCACCTGTACTTAAAGGGATAGTAATACTTAGTTTTAACTTTATTTTATTTTGTAGGCATTAAAAAAACATGAAGAACGATAGAAGTCTTATCTCTCAAACCTTTATGGTTGAGAGATATTCACAAGCAAAGTTCCCCTCCCCGCCCCTTTTACCTAGTGTAAGCCATCTCTTCTCAGATGTGAGTCTGGTTGTATGACAGGACAGATAACAGAAGGGGACAATTTTCTTTGTATGAAAACAATGAAAGCCCTTCCCCTCTTGACAAGTTTTTCAGGTTTTTCCATTATCTTAATTGAAGATTGTCCCTCTCTGCAGTCTACCTGGGCATCTCCCTTCTGATCTGGTTGAACAGGGAAGGGATACTTTGTTTGTGAATATCTCTTAAACCATAAAGGTTTCAGAGATAAGACTTATATCATTCTTCATGTTTTTTTAATGCCTACAAAATAAAATAAAGTTAAAATGAAGTATTACTATCCCTTTAATAGTGTAATCTGCAGGACGGTCATAGCAAGTCACCTGGTCCATAAGGGGTTAAGTGGTTAAAGTATTATTTATTTGCAACGGGTTCTCTAATTGTACATCTGAATATTTTGGTGCTTTATAAATGAATATTAATAATGTACAGATGAAGGCCAGATATTTCCAGGTATCTCCAGGGGGTATGGGGTTAATACACAGACCTGCCCTCCCCCCCCACCCCCCAACATTGGAATGTTGGGATCCCCCACCAAGAAAATAGTTTGCAGCCCTTTAACTCCCCCTGGGAAAGATCAACAGAGCAGGCTGCTTCTCTTCTCACACAAGATGCTTCTCTTGGGAGCTGTCAGTGAGCCGGTCGAGTCAAATGCTAAAACAAATCCAAACAGTCTTGGGAAGAAAAGGCATCAAAAAGACCTGCTTTTTGCCCTTTACACGTGTGGGAAACATAAACCAGCGAGCAGCAAATACGCAGAGCAAACAGTGCAGTACAATACGGGTTCTACACAACAGAAGACTGTCCAGTGTCCAGGATGTAGACATTGCACTAAGGACCAATCCTATATAACAATTCGCTAGAATGTTTGTCAGAAGCCGTCATGCACTGTAGAGACTGACCGAATGCACAGAATGCTGGGAGTTCTGTGCTGGGAGCACGGAATGCTGGGAGTTCTGTGCTGGGAGCACGGAATGCTGGGAGTTCTATGCTGGGAGTATGGAATGCTGGGAGTTCTGTGCTGGGAGCATTCTGTGCTTTCGGGCAGTCTCTACAGTGCATGACTGTGTTGGCGGCAGGACGCAGAGCAGGACCGGCCTCTTAACCCTTTGAGTGCCAGACGGGTACGCGCGCATTGCAAAGCAATGTGTTGCGTACGCCTCTGGCACTCAAAGGGTTTACATCTCCTGGACCTTGACCCATGTACACAGGCTTTTACACTAGCTGCTCTATAAAAAAAAAAAATCAAAATGAAAATCAAAATCATCAAAATTCCTGCTGATTTCGAGGGTGTTTTTTTTTAAAAAAGGCCCTTTTTAAACCTTTAAGTGCCAGAGGGGTACGCAATGCATTGCTTTGCAATGCTTTGCATACCCCTCTGGCACTCAAAGGGTTAAATCACTGGAGATTTTTCTATGTCCGTCTCTAATGTGTCACTGCTTACATCCAGAATTGTTCCACTTTGTCTCAGTAAATGAGCCTCAGCGAAGCTAATGTATCAAGCAGAACTACAGCAATTTTTGTGCAATATGCAGGGACATTTAAAGAAACCCTTATATTTAAATGGGACCCTTTAATCCCCTTAAAAAAAGTCCCCGAATTCCCAATGCATCAATGGTGTTTTTAACCTCTTAAATGCATTGTAGATCTCACTAGTATTTAAGAACCATTTAAGTCATTAAAGCAACAGTAATGTGTCCTAATAATTGATGCTCAGATCATTCTTTAAAGGGATAGTAATGTTTCACAATAAAAGCAGCTCCAATTAATCTTCATAGTATTAGGTCCATGGAGAGCGTTATTTCAGTACTGTCAGAGTTGTAGATCAAGAGTAATTGAATGACAAAGTATCCCCCTCCCGCCCCTTTTACCTAGTGTAAGCCGCCTCACTTCAGATGTGGAATCTGGTCTCTTGACCGGACAGTTCACAACAAGGGACAATCTTCTTACTGTGATCATAAGGAAAACCCTGCCCCCTTGACTGGTTTTTCAGGTTTTTCCTTATGATCACTGAAGATTGTCCCTCTCTGTGATCCATCCAGACAGTCTTGCTCCTCTGAGGTGAGCAGTGTTACATCAGTAAAAGGGGCGTGAGGGGGATACTTTATCATTCAATTACTCTTGTACTACAACTCTGACAGAATTGAAATAACACTCTCCATGGCTCAAATACTGTGATGATTAATTGGAGCTGCTTTTATTGTGATACATTACTATCCCTTTAACTGCCTGTATGCATTGTAGACCTCTCAATCAAGAATCATTCTTTAACATGTCTGTAGTATGAAGATCTGTACTACAAGTCTGTACACTTTCTTGTTCAGCAGTAATTGAATGATAAAATATCCCCCTCTTGTACCTGTTACTGACATCACGCTGCTCTCCAATCCGGACAGTGTGCAGTGAGGGACAGTCTTCAGTGAGCATAAGGAAAAATCTGCCCTACTTTATCAAGGGTTGTCCTTATGCTCACAGCAAGACCATTGTCCCTTGCTGTGAGCTGCCCGGTCCAATGAACGGATTCCACATCTGAGGGGAGGCGACTTACAAAAGGTAAAAGGGGAGGAAGGGGGACACTTTATCATTCAATTACTGTGAACTACAAAGTGTGCAGACTTGTTAAGCTCTTCATCCTACAAAAACGTTAAAGAATGATCTGAGCTTCAGTTATTAGGAAACATTACTATCCCTTTCAGCATTTTTGCTTCCTGGGATATTTCTGGTATAAATGGCATATGTGAAAGAGGAAAGATAAACCTGCAGAGCTAGCACTCAATAAGAGATCTATTGGCAGATAGCCAAAGGGCATACACCTAAAATGGAACTTTTATTAATTATATTAAAAGAAAAGATGAGCAAATGTATCACAAGAAAATGCTGGGGCTCAAATCAGCTTGCCACATTAAATTGCAAAAAATAGCATGTCGATATCTTAAAGGGATAGCAATGGCTTCCTTTATCGAAGATTAATATCCTATATAATAATTCGCTAAATCGCGTGTAACGCCGCGACATGTGCAGTAGACACTGCTGCGTGTGCGGCAGTCATGCACAGTAGAGACTGCCCGCGCTGCTGCTGATACAGAGCTGGGCGCTCCGAAGGAGCTTCCAGCTCTGTATCAGCCGTGGCGCGGGCAGTCTCTACTGCACGTGACTGCCCCGCGACCGGGTGGCTGTGACACTGTGGCCCGTGTAACAGGCTGTTCAACTAGTTGAAGATATAATTGATATACGTCCCATCTCTCAAACATGTATACTTTGTGAGATAAAAGCTTATAAAGGCCCCCCCTTCACAGACGTCGGCTCTCTAGCTAACAGAAGGAAATTCGAGTTGTGCGACCTGATGACTGCCCTTCAGCGGAGCCAAAATAGTGATATCTAAAAAGAAATACTTAATTGGAAAGGTCTATAAAGTGTGCCTGGTATGCAAGAACACTTTGTAGACCGTTCCAATGAAGTATTGATTTTTAAATAGCGCTATTTCGGCTCCACTGAAGAGCCTCTGGCCGGTCCCAGGACCAGGATCTCCTGCCGTCAGCTAGAGGCTGACGTCTGTGGACGGGGAGGGAGGGGGGGAACTTTATCATCGTATAGCACTCAAACTGTACATGTTTGAGAGATGGGACTTGCATCAGTTAATTTATTTTTTTTATATCTACTGTATTATATTTTCTTAAAATCAGCCATTACTATCCCTTTAACGTGTGCCCATGTGCCGGATTTGGTGGTCATTAAGGGGTTAAGGATCAGCTGAATTTGACAATAAAAAGTCACTTATTCATCATCAGTATACATTTTGTTGTCTCGTCTGAGCGGTAATAACATTTGAATGTAGCATTTTCTATCAATGGGATTTCTCTTGTCTTACTCATTAGGAAAGGTGCTGCAATACCTAAATATTTAAAAATCTTGTGGTTTCTGGTTCCCTATCTTTCTCTCATCAGGGTGGCAGGGGGGACGAGAGATTGCCCGCAGCCAGTCGCCACATAGTAGTGATTTTACCAGGTGTGGCTAGGGGGGCAAAGAAAAACAATATTCACAGGCAGGCACGTGCACACATAGACACCAAGGGGGGCTTGAGCACCTGCCCATTTTGTCCAAAGTGCCCTCGTGCCCTTTTAACAAAAAAAAAAAATAGTAATAATAATTATGAGAAGTGCCCTTTTTTCATTTGAGCCCCTGCCCCCAAAATGTCTATGCACGTCCCTGGAGACAGGGATGAACAGCGCAGGTGAACTGATGCCTCTTCCGCTAGATGCCTGGCTGTCGTGTGGCGGTGAGTCTCCTAAGAAATTACATTTTGAAATAATGCTGACACTTATTAAGGATTTTAAAAGGATTCCAATGCTTATCGCTATAGTAAAAATGAATTGGGGGACACGTATATCAATTATTGTAATGTTTAGATCAGTGTCTCTCAACCAGGGTGCTGTGGCACTTTGGTGTACCAGGGTGCCCCATTTTATCTAAAAGGCTTTGATAAAAATGTGAACGTAGACTTACAACTGTATATTTAACTCCTTAAAGGGATAGTAATACTTAAAATGTAAAAAATATATATGTTGTAGGGTTTATCCCGCTGAGTAAAACAAGGGTACTCCCACTGCTGAAAGGTGTTTCATTCAAAAGTTATTAATTTTCAAAGTTGAATTTTTTAGGTGCAATATCACAGTGGCCTGAAATTGTACAGTGGCGCTGTTGCTACACGATCCTATGGACAGCTCTGGTCCCGGGACCATAAATCTCCATAGGATGGTGTAGCAACAGCGCCACCGTACAATTTCAGGCCACTGTGATATTGCACCTAAAAATTCAACTTTGAAAATTAATAACTTTTGAATGAAACATCTTTCAGCAGTGGGAGTAGTCTTGTTTTACTCAGGGGGGTAAACCCTACAACATATTTGTTTTTATATTTAAAGTATTACTATCCCTTTAAGGACCTATGACGGTCCAGGACTGTCATGGCTTATTTTCTGTTAAGGACCGATGACAGTCCTGGACCATCATGGAATTCCAGGTTCCCCGCGCGGCTGCACGCTGTTCGGGGAGTCCGGAATCGGACAATGAAGAAAAAAAATGGTCCCTGGTCCTTAAGTGACCGTGCCTGCACGGCCAGTCCTTAAGGGGTTAAGGATATTACTGTGCACAATATGTTTATTTTATTTGTGAGGTGTAACAATAACTGTATATTTAATACTAGTTGAACAGCCCGTTACACGGGCCACAGTGCCACTGCCACCCGGTCGCGGGCCAGTCACGGAGCGTCCAGCTCTGTATCAGCCGTGGCGCGGGCAGTCTCTACTGCGCATGACTGCAGCACGCGCAGCAGTGTCTACTGCGCATGTCGCGGCGTTACACACGATTTTGCAAATTATTATATAGGATTTGTAACATTCATTACACCCATAACAAATTACTTAAGGTGATTGGGGTGCCCCGAAAAACCAGACTGCGTGTTAGGTGTGCCGTGAGCAAAAATAAGCTTGAGAACCACTGGTTTAGATATTAAGGCAAGGTCAATTCTTCACTATCCTTTTTCATAAAGAAGTATACCTTTCTAACTGTCCATAACATTTTTGTCTTTTCTTTATTTGAGTTTAAAGTGTCCCCCGCTCACCCCATTTCCATACGTAACGCTGGGACGCAGGAAAGAGATGCGTGAAATAGAATGCAGTAGAATATTCAGCCATTATGTATTCAGGCATCCTAGCCTCCAGCCGCTGCACATTACCACTTCCTGCATATGCGCCCGGTCCAGCCTCCAGCACAGAGCAATGATGGTTAACGAGGGGGAAAATGGCCAGTTAACGAAAAGAAAGTTACTTTCATTAGCTGCTGAATTTGTAAAATTAGAGCATGGACAATTGGTTAGGTTTTTTTTTTTGGATATGCATTGCACATGTATATTTTTCTTGCATGTTTAAAGGGAAAGTAATGGTTAATTTTAAGTTGATTTAATATTGTAGACATTAAAAAGAAGATTAACATCAATGTAAGTCTTATCTCTCAAATCTTTATGGTTTGAGAGAAATAACTTACTAAAGTTGCCTTTTCCTGGCTGTTGTACTCAAGTCTGCCATCTAGCTGACAGCTGCAGGTTCCAGTCATTTGACCAGACAGAGGCTCTTCAGCAGAGCTGAAATCACTCTATTTAGAAATAAATACTTCATTGTAATGGTCTACAAAGTGTGCTTGCAAACCAGGCACGCTTTGTAGACCTTTCTAAATTAAGTATTTATCTGTAGAGATCGTTATATTGGCGCTGCTGAAGAGCCTCATCTGGTCAAGCGACCAGAATCTGCTTCTGACAGCCTTACATTTCGTCAAGCATAAAGGGGAGGGAGCGGAGAACTTTATTTTCCTTTATCTCTCAAACCATTATGGTTTGAGAGATATGAATAAGTGCAAATACTGTCTTTTAATTGTATCTGCCATATAGTTAATACTTTTTTCTGACATTACTATCCCTTTAATCCTTTGAATGCCAAAGAGGTATCCAAGCATTTTTCCGCAATGCGTTGGATACCTCTCTGGCACCCAAAGGGTTTAGTTTTTTTAATGATTGCAGTTCTGAACTCAATATAAAATCCCAGCGGAGCAAAAGTGCACCAAAAATTAATAATTGTATTTGTGTTACATTTCTATTCCTCTGTGGCAAATAGGGAAATGTATTAAAAGTGTTAACTTCTTATTTTAAAGCGGAACTCTCACCCCCACCGCCCAGTCAGGTCTGTGCCTCCTTCAGGACAGACTTGTAGATGCTGCACTCCCTCGTCGGCTCTTTAGTATTACAGAGCGCTGGGAGATGACATCATCTCCCAGCGCTCTGCATGAAGAGAAGATGCAGGAGCTCCAGCAGCGACAGGTCTGTGACAAAGGAGGGACATACAGACCTCTCCTGCCGCTGGACCACCAGGGAAGAGGTACAACATTGGTTGTAAGTAGATATAGGGGAACACAGGAGACGAGAGGTAAGCATATATAGGGTAACGCAAAACACTGGGGGTAAGTAGACATATTGGAACACAGGACACTGGGGTAAGTAGACGTAGGGTAATGTAAAACACTGGCTGAAAGTAGACATATTGAACACTGGATACTGTGGGTAAGTAGACATAGTGGAATACAGGACACAGGGGGTAAGTAGACATAGGGGAACACAGAACACTGGGGGTAAGAAGACATATTGAAACACAGGATACTAGGGGTAAGTAGACATATTGAACACAGGACACTAGGGGTAAGTAGACATATTGAACACAGAACACTGGTTTGAGAGATATTCACAAGCAAAGTCCCCCCCCCTCCCCTTTTACCTAGTGTAAGCCATCTCTTCTCAGATGTGGAATCCAGTCCATAGACCAGACAGATAACAGCAAGGGACAATCTTCTTCCTATGAGAACAATGAAAGCCCTGCCCCCCTTGACAAGTTTTTCAGGTTTTTCCCTTATATTAATTGAAGATTGTCCCTCTTTGCAATCTACCTGGGCACGTCCCTTCTGCTCTGGCTGAGCAGTGTTACATCAGTAAAAGGGGCGGGAGGGGATACTTTGTCATTGAATTACTCTTGTACTACAAGTCTGACAGAATTGAAATAACACTCTCCAAAGTCCAAATACTATGATGACTAATTAGAGCTGCTTTTATTATGAACCATTACTATCCCTTTAAGTAGTAGTGTTTTATCTCAGCTCCCAGTGTAGCTCGTGCTTGGGTTGAATGACAATCTCACGCTATGTAAATGGCACCTTAGCCTGTGACACACCTACACACTGCAGCCGACACACTAACGTGTCGCAACACACAGTTTGGAAAGCACTGAAGTAGACATTGAGGAACACAGGACATTGGAGGTAAGTAGACATTGAGGAGCAGGACATTGGAGGTAAGCAGAGATTGGAGAACATAGAAGGTACATAGACATTGCATTGCATAGGACACTTGGGGTAAGTAGACACTGGGGAGCATAGAACATTGGTTGTAAGTAGATATAGGGGAACACAGGAGACGAGAGGTAAGCATACATAGGGTAACGCAAAACACTGGGGGTAAGTAGGCATATTGGAACACAGAACACTGCGGGTAAGTAGACATATTGGAACACAGGACACTGGGGTAAGTAGACGTAGGGTAACGCAAAACACTGGAGGTAAGTAGACATATTGAACACTGGATACTGTGGGTAAGTAGACATATTGGAATACAGGACACAGGGGGTAAGTAGACATAGGGGAACACAGAACACTGGGGGTAAGAAGACATATTGGAACACAGGATACTAGGGGTAAGTAGACATATTGAACACAGGACACTAGGGGTAAGTAGACATATTGAACACAGAACACTTGGGGTAAGAAGACATATTGGAACACAGGATACTAGGGGTAAGTAGACATATTGGAACACAGAACACTGGGGGGAAGTAGACATATTGAACACAGGACACTAAGGGTAAGTAGACATATTGAACACAGGACACTTGGGGTAAGTAGACATACTGGAACACAGGACACTAGAGGTAAGTAGACATATTGGAACACAGAACACTGGGGGTAACTAGACATATTGAACACAGGACACTAAGGGTAAGTAGACATATTGAACACAGGACACTAGGGGTAAGTAGACATACTGGAACACAGGACACTAGAGGTAAGTAGACATAGTGAACACAGAATTCTGGAGGTAAGTAGACATATTGGAACACAGGACACTTGGGGTAAGTAGACATATTGGAACACAGGATACTAGGGGTAAGTAGACATATTGGAACACAGGATACTAGAGGTAAGTAGACATATTGGAACACAGGATACTAGGGGTAAGTAGACATATTGGAACACAGGACACTAGGGGTAAGTAGACGTATCGGAACACAGAATTCTGGAGGTAAGTAGACATATTGGAACACAGGATACTAGAGGTAAGTAGACATATTGGAACACAGGACACTAGGGGTAAGTAGACGTATCGGAACACAGAATTCTGGAGGTAAGTAGACATATTGGAACACAGGACACTAGGGGTAAGTAGACGTATTGGAACACAGGATTCTGGAGGTAAGTAGACATATTGAACACAAGATTCTGGAGGTAAGTAGACATTGGTGGGTGCATCACACTCATGTTGCTTTTGTCTTATTATTTAGTGTCAAGGAACATGAGCACCTTTGTTCCCTGAGAAGTTCTGCAGCAGCTTGGGCATTTCAGTCTAGCACATCTCTCCAGACAAGTGGGTGGTTGCTTTACTTTGTCTTATACATATCTGGACCAATATGAAAGGGTGAGCAATCTATTGCCTCTCGAAGCATTGCACATCTCCCCAGTCCTTAAATGATTAATGAGAAAAGCGGCCAGCCAACTCCCCTTCTTTGTGGAAAGCACTGAGAATGACAGATAATATCATTTTGATGGGAAAAAACAATAAAATAATATGCATTTCTGGTAATATACCAGCCCAGGTAATGTCCAATCACAAAGCTTTATTCAGACCTACTAGGTTTTTCTTGTGTAGGGCTGGAAACCGTGGGGTCCACAGCTGACGGCTACTTGGGATGACGGGAGTTGGAATTCCTCAGAACAGCTGGAGGGCCAAAGTTTGCCTGCGTCTGTTCTTATGTGTGTGTTAGTGAGAAGACATGCCCTTTATCATACGTATGTCTGTGTGTTAGTGAGAAGACATGCTCTTTATGATACGTGTGTCTGTGTGTTAGTGTGAAGACATGCTCTTTATGATACGTGTGTCTGTGTGTTAGTGTGAAGACATGCCCTTTATGATACGTGTGTCTGTGTGTTAGTGAGAAGACATGCTCTTTATGATACGTGTGTCTGTGTGTTAGTGTGAAGACATGCTCTTTATGATACGTGTGTCTGTGTGTTAGTGAGAAGACATGCTCTTTATGATACATGTGTCTGTGTGTTAGCGTGAAGACATGCTCTTTATGATACATGTGTGTGTGTGTGTGTTAGTGAGAAGACATGCTCTTTATGATACGTGTGTCTGTGTGTTAGGGTGAAGACATGCTCTTTATGATACGTGTGTCTGTGTGTTAGTGTGAAGACATGCTCTTTATGATACGTGTGTCTGTGTGTTAGTGAGAAGACATGCTCTTTATGATACGTGTGTCTGTGTGTTAGTGAGAAGACATGCTCTTTATGATACGTGTGTCTGTGTGTTAGGGTGAAGACATGCTCTTTATGATACGTGTGTCTGTGTGTTAGTGTGAAGACATGCTCTTTATGATACGTGTGTCTGTGTGTTAGTGTGAAGACATGCTCTTTATGATACGTGTGTCTGTGTGTTAGTGTGAAGACATGCTCTTTATGATACGTGTGTCTGTGTGTTAGTGAGAAGACATGCTCTTTATGATACATGTGTCTGTGTGTTAGCGTGAAGACATGCTCTTTATGATACATGTGTGTGTGTGTTAGCGAGAAGACATGCTCTTTATGATACGTGTGTCTGTGTGTTAGTGAGAAGACATGCTCTTTATGATACGTGTGTCTGTGTGTTAGTGTGAAGACATGCTCTTTATGATACGTGTGTCTGTGTGTTAGTGTGAAGACATGCTCTTTATGATACGTGAGTCTGTGTGTTAGTGAGAAGACATGCTCTTTATGATACATGTGTCTGTGTGTTAGCGTGAAGACATGCTCTTTATGATACATGTGTGTGTGTGTGTTAGTGAGAAGACATGCTCTTTATGATACTTGTGTGTGTGTTAGTGAGAAGACATGCTCTTTATGATACTTGTGTGTGTGTTAGTGAGAAGACATGCTCTTTATGATACATGTGTGTGTGTGTTAGTGAGCAGACATGCTCTTTATGATACATGTGTGTGTGTGTGTTAGTGAGAAGACATGCTCTTTATGATACATGTGTGTGTGTGTGTTAGTGAGCAGACATGCTCTTTATGATACATGTGTGTGTGTGTGTTAGTGAGAAGACATGCCCTTTATGATACATGTGTGTGTGTGTGTTTTAGTGAGAAGACATGCCCTTTATGATACGTGTGTGTGTGTGTGTTAGTGAGAAGACATGTCCTTAATGGTACATTTGTGTGTTAGTGATAATAACACATGCCCTTAATGGTACATATGTGTGTTAGTGATAACACATGCCCTTTATGGTACATATGTGTGTTTGTTAGTGATAACACATGCCCTTAATAGTACATATGTCTTTGTTAGTGATAACATATGCCCTTAATGGTACATATGTGTGTTAGTGATAACACATGCTCTTTATGGTACATATGTGTCTTTGTTAGTGATAACACATGCCCTTAATGGTACATATGTGTGTGTTAGTGATAACACATGCCCTTAATGTTACATATGTGTGTTAGTGAGAAGACATGCCCTTTATGGTACGTATGTGTGTTAGTGAGAAGACATGCCCTTTATGGTACATATGTGTGTTAGTGAGAAGACATGTCCTTTATGATACATGTGTCTGTGTGTTAGTGTGAAGACATGCTCTTTATGATACGTGTGTCTGTGTGTGTTAGTGAGAAGACATGCTCTTTATGATACGTGTGTCTGTGTGTTAGTGAGAAGACATGCTCTTTATGATACATGTGTGTGTGTGTGTGTTAGTGAGAAGACATGCCCTTTATGATACGTGTGTGTGTGTGTGTGTTAGTGAGAAGACATGCCCTTTATGATACGTGTGTGTGTGTGTGTTAGTGAGAAGACATGCTCTTTATGATACGTGTGTGTGTGTGTTAGTGAGAAGACATGCCCTTTATGATACGTGTGTGTGTGTGTGTGTGTGTGTTAGTGAGAAGACATGCCCTTTATGATACATGTGTGTGTTAGTGAGAAGACATGCCCTTTATGATACATGTGTGTGTGTGTGTGTTAGTGAGAAGACATGCCCTTTATGATACATGTGTGTGTGTGTGTTAGTGAGAAGACATGCCCTTTATGATACGTGTGTGTGTGTGTTAGTGAGAAGACATGTCCTTAATGGTACATTTGTGTGTTAGTGAAAACACATGGCCTTTATGGTACATATGTGTGTTTGTTAGTGATAACACATGCCCTTAATGGTACATATGTGTGTTAGTGATAACACATGCCCTTTATGGTACATATGTGTGTTTGTTAGTGATAACACATGCCCTTAATAGTACATATGTCTTTGTTAGTGATAACATATGCCCTTAATGGTACATATGTGTGTTAGTGATAACACGTGCTCTTTATGGTACATATATGTGTCTTTGTTAGTGATAACATATGCCCTTAATGGTACATATGTGTGTGTTAGTGATAACACATGCCCTTAATGGTACATATGTGTGTTAGTGAGAAGACATGCCCTTTATGGTACGTATGTGTGTTAGTGAGAAGACATGCCCTTTATGGTACATATGTGTCTTTGTTAGTGATAACACATGCCCTTTATGGTACATGTGTGTGTGTTAGTGAGAAGACATGTCCTTTATGGTACATATGTGTGTGTGTGTGTGTGTGAGAACACGTGCCCTTTATGATATGCCTGAGAGAAGCTGCGTCTCCTCTGAGCTGTGATGTGTGCTATTGGCGTGACATAACACACTTGTGGTTGCCTGTGGAAACAAGGATATTAATAACACTGAGTGAGTCTGAGACCAGTAATATGCTCGCTGTCTACCCAGCAGCACCCTTACACCTTTAACCCACTGGACACCAGGGAGAGAGAGAGTGAGAGAGAGTATTTATATATTTCTGTGTGTCTAAATGTGTGAGTTTATGTTTTTGCGTGTGTGTGTGTGCGTGCATGAATGGTTATTTATATGTGTGTGAGTGTTTGTGTGTGCACATGGATATATTTATGTATGTGTGTGTGTGTGTTTATATATGTTTGTGCGTTTTTTCGATAGGATTAGTTTGAATTTGGACAGGGGAATTTCTGCTGATGTACGATGATTTCGCAAAAACCTTTGCTACAGTGTCTCACAACAGGTTACTGCATAAATTAAAAAGTCTCGGTTTGGGAGCTGATATCTGTACATGGAATGAGAACTGGTTAAATGATAGATGGCAGAGAGTTGTTGTAAATGGAACATTTTCAAATTGGTCTACCATTGTATGTGGGGTGCCACAGGGTTCAGTTCTGGGCCCAATTATTTTTAATTTGTTTATTAATGATCTAGAAGTGGGAATTGAACATAGCATCCCAATCTTTTCTGATGACACAAAGCTATGGCAATGCATAGAACTAGCCATTGAATTATTTACGCAAAAGAGCCGAGCTAAGAACGAGAGGTCATACATTGAAACTATAGGAAACGAGTTTTCAACTAAGAAGAAGGCAGGGATTTTTTACAGTAAGGGTGGTAAAGCTATGGAATTCTTTGCCTTATGATGTTGTACGTGCAGATACTGTAAATGCTTTCAAAAAAAGCACTGTATACCTCTCTAGCACAGAACAATATTGAGAATTCTGACAGATGGGCTCAATTCTGGTAGGTTGTTTATCCAGGGAACTAAATTGGAAATGGCTTGAATGTTTTTTTTTTTTTGCCTTCCTCTGGATCAACGGGGTGATTTGGCATGTGTGAGATGTCAGACAGTGCATGTGTGAGATGTCAGACAGTGCATGTGTGGTTCTGTGACTACCATTGGGACATTGGAGCAATGCTGGGGAGTCAGGCAGTGTATGAGTGGCTCTATGGCTACCAGTGAGCAGTGGAACAAGACTTGGGCATCAGTCAGTGTATGTGTGTGTTTCTGTGACTACCAGTGGACAGTGGAACGAGGCTGGGGTATCAGACAGTACATGTATGGTTCTGTGGCTACCAGTGGGACTGTGGCAAAAGTCTTTGGTGTCTGATACCATATGTATGGTCCTTTGGCTATCAGTGGAAAATGAAACAAGACTAGGTTGTCAGACAATGTTTTTTATTTTGTTTTTGTGGCTACCTGTGGACAGTGGAACAAGGCTGGGGTGTCAAATGGGTGTCAGATAGTGTATATATTGTTCTGTGGCTACCACGATCACCTGTTTTTCACCAGAGCCTGTCCATCATCCTTATCTCCACCTCACGCATTTTCTTTGGCTCCTCTACGCTTATCTACCTGTCCTCAGGACAGCTAGATGCGTGTTCTTCGAGCCATCTCATGCTGTTGATATCTGACTTTCCGTGTATGACTCAGGCTTATCTTCAACCATGCTTCTGTCTGCTGATTATCAGACTACCACTGCTTAACCCCAGCTTTCCTTCGACCCTGTTCCTGTCTTCTGATTATCCGACCTCCTGTGTATGGCCTCGGCATACGTTCATCCAAGCCTGCTGCATCCGACCTCCTGTGTATGACCTCGGCCTACATTTGACCAAGCCTGCTGCATCCATCCTCCTCAGCCTATGTTCGACCACACCTGCTGCATTTGACCTCCTGTGTACACCTCAGCTATCCTACTGCCATGATTCTATCTGCTGTATCTGATTGCTTGTATTCAATCTTGGCCACCTTGCTTCCGACCACAGTCTCATTCCGTCTGTCTGAAGTTCAACTGTGCCCTCTCTCAGCTGAATTCAAAAACTTATCCCAGAGTGAGCTACTGTTCAGTGGTGTACCTCTCTGTGCCACTGCTGAGTAATGTCAACTATCTTTGGCTTGCAATGACTGTGGAGGAGGGAATGATTGTCCAATTAACCCTCTGAGTGCCAGAGAGGTATCCAACACATTTCGTTGTGTAACAGGTGATCGTTGATAACGATCAGTCTGGTAATAAGTGATCAAATAAATAAATCAATAAAATTAAGTTCAGGGTATGTAATTGTTAAACATTATGCCAGTTATTGATTTTCTTATAGCAATGTGTGTGCAAGGTCATTTGCAGAATGTGTTAAATGGAAATTCTGAGCTGAATGCAATAAAGTGGAGCATTCCGTATTTATTGAAAGCCATAAATTTATGCTCTATGTGCTATTGCTCAAATGTTGACGCAAGATACATTCTAACACGTTGATGCTGAATAACACATGCTCCAAAACTAATGGCAAAGTTAGCGAATGCTCCTAAATTAATGGTAGAGTTAGTGAATATGCCTAAATTGGCTGACCCCCAGCCTGTTTCTACTTCCCTTAGTAATTAAAAATCTCCATATACAATGCCTGACCCCCAAGTCTAGTTCCACTGTCACCTGGTAGACACAGATCACCACATATATTGTCTGAGTCCCCCATATGGTTCCACTGTTTGCTTCCCCATCCTTGTTCCACTGGTAGCCATGCACCTGGCACCCACTAAGATACCTCAGCCCATGCCAGTGGGGTACCATATTTCTCAGACTGGAAGCAGGTACTGAATACAGTAGGAAATTCCATGGGTTTCAAAGATTATAGAATCTTTGAAGTGCCGGAAATGTGAAAAAAACATATATTTGTTCCCACAGTGATACATTTTGAAAATATTTGTGCACACCAGCCTAGGGGCAGAAAGGAATACAACCCGTCATTTGATGTGGGTGAATATCAACTTTCCAAAATGGTATGCCTTACATACCATTCCTTCATATATCTAATAGTTATGGCCATTTTAGTATAGACAGCTATTTTTACAAAAGAAAACAGGTAGCTGTAGTTTTGTCCTCTTGACACCCTTACAGTATGTAAACTCTTACCAGCAGGGTGCCATTTCTCTTGTAAGAGCAGAAGCTAATGAATACAGTTTCAAATTCCATCATTTTCATAGATTTTACTAAATTTGAAGGGGTGGAAATGTAACAAAAAACCTAGTATTTTCTTTAGTGCCACCTCCTGAAAACATTTGTGCACATCAGGCTAGGAGTACAGAGGCAAATGACCCCTTATTTTATGGGGGTGAGCAATCTTCTTTCCAGAACTGCATACTTTGTCTACCTTTTCTTCATTTCCCTAGTTCTTACAACCATTTTAATACAGGCAAGTTATGTTGTAAAAATTGTAAGAAAAATAAGAGGATGTAGTAGAGGTTTTGTGGTTCTAACACCCTCTACAGTATGTCATCTCAAACTAATTGGGTGCCATTTTTCCCAAATTGCATTAGATAATGAATTTAGTTGGAAATTCCATAGTTTTAACAGATTTCAACAAATTTTAAGGGGTAGAAATGTAAAAAATTGCCATTTTTCCTTTAGTGCTATCTTTTGGAAACATTTGTACACACCAGGATAGAGGTAGAAAGGCAAATGACCCCCCATTTGATGCAGTGAGATATTTTCTTTGCAACACGTTATGCTATCTATATCTTTTTTCAAGGGACAGTAATATCGCAGAAAAAATATTTAGCATTTTGTAGTGCTTAAAAAGCTGAATTAAATGCAAAAAACCCTATCTCTCAAACCGTTAGAGAGATATATGCATTCAAAGTTTGAAGTTTCCTGTTGTCAGCTGTAAAGCTTACAGCAGGAGATCCGTGTCTACAAAGTGTGCCTGGTTTGCAAGCACACTTTGTAGACCATTCCAATGCAGTAATTCATTTTAAATAACACGACTGAGGCTCTGCTGCAGAGCCTCCTCGTGTTGGCCGATAGCTGACAGCAGGAGATCAGTGTCGGCCGACACGAGAAGGCTCTGCAGCAGAGCTGCAATCGTGTTATTAACAAATTACTGAATGCTTGCAAACCAGGCACACTTTGTAGATACGGATCTCCTGCTGTCAGCTTTACAGATGACAACAGGAAACTTCAAACTTTGAATGCATATATCTCTCAAACCATAGCGGTTTGAGAGATACTTTCTTTTGCATTCAGCTTTTTAAGCACTACAAAATGCTAAATATTTTCTGGGACATTACTGTCCCTTTCAGTATGTAGCTGTTATATCCATTTTAGTACAGGCAAATCATGTTTAAAAATATGTTAAAAAAACAGAGGTTGTAGTTGGTGTAGGTTGGGCTTCTGGCGCCCCTACAGTATGTCAGCTCATACCAATTAGGTGTAATTTTTCTTGTAAGAGCACTAGTTAATGAATGCAGGTGGGAATTCCATAATTTTCAAACATTCCAGTACATTTGAAAGGGTGGAATTGTAAAACAATGCCAATTTTTTCTTCAGCGCCACATTCTGTTATAATTTGTGCACACCAGGTTAGGGGTAGGAAGGCAAGTGAACCCTCATTTGATGAAGTGGAATATCTACATTCTGGAAATATATCGTTTAACCCCTTAACGACCGGTGGTCCTGGGATGTTTCAGTCCCATAAGGACCGCAAAGAACCACGTGGATGCGCCGGTACACGTGACTTGTTGCGTGTATCGGCGCGCCACTATGGGGCCTGATAGAGATCGCTCCGATCTTGGAGCGGTCAATTTCAGGCCCTATTTTTACTTACAGCGCTCCCGGTAGAGCGCTGTAAGTAAAAAATACGTGACGTACCATGACCGTCATCGGTCCTTGAGTATTTAAAGGACCGTGACGGTCATAGTACTTCACATGTCGTTAAGGGGTTAAAGGGATGGTCATGTCCCACAAAAAATATTTTTCAAATTGTAGTTCTTAAAGAGTTGTGAACAACACAAAAAAAACGTATGTCTCAAATCACGAACTTTAAATGCATGTATCTCTTAAACCATAGCGGTTTGAGAGATACGTTTTTTTGTGCTGTGCTCAACTTTTAAGGACTACAATATGAAAAATATTTTTGTGGCACATTACTATGCCTTTAATATAGGTATTCAGCTGTTAGGTTAGGTTTACCATGTAACTCCTGGAGTGTGCATCTTAGTTCATAAAGTTGAAAATACGATTTTGCACTCCTTTTAATTAGGGGTCTGTACAGGCCTTAAACTTATGTAAAGCTATACAGAATTGGTATTTTAGTATCTGTAGGAATCAGGGCTTTTCCAAATAGTTTAAAACTTTCACAGTCAAGATAAACGTGTTTGATATGTATTTTTTTTGTATTTATGAGATCATATCTTGTGGCATGATGGAAAATTTACTTCAGGTGAGACACCATTGAAAAGGTAAATTTGTTCTGAAAAAAAAATGATATATGGTTTTCCATATGTGACTAGAAAGTTACATATGGAAATCAGGCCTAAACAAATGGAGAGAAAAAATGATGAAATTGTGACTGGTCTACAGGGTCCAAGAAATAGCCCAAGCCCCTGGCATTCAAAGGGTTAAATTCATCTATCTA